>MU204278.1:4850270-4865270 GCA_017309775.1 Paedocypris sp. Pulau Singkep | reverse complement strand
TAGTAAATGGAGGCATCTCGTGCGGGTCACGCTCATGATTAAACAGATGTCGGCTGTTTGTTTGGAAACACGTCATATGGAGGTGAAGATGATCTCAGAATATGAAAGCAGGAGCTGGACTCGTAGCATGAAGTTAATGCTGTTCAATACAAGAAGTTTGGCCTCATGACACGTGACTCCATCAATATGGCAGGAACGTGTGGAAGAATGACAGCGATGGTGATGAGTCCGTGGCTGGTGGTCCAGAAGATGAAAGGATGGAGCGTGAGGGGTCTGGATGGGTTCACCTACTTGCATCGGGGTTTGTTAAAGGCAGTTATTGTGCATATTCCTTCATTCTGACAGTAGTAATCGCAGGGATTTGCCAGTTCATCGCAACGCTGGTTCTTGAACCCTGCCGTGCAGCTGCAAGACATTACAAGCCGAGTGAGGAAAACAAGAGTGAAAACCATGATCTGTGGAGCAGTCATGTAGATAAAGAACGGAAGGGGACAGCTAGTGTACAAGCATTTTACGGATATGTGGCTTCACATTAAATAAACTACACACACACACACACACACACACACACACACGCAAAGAGTGTGCAAGGCCCTCAATATATTTCAATAATTACAAAAAATAAATAAATGAATGAATATATAATAAAAAAGACACTGCAAATTCCCTTGTTTTATAATTTAGGCCATTAATTATACAGAACATAAATTAGTTTATTAAAATGTGCACATATCGTTCTAAAAGAATGAATATGCAATTTCATTGGTAATACAAACATATGTTTTCTATTTCTTTTTTTTAATTATGACATTGATTTCGCTCTCATAGAACAAAATATAGTGAATTAATTTAAAATACAAAAAACTATTATTATTCAAATGATCTATATATCTCTATACATAAAAAAATAAAAAAATAAAAAATAAATAAATAAATAAAAAATAAAAAAATTATAATCCTTCAAATACTGCATTTCTTTCTCTCTATATGCAAAAAAAAATTAAGTTACATATTAATGGTAAAATATTAAATGATTAAACACAAAGAATACAACACAGGACAAATCCATTAAAATTTCCCTCTTGATCATAATCAGAATAAATCTATAAATCCTTCATATGGATGTGCCAGCAAAATACGAGCGGCGACAGATTTTCTTGGGTGGTCACGGCTGGCAGATTTGAAGACCCTCAGCAGCATGATAAACACATGGTGTCCCCAGTCTTCATCACTCCCTGATCTCGCCACAAAGAAACTCATTTATTTTTGACAACACAAAATGTCTGGTTTTCTAAAGCCCAGCTCGAGAAGCCCAAACAGACCACAACTCCAGCTGTTCTCAGGACGTTTTATCCAACCTGGACCCGGAGCGGACTTCCTGTTGGACGCCCTCCTGCGTTATCTCTGCGTGAGGCTTCCCACATCAGTGCAAATAGAAATAAAATGCTAACCAGAGAAAAACTTGTTTAAATTTGAATACAGATTGAAAAGCAGGATAAAAATATTGAATGTGACGGTTCCACTACTAGATCATAAACTTAGTAGGGAGTTCAAACCCAATTGGAGGATGCTTAACTAACTAACTAACTGACTGACTAACCAACTAACCAACCAACTAACTACATTATTACATGACTAACTGCATACATATACTACCTACATAACTATCTAACTAACTAACTAACTAACCAGCCAACCAACCAACCATCAATCAATCTATCTATCTATCTATCTATCTATCTATCTATCTATCTATCTATCTATCTATCTATCTATCTATCTATCTATCTATCTATCTATCTATCTATCTATCTATCTATCTATCTATCTATCTATCTATCTATCTATCGATACCTACCCACCCATCCATTCATCCATCTCACTAACTAACCAACTAACTAACTAACTAACTAACTTTATATAAGGGTATATCATATTTATACTCAAATACATTTACACACCTTATGTAAAATGATTCTATCTGATTGGGTGATGATTAAGAGCTTGAACATCAATGAAACATCAATCAATGCCTGCTTCTTTGTTTACAAACACAAAACGCATGAATTATGAACTAAATCTAAAAATAATATTTGTAAACTAAAAAAGCCAGAAGAAATAAATATAAAATTTGTAATAAATATATAAATATAAACCTGACCATGAAACACTAAAACCACCCTTTACTTTGAGAGAATAATCTGGCAAACTCCAGCTTGAGTTACAATGACGCCATTTAATCGCAGTTTATTAATATCGGCTCAATCTGTCACACAGTGGAACAACAAAGACGTCTGTCACTCTTCATATCAAAACGGAAAAAAATCTACACAATGTTTGATGCTTAAACAAATACAAGCTCTCCAACGTAATTACTCCACTGCGCTTTTTAAAGGCCGTGGAAGGCGAGAGCGTGTCTACTGACGCCATGTTGGGTCCAATTGATGGTAAATGTAAGGGTTTTTGACAGCTGTTCAAGTCTTCGGAAACCAAGAGAAGAGCCTCGGAGCTCCGCGCCATGTGGGTTTAATAGCTGGAAATTGGAATTTGGACAAAAGGAGGCACTTAAGTCATTACTCACTGGCAGAAGGGCAGACTGGTGTCAGGGTCCAGATGACACGTGCCTCCGTTATAGCAGTAGCCGTCACACAGTTGGCAGCTGGATGCGATGCGGCCGCTGGTACAGCTGGCACAGAGAGGAAAAGATGGATCAGCTGCTACATCCGATGGCTTCAGTGTTTGTCAAGTTATAAGACGTCAGTGGTGGGTTTTTAATTGAAGCTTTAGGTCCCATCAAAACCGATAATGTGATAGTTGGCGATAATGTGTAGCGTAGAAATGGCCAGAAATATATTGATTCCGATAGTTGCCGATAGGTCTGATTATAAGATACAATTTTTTATTACTTTTGTGCTCTTTTTTTGTGTTTTTTTTTTCCATTCATCCATCCGTCCGTCCATCCATCCATCCATCCATCCATCCATCCATCCATCCATCTCACTAACTAACTAACTAACTAGCTTTATATAAGGGTATACCATATTTATACTTAAAATACATTTACACACCTTATATAAAATTATTATATAAAATTATTCTATCTGATTGGTGATGATTAAGGTCTTGAACATCATAACCAATGCCTTTGTTTTTAAACAATAAATGCATGAATAACAAAATCTAAAAGAAAAGAAAAAAAAAAAAATTTGTAAACGAAAGAAGTAAACGAAATAAATATAAAAGTTGTAATAAATAAACGAAGAAACACTAATACGACCTTTTACTTTGAGAACATAACCTTTCCATTGACACACATTTTTTTGTGTCATTTTTCTACACCTGTAAAAAGAAAATGCTCTGTTTCTCAAATAACTAGAAAACCAGGAAATAATCACACGATTTTTTAGTCATAAAAGTCGAGATATGAAAATTATAGAGTTCTGCTGGGGCACATTTTCACTTTCCGCGTGTTAATTCTTCTAGAACGTCATATTCAAATCTGATTTTACTATTCATTTTTTATTTTACTTAGATTTTTCTGGATTTACCGGTGTTACCAATTTGATTCGCTCTATGCATATGAAAATAAACACCGGAATGTAATTATTCCAAACACATTTCTTAACAATTCAATCAATAAATACAATTCAATATATACAATCAATAGTTACGAGCCGTAACAACAATGTCATGTTTGTCAATGTCAATTATTTCTAAAAAGATTTTCAGACTTTTCTTAAAAAAAGCACATTTAAGGGGAAAAAAAATCCTGATAATCCCGAATTTTTTTAACCTTTCACGTTAATAAATAAATAAATGTTGTCTTGTTTGTATTAAAAAAAGACTAACTTGCAAGCCACGTCTCCTGTATCTCCATTGATGATGCACGGGGCTCCATGGCAACGCGAGCACTTGTCGACGTCACACTTGATCCCTTCGTACCGGGCGGGGCAGACGCATTCAACGTGTCCGGAGCTGGACAGCGTGCAGGCCTTGGAGTGGACGCAGTAGTGGTGACATATGTCTGGAACACAGCAGAGCAATACATCATTAAACACCATTATAATTCACATTTAGTTATTTTTAGAAGACGATGATGAAGGAGAAGAAGGAGAAGAAGAAGAAGGAGGAGAAGAGGAAGAAGGAGGCAAAGAAGAAGAAGATGATTCGCTCGAAGAAGAAGAAGAAGAGGAGAAAGAGGAAGAAAGAGGAGGAGGAGAAGGATGCAAAGAAGAAGAAGATGAATCGCTCGATGATGATGAATCAAGAAGAAGATGAAGAAGAAGAAGAAGAAGAAGAAGAAGAAGGAAGCAAAGAAGAAGATGATTTGCTCGATGTTGAAGAAGAAGGAGGAGGAGAATGAGGAGGAGAAAAAGAAGTAGAGGAATAAGAAGAAGAACAAGAAGGAGAAGAAGGAGGAGGAGGAGAAGGAAGAGAAAAAGAAGAAGAAAAATAAGGTTAAGAAGATGAAATAAAAATTGCACGGATTATTTGGTATGAAATTTCCATAAAAATTGTTTTATTTACAATACAGCATCTCTTTTGTACAGCGAGTTTTGATAATATGATGAACTTTGATCAACTAATCAGAAGAACAGATTTTGTGACAGGAAAAGTAATCAAAGTATTTAATCGAAAAAGAACAGTACACAAAGAGCATTTACACAAAAGATGGAAGGCGGATCGCTAAAAGGAAGCTTTTCGTTTGCTCAACGTTCCATTTTCCCAAGCATTTGTTGGAAAATCTCGCTCAAAATAAACATTTCAATAATAAATGTAATTAATTCTCAGCAGGGGGGTGTTCTTCACTTCTTTCAGATTCTTTTTCTCGCCACTTGAAAGGTTTAGTAATGTGAGTTTAAATAGCACTAAAATAGCAGAAGCCCAACAGGGGGTCTTTTAGTAATCAGCCGTCATGAGATTAGGTTAGTGTGAGGAGCGTGTGGATGAACTCACGGTACAGACAGCGCTCGCCCGTGTATTCGGCCTGGCAGCGGCACACAGGCTGGTTTCCAGGGTTGATTTCACACGTGCCTCCGTTCAGACAATGGTTCTCACAGACCCGTCTCTCACAGTTTGGACCCGTGAAGCCCGTCACGCAGCGGCACGTGGGCTTTCCTACAGGATGAGAACGTTGAGATGTCAATTTTCATAAAACAATTACAGTTACATGAAAGCAAACCCTTTAATACACTTTGAATGAAATATACAGTATTATAAATAAATCTACAATATAAATACACTGTTTACCGAGAGTGGATATTCCTCTGTTATATAGTATTTACATTTATAATAGATAATATAAATATAAATATACTGTATGTTTTTACAGAAAGTGGAGCCGGTGCATGTTGCTCTGTTGTATAGTATTTATATTTATAAAACAGTGATACCCCGACACACGAAATAAATCCGTGCCATTTCGTTCGTCAAAAATTTAGTCTCTGAGCCGCATTTTACATGTAATTCGTTTAATCCGTGACTGGGTGAATTTGAACAAACATTTTTTTTTTTACAAATGATAAACTATTGTTAATGAATGTAAAAAAAACATGATACATAGCAGTTGTTTACTTTTTAATAGTATGTATATAAAGATACTGCATATAATAATATATATAGTCCTATTGTGCGTTCTGTGAAAAGTCACTTTATTTTTTAGGAACAAGAAGAGTTTCACATGAAAGTTCAATTTCAAGTCAATTGTATTGTTTGGTCCATAATCCATCAATAGACATTCCGTCCAGCAAACAATTTCACAGAAAGCTGACCAAAAAAAAAAAAGGAATAGTCTTAAGCGTCGCTTATAGTTGCCTATCCACTTACATCGTTTTAAATTTAACTGAATCAGCTTTACAACCAACAAAAGACATAACAGAGACAACAATTCTCTTATTATTTTTTTATTATTTTTAATTAATTTTTTTTTTTTTATTTATAATGATCAATGCATTTTTATTTTTCAGACTTTTTTTCAAATTTTGCAAATTTGATTGACCCCACAAATGTGATGTTCTAGCTTCTTTAACCAGCTAAACAGTTTCCAGCTGTGCTAAGATGATCAAACAAGGCTTTTACAATCGTCCATTATCCTTATGACACAATTAGCAAACACATTATACAATTATATTAGATTAAATTCAACTTTATTGTCATTGACAAGTACTGGTCCAAGACAACGAAATAGCGATAATGAATTATGAAATGCATATTAGTGAGGAATGAATGTTATCATGGTATAACATGTATTTACATAAACGGGAAAAAATAGGGGAACGTACAGAAGGGTGGTGGCAGAAAATAAATACGTATATAATACAAAAACAGAAATATGGTGCAAACACTGGAGTCAGTTGCTGGTTATGGGCCTCGCTAGACTTATGTAGATATTGCACTAAAAACCAGACATTTACAGCTAGAATAGTTATTTACCACATTATCAGTGTATAGAGTGCATTTCTGATTAGTTTAACGTTATTTTCATTGACAAAAACAGTGCTTTTTAAAAATAAGAACATTTCAAAGTGACCAAAACTTTTGAACAGTAGTGTGTATGTTCCAGCCAAAATGCATCTGAACTGAAACTTCTACAAGGTTTCCACACAAAAAAAAAACACTAAAGTGCATCTCCGAATAAAGCCACTAATGTCTCGTCCGAGAATCCTCCAGAATATCTCAACCATGACCACTTCACTATATTTAAACATGAATGCTAGAAAGCATCTGAACAAAGACCACTAGAGTGTATCTAAACTAAAAGACACTCATTTGTATTTCCAGAGAATGCAACTAAACTAATGCCTTCTTGGGGTTTTAAAAGCTTCAATGCAAGTGAACAAAGGAAACAGTTGAACAAAAGGTGCCACAATGTAATTGCTAACAGTGAATCTTGTAGCAATTGAAAGTCTGAACAAGTTTTTTTTAACTCTAGATTCCATAAACTTGTGGCATTTTCCCCTTATTTCAACTTTAACTTTGTCGCTTACAGTAAGAACAAGTCAATTAAAGTTCGTCAAAAATGTAGTCTCTGAGCCGCAAATGATAAACTATTGTTAATGAATGTAATAAAAACATGATACATAGCAGTTGTTTACTTCTTTATAGTATGTATATAAAGATACAGTATATAATAATACAGTGGAAAATCTCACATCAGCGGGTTACCACCATCTTTGAATTACGTCATACAAATCTGCAAGTGCGCACGCGTCAGAATGTTCCGCACAAACTATATAGAGAGTAACTGAGTATTTTTTTTCAATTCTACATGGTAGTTTTCTTGAAAATGAGCAAAAAATTCCATTATTTGAGGAGCATAAGAGGAAGGGGTAAAAATTTCCAAAATATACCACGCCACAATCAAGAAATCCCCCAGACAACCCTTCTCATAGAAATTTGAGTATATATTGTTCCCCATTTTTTTTTCTTTTTTAATTTGAAAAAATAAAACATAAAACAATTTTTCCAACATTGGAGCAGCTCCCCTAGTGGTCACTGCAATGGAAACACCATGTGGCGACTAATTGCTGCCTCCTGATGATCCAATTATGTGTTACATTTTGTATTTATTTCGTTACTCTGGTTTTTTCGTTAGAAAGAACGTTTTCGGGGTATCACTGTATATAATATAAATTATATAAAATATTTCTTACACTGAGAGTGGAGCTGGTGCATGTTCCTCTGCTATATATACACACACATATATATATATATATATATATATATATATATATATATATGTATATATACATTTAATTTAATATAAATTTAAATATAATTTTTTTTATTTATATTTATTTCAGACTCATAAATTGTCCTTATCAAGAATCACATACAAAGAAAAAAACATGTATACAGTGTATATATATGCATAAAATATATAATGTAAAATATAAATATCGCGTATTTTTCTTACCGAGAGTGGAGCCGGTGCATGTTCCTCCGTTCAAGCAGTAATCCGTACAGTGGTTGATTTCACAGCGTTCACCGGAAAAACTGGGCCAGCAGTAGCAGCGCCAGTCGCCCTTCTCATTGGCCACGCAGCGTCCGCCGTTCTCACAGGCCGGTCGGCACAGCTCAGCTTCACCGTCAGGACACAGAGCGTTAACTCAGGTTAAAGCACGTCTGGTTTAAATATCAGCGTGGTCAGACCTGAGAGGATGGGGTCACCACAGGAGCCGTTGACCAGGATCTTCCCCTCGGGACAGATGCAGCTCGCCCCGGCCGGGTTCAGCAGGCACATGAAGTCACACGTCATCCGCAGACACGCATTGGCCACTGTAGTCATAGTGATAGAAAAAGACACGGTGCTTTGCTAAAACGTTGTATATGAGAAAATTGAGTATTTAACCGCAATTTAAATCAGGTGCAATAACAGATCGTGCAATATTTGTGCAATATTTTTCTATTCATTTATGACAAAAAGTTTTCTTAAATGAAATTAGGAACTTACATATAACACGATTCTTCCAGTACAAAGTATATAATAAAAGATCATATTTAGGCATTATTTTGTTATTTTTTCACACTGCTAATGCCACAAATAAAAAAAAAATTGCTTCTTGCTTTAAGAACGCAACTGTTGAATTATGCAACCTGGTTTAAGTACGCAACATTTTCGGGAGTTCATCATTTATCTGATGAATTTCAATTACAATTGACTACAATTTACCATTGTATCTGAAATACTGCAAGACATTAAATATGGCAGTTTCAAACCCATTTAGTGTCATTTTCTTGACCCACTGTTTCATGCCAATCCCGAACCAGCGGATCCATGCCACATTATGTGTTCAATTCATAAAGAGTGCACTCTAAAACATTAAGCTTTCAGTTTACTCATCGTCTTCAAAGCCAGCCATGGAACAAGCAGCTCAAAAGCCGCAGATTTGAAAGCTGTAACTCAAAGACGTCTGGAGTGTAACATCTGTATCACACTTCAGTGTTTTGCTGAGGACATCAAGCCTAAACTTTTAGCTTTTGCTGGCAGAGCACAACATTACTAGATGTCTGACTTTAATGAGTCAGTGGGGAGCGGCTCAGATGCCCCCGAATACAGGCCCACCAGAACATCAAGATCTTTTTGAGGCTGCAATGCCATCCCCATGACCTGATAACAAAGAGCAACCAAGGTCCATAGATTTTCAGAGAAAGAGAATTTGAACTGATTCCAAGAGCCCAAACGCACAACAACAAAAAATCCGAACTAAATCTGATTTTCTATTCATATCAGTTGAACCGAAGCAAACATTTTTCCTTCAAGACACACACACATTATATTACAAACAGTGATGTAAAGTACCGTACTTGGGTAAATTGACTTATTTGAGTATTCTTTGGTTACCTTGTACTTGTACTAAAAAGAACTTGAGTATAAAAAACATAAGCAACTTTTACTCTCTACATGTCTACATCTGTAGCATCTGCAGTATTCTTATTTATTTATTTTTTAATCTATTTCGTTCTGCCATTTTGGAATATTGAGGATTTCAAATAAATTTCTCATAGTTTTAGGAAATAATCTCCTAAACAAAGAGCTTCTTGTTTTTCCACATCTCTTGGTGTTCTTATTTTCGCCTAAATTCAGTACGAGTAAAATACTTGAGTTCTTTTGAGAATTGGATGATTTAAGACTTTTACTCAAGTCTTCATCGAATTTGTGACGTGTAACTTGTAATGGAGTAATTTTTACAGTAAAGTATTTGTTCTTTTACTCAAGTATGGTTTACTCTTTACACCTCTGATTACAACTAACCACTGTAAGTAAATAGAAGTGCGCTTACCCTCTTGCTGCTTGAATCGATGGAAGATCAGAACATTTGTCGTTTTCTCAATCCCCAATCCCAGTGGCTCGATGGGCTTTTTGCCATACTTGTGTATTCTGAAAACTTCATTTTTCAATCCAGTGCCATAAACATAATCCTCAAAAATGTCTATCCGGTATGGCTGTGATATTCCTGTGCCAGGGTAAAGAGAAGATCAGCATCCATCCACATCGCAGGAAGTCCACCAACATATTGACATACTATCAGATTCACTTTGAACCGTCCGTCTCACCTTGCCGGCCATCGATTACCACCAACGGGTCCGAGCCATCAAAATGGACACTGCCAATGACCGAGAGCTCAGCATCGGCCCAATAAACACGCTGACCGAAATAATCAATCGCCAAGCCTACGGATGAAAGACGGGAAGACATTCGTTTTCAAGACAGAACTAGTCTATTAGCACAAATAGAGACTGTAGCCGTATGAATTGAAGTGAATTGAAGTTTGAATTGAAATGCAGCATCATAAAGCGCATGGAAAATAAGTAGAATAAGAGACATAGAATCGTTCTAAACGACCAAAAAGCCGAACCCGTGACCTTTGGCGTTACGAACATGATGTTCTACAGAGCAGAATCAATCTTTTATCTCAGTGTGTGACTTCCTTCTCCAGTCAATATGGCGCGACTATTTATACCACAGAATAACAATATATGAAACCCCGTCTCCGTCTGGACGTATTCGGCACAGAAGCTTCGGATCTCTGTCCTCTTGCTCTTCCTGGAATAAACTCAGCAAAAGTTTGTCCCATATTTCGGAGAGTTTTCTCTCGACTCATTATATTTCCCCTCTTGATTAAAGACTCGGATGTTGCTTTTCTAGAGATGATGGATTCCTAAAGCTGCACCGGAGGCGTAATATTGGCCCCTATAAAGGAGGCCATGGTTAAATGTAGAGGTACTTAGCGTCTCCTGGAGGAAGATGCCTGCAGGTTTCCCTAAAGGAACCGTATAGAAACATCCTCCTTTTGCTCTCAAAAACTCACAAAACATGGAAAGTGCAGATGTGGATTTTTTTCGGCAACACGTGAGATCCACAGACTTCTGAAATCTTCCATATACCATCTTGACTACACTGGATTTGGAGAAAACGTCAAACTCCACCTGTGGGTCTCCTGAGGTTCTTGTCCAAAAGCACTCGGCGCATGGAGCCGTCCATGGCACTTTCTTCTATGAGTGAGTGGTCACCGATTACTGACCAGTACATCATCCTGAAATAGAATCATTCTTTTGTTACAAAACACTTTGTTTCTCACAAAAACAAATTTTTTGAGACAAATCTCTTTGTGAAATCTCTCACAAAGTACCACAATTTTATAAAACACATTTTGCCAGACAAAGCGGTGGCTTTACAAAACTTTTGACGCTTCCTTTAAGCATTCTTCTATTCCAAATCACAAGGACAATACCAAACATTTTACAAAATCTTACCAACATTACAATCGCCTTTCTTGCTAAACACAGACTTTACAAAACTCTTTACGGAATTTCTCCTCAAATATCTAGACACATTTAACAAAACAACATTGTGCCAACTATTTCTCTTCAAGCCACTTTATTACGGTGTTTATCATACTTTATTTTAGCAAAACTTTAATTTAGGAAATGCTTCACAAAATCTTTTTTTGACAAAAGAATGAGACAAAATCTTTATAGAGACTGAGTAATGAATGAATCATATTTACATTCAAATGAAATAAACATTATATTTGAAATGTCATCAAATCAGACATTTTAAAAGTTTCATCATGACATTTGTTTTAGGAAAAAGATAAATTTATAAAACTAATTATATATATATATATATATATATATATATATATATATATATATATACATTAATCTCTTAATCTAGATTATCAATTTTCACTGTATTTAAAATTGTACGTGACAATAAATAAGTGATTTGTTTTCATTAAGAAAAAAGTCCACATCTATTGCTCACAATGTATTCAAAATCACACACACAAGAAATGCAGACTTCCTCCTTTATTACATTCCAAACACACGAATGAGACGCAAATGACTGCGGAAGCTCTTCCTACCCTTTGGCTGGATTGACAGTAATGGCGTAAGGTTCCCCTGCGATGTCCGTTATCAGACGCGTGCAGTTTGGTCCCTTGAGCTGCCCCACGTTAATAGAGTATCTAAGTTTGGTCCAGTGGGCTGTGTAATAACTGAACCAGTGCATCCGAGAGTGGTCAGTCCAGTAGATATTTCCAGTCACCCAGTCAGCTGACACGTCTCGGGGTCTGCGGAAGTCTGGGCACTGTGAATATCACCCCGAGAAGTCAATCATGAGGCAAGACACATCATTTATATATGTGTACTGTAATATTATATCTGCAATGTATTAGAATTAGAGATAATTGATTAAAGACAATATAATCGAATTACTCTATATCGGAATTAATTATCCTTAGGCATTTCATGAAATTAAAATATAAAAAATATTATGACATAATTAAATAAATACCGTATTTACGTGAATATAAGCGTCCCCAGATTTTTTAGGCACAAAAAAAAGTGTTTCAGGATAAATTAATTTTAAGTAAATTTTCTCTTGAAAATAATATTTTTTCTTTATTTAACAAACCTAACTTCAAACAAGAGACTCATATCACGTCAATATTGTTTTACTTAAAAATATTAAAACCATATTCTATTCTAGCAGTCGAAACTACACCTCCCATCATGCTTAGCTGCTCACTAGTTCCCATGAGCCTTTGCGCTATGCTCTATAGAGTAAAGCTGACTGAGCTCTTTTTGTTTGCTCCGAAGTATTTGCAAATGCTGGTCTTGTTGGTTGTGCGCTTTGAGACAGTTAAAACTGTGAAAAGCACACTACAAATACTCATAATATTATTATATTGTTTTCAAGTGCTAGCCCGTTAGCCTTTAGCACAGCGATCTACCGGATGCATTGTGGTCTGTCCAAATATTAATAATTGTTTTTAGTTTAATGTTACTTCTTCCAGTGTTATTTGTTCCTGTTACGTGTCGCAACCTTTCTATATTTCTTTATTTCTGTTATTAAGCCAATAAAAACTCCTATGCCGGCCTCCAGAACTGTTATTTAAAGAAATGAGCGCTTTTTTTAATGTGAATATTTGAAATTGGCGATTATAAACACCCCGCAAGTTTTTGAGCCACTAAAATAGGAAAAATATATTCGCGTAAATATGGTAATAACAATTCAACGATAATAACAACAATCATATTTATGTTAAAATAAGTAGGTCTATCATAACTACAGCGTCTGCTACATAATGTACACACACACACACACATATGTAAATTCATACACCCACCCACACACACACACACACACACACACACACACACTCGCCCATTTATTTGATCATTTATTTTAGTCAATAAATTAGTAAACAAACAGTAAAAATATATACATACTTATATAAAAAATATAGCAATAGAAAAAAAAATCCAGATATGATTCCAGGGCATGAATCACAAATCTCTGGATACTTACTATGATGCCAACATTAGTTTTAGTTTGACTCCTGTTTAGGATGTCTTTGTAAAAAAGTCCACCAGGGTTAAACTGAGTAGCCCAGATAAACTTTTGTTGGTGATACAGAGCATCCATCCCAATGATGCGGGCATTGTCCTCGATGCGAGCATGTATTTTGTGTCCATGGCTCTGGTTAAATGGATACACAAAACTTCGGATTTCAGTGTCATTAGCTATGTAGAGCACCCGATCTTCTGGTCCTGCCCGTTGAGTTATTAATATGCAAAAAAAATGAAAAGTGGCTAAATTCCATTTGGGTTTTAAGACAACAGTTTGACAATTTCAAATGCAAACACATCATTCTGACACATACTATGTATAATTTACATCAAACATGAGTAATGCAGAATCTAATCAATACAATTGTATCAATACGACTGAATATACATGCATACGATTACTGTTAATGTTACTATAGTATAATCCAGGTACTGTATTAATATGTTTTTTAAAAGTAATATTTAAAAACAATGAAACAACAGAACAATGTATTCATATTCAAAGTTACATTTTAAAAGTTACATGCTAAAAATAACATTTTAAAAGCAAGACATTACTGTCAAGTTATCTAGTGAGGTCAAAGGTCAAATTGTTGCAATATACAGATCCTTACCTTTAGCTATGCAGCTGCCGTTAAAGTCCTTGTAATTTTTATCGCATGCACATTTATACGATCCTTTTGTGTTTGTGCAAAAATGAGAGCAAGAGCCGAAATGGAGGCACTCGTTGATTTCTAAAAAGAAAGAATATTAAGGCATTGAAGGGAAGCAGCTTATAGAGAGTTTTGCTTTCCTAGACACTGTCGCCTTTCTTTTTAGCTTCCGAAGGGTCAAATTGGCCCAGACATTTTCTATGTAACAAAAACATTTTTTTTTTGTTTATATGTAGATTACACTAACTAAGACAAGCAGGTGAAGTTTCAAAGTGGAAAAAAAAATATACTTAAGTAAATATACTTAAATATATTAACTTATTATATTTATACTTAAATATAATATACTTAAATACTTAAGTATTTTTTTTTATTTAATAAATATGTTATGTTTTTTATTAAATTAATATGATGTAGGGTGACCATATTTTGATTTCCAAAAAAGAGGACAATCGGCGCGGCCTCGGGACACAAATTCAGACAGGCTTCTCTGAGGTTGATGAAAACCCTTTCTTATGGTTCAATGGGGTTACTCCTGTAATTAACATACTCCTGTAACAAAATAATAGCATTTTAGACTGTTGAAAAAAAATAAAATAATAAATAAATAATAATAATACACGCACACACGCACACACACGCACGCACGCACGCACGCACGCACGCACGCACACACACACACACACATAACAATTTTTTTTTCAAAAGTCTGAAGTATTACTTTTTAATCTAATATAATATCTTTATATATACATATAATTGAAGTTTAATATGCTTTAATTTTGCAAAATTAACTCCAGCAATACAATAAAAATACATCTGTAAAAACATGTACAAACAATTTGACAAAAAAACAACTCTTCTGTTAGAAAATTCAGCTTCAACAATATCTCTTGATAAGAAGAATAATAATAGAAGAGTTTTACAAAGATGAGATGAGATGTTTATAATGTGAGCTTAGACTTTAGAGTCTCCAGCACCCGAAACG
>MU204278.1:4803692-4846192 GCA_017309775.1 Paedocypris sp. Pulau Singkep | reverse complement strand
TCCAAGTTAAACCATGCAAATAAAAGGAAATGTTGCATGCATCTAAAATAAAAAAAGAAAAGAAAAAAATATATATTGCAGACTTTTTTGGAAAAAAAAAAAAAAAGTTGAACATTTTCCGTTCACGTGAAAATCACGACAAATCAAATCACAAAACCCAAATGGTTTTTGGATGTCGTTTCACATTGATTTTGACCTTTTCCAAAAAACTCTAATTGATTGAGACTCTTGTTGGTGTCATCAATCTGTTCTGAAGTAGTTTTTTTTCCTTCTCTTCTCTTCTCCAGAAAAGGTTACTTGTAAATTTTTCAGATTTGTATTCAATATGTCTTCTTGTACCGCTCTGTTTTTGCAGCAGGCTGCGGTTGATGTAAAGTGAGAAGGTCTTGCTGGAGGACTGACCTCATCAGAACTGTCCAGACAGTTGTCATGTCCATCACACCTCAAGCTGGCAGACACGCAACCTCCGCTGGCACACACATACTCGTTCAGAGAACAGGAAGGAAGCACTGAGAAACAAATCAGAAGCCGAGAAGCTGTTTTTACATCTCAAAACCATCCAATGACAAAATGTGCTTTCTAAACTAAAAATGCAGAATCATTCAAACAGGTTGGAGCAGCATCTGATGTACTGAAGATCCACAGAAAACTTCACATATCCACAAGCTAGATTTACTCTTACGTAGTCTTTGTACAAACTCATTCTGTATGGCGATACCACCACCGCTTAATCTTTACAAACACTGAAAGCATCACTACTAAAGGACTAAGCAGCTCTCAGCGTATAAGGCAAAATGAACATTGTTAAATAACGATGCCTCTAAATACATTTTGAAACTAGATCAAAGTTTGAGTCTTAAACATTTACACATTAATCTAGCATTTTATCCAAGGCTGAGTAGTCTGGGATTCAATCTACTGATTGAGCTACGGGAAAGATATTTTAAAGTCTGTATAAAACAAAAATTTGTATAAAACTTAATACATAATGCAAGCACAAAGCAAATGTCCATCACATTTGTGGGACTCGGTTATATTTGACATCATTCAATTTGGTGACACTTAGACTAAGTTTGAGGGAAGGTTTTTCAAAGCAACTTCTACTACTTCTACTACCTCTACAACTTAGTAAGTCACTGAACCAGCTTCATGCGTTCTCAGGGAAGGGGTCTAAAGTCCTTGAGTAGTTTTTACCTTAATTTGTATCAAGTATTACAAATATAAGCAACTTTTACTCTCTACTTGACTACATTAGTGATTGAGTATCTGTACTCTTTACTCCACTACTTTTGAATGGACACTTACCATTACCGTAACATTAGTTACATAGTGCTAGTGCTGATGAGGTGATATCGCCATCTGCAGGATGCTGACGGTACTGGATGCTATCTATCTGCTAAATCACGTGAATCACAAGTTGCACTTTTCGGCACATTTGAGATTGACTGAGACTGACCTTTTATTCTGCCATTTTGAAACATTGTTTTCAATGTTTGCTTGGTGTAATTTAGCACAAGAAACATACAAGTTCTCAAGAGTTCAACTCAAGTTCTTTTAAAATTGGATACTTTATGACTTTTACTAAAGTCTTCTTGAAATTGGTGACCTGTAATTGAGTAAGTTTTACAGTAAGTATTTGTACTTTTACTCAAGTATCACCTCTATCTCTGGGATTCGAAACCCCAAAATTACCGTTGCGAACACCAGCTTTGCTCAGTGAGCTACAGAGAAGAACGCGACCAGATGTTCTGCACTCCACCACAGGTTTGCTCAACACCTACTGTACCTGTTCCGAGGCAGTTCCTCTCATCCTCCCCCGTCTTGCAGTCTTCCTGTCCGTCACACAACCATTTCCGCGAGATGCAGAGATGGTTGTGGCATTGAAACTGGTCGTCTGCACAGTGGGTTTCACAATCCTTCTAAAAACGGGCAGAACACAAGGCGTAGTTTAATATGCTTCTTTGTAGTATTTTAGTAGTATTCAGTATTTTATACGTAACAGTGACAGACAAGGTGCATAAAATAATCGGCAGCATCAGCACCAAAGCTGAAATGCAGCATCAGTTGATTGCCTCGTTCTGTCACCCTCATGACTCAGAAAATTATAAATACACGATGGATAAAAAACAACAACAGAGAGATGAAGATGAACCAGCCAAGTGCGGAGCTCCAGCCACTGACCTCGTCTGAATTATCCGTGCAGTCGTAGTCGCCATCACAACGGAAGCGTGCTGAGATGCAATCCCCATTGGCACAGGCAAAATCCTTGTGATTGCAGGTTACTGGCTCTGCTCAGAGCGAAGGACAATAAGACGGGGAAAGAGCAAGTCGTCTACTCAAGCAGGACACGTCAAGCCAACAAAGAACGCGCTGACGCAAAGGACACTGGCGAAAAAAGTCTAATTCCAAAAAAGTGGCCTTGCGCTTGGAGGGAAATTGGCGTTATATGATTTCAAGGATCTGGCCCTACGTTTGTGTAGTACTATTTACAAAAGAGAGTACGTTGCTCATTGTTCGGCAGACAATAATAGATAAAAAATAAAAAAAAATTGGTAATAAAAAAAAACTAAAATAAAAAATGAAAACATTATTTTTTTTTTTTAAACTACTCTATGTTTTCAGCTATGCACAAATAAATAGTATTAGTTCAAATGGTATCAAAACGTATTTTGAAAAATATTATGAAGTAACACGTGTACAAATGACATACAGTAAGAAAATACAATAGATTATGTCCAGTGACCAGCCATTTTTGCATATTGGCCAGCCAATTTGCAGAATGGCCAACTTTTGTGTGATATGTGTAATATTTATTTATTTATTTAATAAACAACTATATGATTTATATAGTTAATACATATTTTGAAATAACAATGTGCTTTTATTAATTCCTGTATAATGTACATTTAACATAATACTATAAAGTGATATTATGTTATAAAGGGACTAATGATATTTAAATTATTCTTTATTAAATATATTAATAACAATAATATTTTATTGATAATTGTTAGCATTTTATCATAATATAAATCATTTACATTAAAGTAATAAAAATATGAATACAATGAACATTTTGTTATACTGTATTATCATCATCGTTTTAAACAAGAAACACTCCGTCTCTCTTATTCCCTCCATATAACATGAGGAACTAGTTAATCACAACACGACATCAACTTTCCAAGGTGTTGATTTCCTTGCAGCAGACGAACAGAAGACGATAAAGGGTTTCTTGTCAAACCTCACGTCTGCACGTTTCTGGCCTCTGAAGACCTCACACAATATTTCCTGACAGTTAAAACAATTTAGCAGAAACACGACTCACTGCATTGCTCCTCATCCGAGTTGTCTCCACAGTCATTCTGGCTGTCACATCTCCAGTGGTCCGGAATGCAGTTGTTATTCTCGCAACGGAATTCATGAGGTCCGCAGGTCTTTTCATCTTTTTCATCAGACACAAACAAACACACAGATGAAAATGGCTTCAAAAGTGTATGAATATTAATGCGGTGAAAGGCGTTCCGACACGTAATCATTTCCACCGGGGTCCCGAGGCCCGGATCTGACACTAAGTTCAAAACATCTCTCGACTCGAGAGGCTAACGCACCTCGTGAAGAGAAACCTGACTGTACTGCAGATAATCCTGACGCATGACATCACACACAGTTTGACGGAGAAAAATGTTTGTGTGTGTGTGTGTTTATGAGGTGTTGAAGAACTTCATTATTCCAGATTTTATTTTAATTTATTTTTCTAGCTTCCATAGATGACAAAGTCAAATTAATTGTCACGAATAATGACAGTAAGTAAGCTGAAATAGCAAAGTCAGCGTGCTTTTATCTTCTAGACTTTTAACTTGCAATTTATTGGCCAAAAAAAACAAACGTTTTGTGTTTTTCTAGTCTTTCAAGGACACTGAAAATCGGTCCAGCTCCCTTTGACACAGAAATTAAAAAAGAGGCTTTGATGTTGCAGAATTATGCTTTCTTTCCTTCTTTTTTTTATGTTGCTAAATCAATTCCCAAGATATAGATCTATAAATCCTCACAGGCTAATGTAGATAAAGTGCGTCACACACAGGAAAATCAATAGGGATTTCAGAAGTCTGTCACACCTCAATTACAAAGTGACCCCATCAATGTCCCACCCATGTGCCACTCATTTGTGAGGATTTTATTTTTTTTCAGTACTTACATACCCCCAGGATATTATTAACCCACGAAAACAGCAGAAACGCTCTATCAAGATGTTCAAGAAAATGAACTCCTACAGTGTTGATCTTTTACGTTTAAATAGAATGTCTTTGTCTTTTTTTCTAAATCATTGGTTAATTTAGAACCATTTTAAATGCACATTGTCAGTCTCATGGTGTAACTACGTATGGTAGTAAGCTGCTGTATTTTCCTAATGAGCATTCATGAAGATAACGAATGGGCGGGGCCTTTCTGGAAGTGCCACCTGTTGCCATTGAATCGTAATACACAAAGAACTAAGAACAAAGGGAGATGGGTGGAGCTAACAGTTAATGAATGAGCTCTAACACCATCACAGATTGGCCAAAATTAGAAACATCTAATGACACAAAAACTACAAATCCCATAATGCAGAGCTTCAGCTGACTAGCCTCATATAATCAATATTTGGAAATTTACAAGATGAAAAAAAAAAATGTATTTGTCACAATTTTTTTTTTAGTAGTTCATAATTCTAACCGGTGTAAAAATGTATTTTTTGAGTAGTAAATGTAATGTAAGAGTAGAATTCTTGTTTCTTTCTATCGATAATGATCAATTAAATAGAAAATGTTCCAAAAAGCATTTAGTTTTAGTGTCGTTTGTTTGGCGCCCAATTTAAAAAGATTTATGGTATATTGGTTATTATTATTTATGGTATATATATATTAAATATATATATAAGGCCCGGCATGCAACCGAGACCCCGGATTCACTCCGTTATAAAGCCTCTAGTGGCCAGTGGATGAACTGTCATCTCAGTTCATTTTCAAGTTTCCCGCTTTGCACGGCGCCTATGGAACTGTGGTAATAAAGCACGGTACACAGCAGTAAACTTCAGAATTGTTCTGCGGGCGCGATGGCATTCCAGACGTGTGCACCACGCAGCCGGAGAAGAAAGATGCAATATGTGAGGCCGGCGCTGATGTGCTGCTGTCAAACTAAATCAGGCATTCAGGCAACAAAACAGGCTCGGGGGAATTGTTACAAGCCACAGCTAATAAAAGCCGAGTGGTTCATGATTAAAGCTGGCCTCACTCCATCAGAGAGAGAGAGAGAGAAGAGTGCAGGAGAATACAGAATTGACATTAGCCCCAATCAGACTGGCATGTGCGTGAGGCCGAGCGAAGCTTTGATTGGTGGATAATAACCGCGGTTCACTCACCGCAATTGGCCTCGTCGGAGCCGTCAGCGCAGTCTGGATCCTCGTCACACACCCACAGCTTTGAAATGCAATGCATCGTGGCCTTGCACTGGAACTGGTCTGGAGAACACGTGCTCTCGGCTGTGCGGCAGAAGGCAAACACAAGGCTCTTTACAAGGTCGGACTCACAGGAACCTTGCCAGAGAGAACGTTTGGAGCTGGAAAGGTCAACGTGGATTCCACCGTGCTTGGAAGAAGGTGGGATGCTCGAGACGTTCTCGCTTGCTTTGTGCTCTGACAAGATCTTCTGCAATTACCCGCTGAGAAAATGACAGACAAGCTGCTCGAAACATGAAAATACTGAGCAAAAAGTTCAAGGCAGAAGGAACTTTACAAGTTGTGTGATTGGGTGATTCATGACACGGACACATATACTGGATTTTTTGGGGTATATAAGTATTGAAGTAAAGTCCAAAAAAATTCTTTTTTTTGTATAATTATATACTTGTGACATATTTGTAAAAGGTTAATAGTGTTATTCATATTTATCTTATTAATGCTATTATTGCTGATATTATTAAGAATTTATCTTACACCGTGTTAATAATAGTTTATATCATTAGCAGTTCAACATTCATAAAATTACATTATTCATTTTACAAAATTACAACATTTATTCATTTTATTTAAACATTTAAAAGAAAGATAATGATAACACATCATGGTGAAGGTCCACATTTATTACTATTTTTTCATCATTATATAATTCTTAACAAATTCTTAACAAGTTTTGACTCATTGTTGGACACTACATGGATAAATGGCTCCTTAGCTAACTTGCTCGGGGACATAAAAGCCATATTTGGGATTTGCCAGGCTATTAAACAAAGTTAAAATGTGGTGTTTTTTTAAATGATCCATTCACACAAATCTCAAGTTAATAAAACAAAGGGTCATTAACTCCCTAGCTCACTTGCTAGGGGACATAAAAGCCACATTTAGGGTTTGTAGGTCTGTCCATTAAAGAACTTTTAAACTCTGTGCTTTTTAAATAAGGCCTTCACAAGATAATGACAATGAGACTCATTTGCTCCTTAACAAACTTGCTAAGTTTTTACAATAGATTTTTTTTCTTTTAGCTAACTTTCTAAAGAACATGTCTGAGGTTTTATGCTTCCTAGTCAGTCTGTCAAGCCTTTCAAAGGTTGATAACTAATGAACAATAATTGGTTAATGTGAATAAGGCCGTATAAACTCCATAGCTAACTTGCTAACTAAGCTAGGCGACTAATCAAACCTGCTAGGTGACTTAGCTAACTTGCTAGGTCACTAAGAAGCTAAATTTAACTTGGCTAACTTGCTAGGAGACTAAGGTGGCAATTTAGCTCTTTAGCTAACTTTCTAGAGGACATAAAAAACACACTTAAATGTTATGCTTTATAGTCTGTCTATAAAGTATTTTTAACAATCCGTCACTAATGAACAATCATTAGTTAAAGTGAATAAGGCCCTATAGATCCTTAGCTAACTTGCTAAGCCACTAAGGAGGGAGTTTTTGCTCTTTTGCTAGGTTATATAAAAAGCACACTTAAAATGTTATGCTTCATAGTCACTCTATAAAGTTTTGAAACAATCCATAACTTGTGAACAATCATTAGTTAATGTGAATAAGGCACTATAGCTCATTAGCTAACTTGCTAAAATGACAAATGAGCTAATTTTAGCTCCTTAGCTAACATTTTAGTGAATGTCAAAGCCACGTTCTAAGATTTTAAAGCCAGATTCAAAAAAATGTTCTGTTTTTTCCAAAAAATGAGACTGTTAGACGTGTGAGGATGGAGAAGAACATTCTGAGGATGGAGAAAAACAAAAGAACAATCATGGCATCTCTTACGACAGTCTGTCTCGTCTTCTCCGTCTCCGCAGTCGTCCTGGCCATTGCAGCGGAGATTTACGGGGATACACTTCTGCCTTCTGGTGCACTTGAATTGACCTGATAGACAGATGTATGTATCTGCAAATGCAGAGAGACGTTCTATTAGTAACCATATTCGTATTATAAAACGCCCCGTCATTCTAAATCCCACAGAGCCCGATACAAATCCCAGTCCCAGTGAGTTTCTTCTAAAAAGCACGAGATGATTGCGCGGAAAACATGATTTCAGTTCAAATCAACCAACCTCCGGAATCTTAAATCAGAATTGGTCCAGATCACAATCATTTAGTGATAAAACAGCCCAAGCTTTTTTCCCCCTAAAACTTCTAAAGTGGATATTGATTGTTTGATGGCTGCGAGAGTCTGTATAATTGAACATCCAGAGGCGGCCATGCTAAAAACGACTCGCTGCTGATGAAAATTCCAAGCAGATTTTCCGAAGCCACACGGACTGGGACTAGAAGCATCGGCTCGGTCAATAAGAACGTGGCATGAGCACATTTCTTTTATACGGCTTATTCCGCTCACCGCAGTTGGCCTCATCCGAGTTGTCTCCGCAGTCGTTCTCTCCATCGCATATGAAGGGAGGTAAAGCACAAAGGCCAGTGCCACACTGAAAACGCCCAGGCTGGCATTTGAATTCCGCTGTGGAGACCATGATTAACAGTGAACTCTGGAGAATTTGAAGCGATGCGTGTAAAGCTGTGTGTGTTAAAAGTCGCGAGTGAAGGCGTCAACCCAAGATCCATTATTTCCTGAATAGCATTTCGTCCATACTTAATGACCTTTGACCTTTATCGATCAACAAAGGTGCCGCCATTCGTAGCCTTTTCTGCTTTTATTTCATTCTGCAGCGCATTTCCGAGCGAATTGCCAGCCAAACAAGGTAAATCTAAAGAAAAACAACCCGTTTGGGAAATAAAACATTTAAGAACAGAAGTTCAGTCTTTGCCACAACTTAAAGGTCACTCTGACAGTTATGAGATCTCACAGTTGGCTTTTATTTTCAAGGCTTATATGTTAATGTAATGCATCTTTTCATATTTGTAATTAGTATTGACAGATGAAAAATGGACTAGAGATATATATATATAATTCGATATTTTAGTTCAAACTAATTAGCATTTACTTTAAACACATTTACATAAATGTTACAGTGTTCAAATGGTAATTGTACACACACACACACACACACACACACACACACACACACACACATCTATACTTATAGCTCAATATAAAAAAAAACATAATATAATGTTTATAAAAAAAACTAATGTCAACTGGATTGATTATTTGTTTCTGTGTGTGTGGGAGACATTCACAAACATTATTGCTACAATATTTAAATTCTTAAATATGTTTTTATATTGCTATAATATTTGGAAGGCAGCTTTCACAACAATCTCGATGCTTTTCAAAGTGTTGTCATATTTGTCCTAATCATAAGAGCTTCTTACTTTGACATAATCTGGTAATTTGAAACAGTCATTCTAATATTATTTGGAACAGAATTCAGAAGGAATTGTTTTGTCCACGGTAGAATATGGAATATGGAAAATAAACGGTTGTCTTGTGTTCATGTTGAGAGTTAATAGCTAATGGTGCATTTATTCAAACTGTTCTACACATCCTCGCCTGTCTGAAGAAAAGCGGAACACTCACGGCAGTCGGCAGGCTCATCCGAACCATCGCCACAGTCGTCCACCGTATCACATTTCCACCAGAACGGGATGCACTCGTCCGTCCCACAGCGGAACTACAAGAAAAAAGTTTGATCAGTTACACAATGAAAGCAGCCTTGCAGTCACATGACACGTTATCTGTGTTTCGCTAAAGCAGACCTGGCTGGCTGTGCAGTTGGACAGACAGGTTTTGTTATCGGCGGCCAGGTAGAAGTTGGTAGGGCAGGCGCACTTGTGCCCTCCACCGGGTGACAGTAGGCACAAGTGACTACACCCGCCATTGGCCACTTGACACTGGTGCTTTGGGACTGGAAAAAAAAGGGGGATTTGTTGCATATTTCAAGTTCAAGTTCATATTTGCTACAATACAATTCCATCATATTTGAAAAAGATAGCATAGAATATACAAGGAGCAAGCATAATATAATATAATATACTATATATATAATATAGTTTATATATATATATATATATATTTAAATAGAATATAAGTAGAATTAAAAAAAGAATATAGAGCACGAGCAATACAAATGTTGAACAGCAAAGGAGGGAAAAAATGGAGTTATTACATATAAAAACTTTTCTTTTTATTATTTATTATGTTCAAAATCACTGCTCATTATTCTATTCCAGCTGATGATTTAATGAAAAGCTTGGCATCAATGGATTGAATGTTGGTCATTGTATTACTGAATGCATTTATTATCCAATGTTATTAAAAAAAATCGGAATTGCAAACGTCAAAATGCAAAACAAACCAAAATAAACCATCAAAAATGCAAGTAACAAAAAACAAGGTGAAAATTGCAAATGACGCAAACAAAAACGTAAAGCATTGTTTGATCGTGTCTGAAAAATGTGTGATCTAACAAAAGGTTTATTAAAGTCTAATCAACTTTAAAACGCACGGATTAAAAGTTTTAAAAAATCTACTGAAATGGGTGGAGCAGTGACATCACATAAAAGTGATCCTCAAAAGCGTTTATCTGACTCTGAAACTTCACCCATCCTCTCATTTTTACTTAAAAAAAAATAAAGGAAAAAAAAATAAAGTTATGAAAATTAGATAAGTGTTTGCTGTGTGTCTCTTCTCTGTGTGTAACTAGGACGGTTAAATGAAGGGCACAATACCGCCCCTAGTGGCCACTTTACTTTACAACTTCTATAAAACGATAAAATGGACCGAGCATTGGTTTTGATGGTAACACACACACGTTCTCTACCTTCAGGTTGTCGCAGTGGATGGTAGACAATCACAGACTTGATGGCTTGCCATGAATTCAGAAGCTCGATTGCATCAGCACCGCTGGTCTTGTGAGCACGACGCAGAGATTTAGACTTCCCGTCAGTCCAATAAATAAAATCCTCAAACAGCGTGAGACCCATCACACCCTGGATATGATCATGAGGAACTGAAAAATAACATGCCAAACCATCAACCAGCACTTAAGCCCCAAATCGTGGAAAAAGAACTCAAGCCAAATCACGTAAATAAGGTTCTCTGGATTTTACCACCTCGATGCCTCTGAGAGCCGTCCATATTGGCAAAGAAGATGTGATTATCATCAGCCCAGTAGATTCTCTTGGTTGTGTAGTCGATGGTCAGTGCAGAGGGGCTGTAGATCTCTTTGCTGACGATAAGCGTTTGGCCTTGACCGTCCATGCCAACTCGACCAACATGAGGGTTTTCACAGCAGTCGATCCAGAAGACATACCTGAGGGACAAAGAGCCAGAACTTCAAATAATGGAAGACACCATCCTGTCAGTGGCTTCAAGCCGAGCTATTAGCTATTCCCACTGATGTCTGGCTCTGAGGAAGATTCATGGAGTGAAAGTGAAAGACGGTCAAACAGTTAAAGCGAGAGCTGTCGGAATCTCACCCGCTTTGGGCATCAAGAGCGACGTCTGTGGGGTTCTTCAGGCCGGAGCTCACCAGGATGGTGGGGTAGAGTCCGTTAGACTTGGAGACTTCCAGCGTTTTCCTCTCCACGTCACACCAGTACAAGTTCTTCCCAATCCAGTCAACCGCCAGCGCGCTGGGAATAGCTGTTCGATGAACGATCTATCAAGGCAAAGAAGTGGAAAATCAGCTCTGATAAGAGTCCCCACCACACCAGAGATGGAAATATGGTGTTTACTCTGTAAAAAAATCAATCACAGTTCTTGTGTCATTTCGATAAATGAATTCTTATTAGGTTTTAGAGACTTTTATTTTGAAGAAGGGTTGGGACATCGATAATGCTGTGTGCTGTATTAATGCATTAATTGTTGGACATGTTGTGGTTTGGATGATGTGTTTTCAATCACGTTTCTTGTGCAAGGTTTTTTGAAAACACGGAGAGAAGATGATAGGACCCAAGCGTAACTCGGAGACGCTTTCTATTATTATCTAACAGGGAAAATTGACATTCTTCGGCTGTAATTTTCGAGCGTTCCTTCAGCCCTGATTCAAGCATGAAATATTCTCTGAAATATGTCAATGACTGAAGAACATTTCCTCAATCAGAAAAGTGTCTCCAGATGAGGAGATGAATATTCAGAGTAGGAACGAAACAGCGTCAGGGATATTTCAGAGATCTTCTCTAGTCCTTGTGTTCAAATTTGTTTAAAACGTATTTCTAAAATAAATAATGATACAAAAAATCTGTGTAATTTTATTAACATAATTTTTGTGTTAAGAAAGAAGCAGTCAAAACTCAAGATTCCAAGCAAAACGAAGTATTTTTGTATACATTGATTTCTTATTAATTATATTCAGTAAAATAAAACAAAGTATAGTTATATTTAGGAATTTTAAAAATACATTAATAAGATAAATAATAATCTCTAAATAAAAAACTCTATTTTAGTATAATTTGGGTTCCCACATTGACCTAAAAGGTGTCCTCAATGACACCCACCCACACACACACACACACACACACACACACCGTAGATTTGACTCACAACATGGTAGATCTACGTCTCTAGTCTAATATAGACAGTTGTATCAATTGGTTCAGAGTTTGACCTTTACAAATGAGCCGATGTTGCAAGTCAAATTTGGTCCATTATATATTAATGGCCACATTCCCTTATTGAACCGAAGGCATTGCTTACGGCATCAGAACACACACCGTAATGTCCTGCAGACTCATGTAAATTACTCTATATTCCAGTCTATAAACTCCATGATACTTTCCTTACAAACCCCAAGACGTTTTGTCCAAGGGCAATTTTACAACGTTCTCTTGCTCCTGTTGTTTAATTGCATAAAATAAAAAATGCATTATGAAAACGCACAAGAAAATATATTACATAAAATAATGAATTCAGAGACTGAAAGATATACTGATTTGGAAGGCAAGCCACATCTCCAAAATTAAAAAAATACAATCTGCTTGGAGTTTTTTAGCTTGTTATAAAGTTTATAAGATATCATTTGAACAAAATTACCCTAGATAAAAAAAAGCATGTTATCTGACAACTTTATTAAAAAATAAACACATTTTAAGAGTTGTTAATTAGGACAGAAAATAAAACATTTATCTGGCAACTTTTTTTCCCCAAAATAACAACGTTTCAAAGTTTTTGGTAGAACTAAGGAAAAAATGTTTTATCTGTCAATGTTCATGCAGAGTAAAAAATATGACAGCTACAGTATATCTCAAAATAACAAAATGTAAAATGTCTTCATAAAAAGAATACTGTATATTATCAGATGACTCTATTCCGAATGATTTGTTTATTAAGATTACAAAATTAAAATCTCAAATTTTTTTATAGTGAAAGACATTGTGTGACAACTCTATTCCAAAATGAAAAAACAAAAAAAAAACATCACTATCACAAAATAACAAAGTGTAGGAATTCGTAATAAGCCCAACCCAAAAGATTGGGTTGCTTCAAAAATACATCCATACTACATTCATTATATCTCTAGCGTAAACTTACAGGAGACCCACAGCCTGTCAAAAAAAGAAAAATACAACAAATAAGCCTAATAATAAGCCAATAAATTACGAAAAAAAACCTCAAGCCTATCAAATAACCTGCTCCTCTGCAGTCACATGACGTTGATATAGCAGGGTAATGATGTGCTAATGTCTCCAAACCAACACCGAGCTACTGTACCAAAAATCGCAGAACTACACCCACGACTGCTAATGAATTTGGAATGGCTTGGGCTGGTGCAGAGCAGGGGTGATAAATCAGGAGGGGGGCAACACGGTGTAATGAAGCCAAATGAGGCTCTTGGCCCCGGCAATGAAGCTAATGAGATGGGGAAAGTGTTGCTCAGCAGGTACGCGCCAGAGATGTGCATCTAAGCGTTAACCATGTGACCTTAATGAGTCCCTCAAATAATGCTAAAATGAGCATTTATATGTTGACTCTTTGTCACCCAGGACTTGCCCGTTGCTAACATGCTGTATTACGGTTAGTCGCATCTATTAGTGAAGCTGCTGCTGGACCACAAAAGTCATGATGGTGATGGAGAAGAAGACAGCGCTGTACCTTCAGATCGCTGCCGTTCAGGCGGATTCGGTTGATCCTTCGGCCGCTGGGTCGGCTGGAGTCGATCCAGTAGATGAATTCCTTCTTGTAGTCAAAATCCAAGCTGATGATGTTGTTGAGGCCCTACATGAAAAACGTAAAATCGCTAATTATTAACAATACATTTCAAAATCGATTTCTGAAGTAACTATAATTAGTTTTACACTCGTATTAACTTGTAAGAAGGTTTTTGCGAGACACACACACATACTGTAATAGATGAATCTGTTTAGCCCCTAAACTGACTGGGTAAAGTTTTAAATATTCCGAATTAAAACAAGATTGTCATAAGATTCAACTTTCACAGATTAACATATCTATGGAAAGTCATTCCTGTGTTTAACTTATCTTACTAGCTTTCTTTGTTTTTGTCAGCACTATACTGTACTTACTAACCCGTACTTGGTTAGTTTAGTTCCCAGGATTCCTTGCGTTCACCAGTCTGCCATGTTGGTTATTATGTTTTTTTTCTCTCTTCTATGTTTAACTCTAAAGCTTAACCAAACAAAGTTGTTCCAAATATTTTTTTTACACAAGCAGTCGATCTACAATTTCCCTCACTTTACTAAACCGGAAAAAGACCTTAATTTTATTATTTAAAGGCAAAATTAATCACTAACACTACGGAAGATGGAGTGAAGCTGAGAATGAGAGTAATTCTGGTCTATTTTATTTACTTTTTTTTTGTTAGTCTATTTACATTCTATGTTGAAAATTCAAAACCTAGAAAATTTTAATTGACATGACCATCAAAGTCATTTAGTAAATTTAAAACTTTTTTAAACATTTTCAAACTTTTTTTTTGGACTGTGACTCTTAAACGCCGTTTTCACCAATTCTCTTCACTACGCTACCGTACCAGCAAAAACTAAAATCAAAATGGCAAGGTTGTTAATTTTTTGGAGAAATGCTGATTTTGATTTCAATGTGTTTTTTTTTTTTTTTTTTTACAAAAGGTAATATAACCCACAGGTAAACACGCACAAACTTGGGCCACAAGAACAGAAGAGCCAAGTGAAACGGAAAAAAAAGAGAACAAAATGTTACGCCTTGTTCTACAATTCAATTAGCTGGAGGGCCTAATTAGTCACTTCACACGCACTTATCTTCTGATAGGATCCGGCAAGGGTGTAATGCAGATGAGAAACACACACAGAATACGTTTCTTTTGAAGTCTCTTCATCTTATTGGTTTTGGGACAGGATGTAATGTGTGAAAGCTTTCGGCTGACTTGTGTGAGCATCGCCAGCAGATGCTGAGAGGACATTTTTACTGTCATGTTCATATCAGCCTCCTGTCAGTCAGTCTGCCAGACCCCTTCACAACAAATGTTAAGATCAGGCGGAGAGCAAGATGACAGATGAAAAGAGCCTCACGCTCCCATCAGATCATCAGCGCTATCAGAGACAGGTCACTAAACCGTCTGTAGGAAAACTTTTCTCTAGTCTTGAGAAAATCATTTCTCAAAATCGCCGAATACGATTGAGTGTAGAGTTGTGTGTCCCGCTCTGTGATTGGTCCAGCAATCCTGGGGTGTGTCTCGCTGTCAGCCGCAGAGTAAATGGGATTGGCTCCTGCTTCTCATATATATTGAGAAGAGTTGGTGTTGCCATGGAAACAAAGTATAATCAGTAAAACACTAGCTGATTGTCAACACCTGAAGCAAATCACATCTGAAAAGCCAGAAAAATGTACACGGCCAAGTCAAATAAATGTATTACTTACAGTAACTAGATAGGAGATTTTTATTTTTTTAATTTAACAAATGTACCCTGATAAACGGTCACTGACAGAAGCTAGAAATTCTCTCTGATGCAATGGACTGTTTAGAGAAGATACACCATTTTACAGCGGTTTTACAGATCATAATTTCAAAATAAAAGCCTTCAGCTTTGCTAATGTGTTCCAGTGATCGCGGCTCTTTCATCACATTTTCCAATTAACCAAGCCAGACGAGGAGTTTAAAGAAATCACACTAACGTGGGGTCAGCCGAGGCCTTGCGTCGGAAAAAAAAAGTCCACTGAGGCTGTTTTTTTAATTTCTCAGAGAGCAAAAGCGTTCCTTCCTTCGCTCTTTATTAAACAAAAGTGAATAAATGAAATTGATTGCTCATGGGAGCGCTTCATCAAGCACAGAGTTTCCTGCGAGGACTGTAGACGTTCCTCGGAATGATAGTTTCAAGTGATATGAATAATGTAGGAAGCTGCGAATGGAGGGAACTCACGTTTGACTAAGAGTCATTATTTGGACGGTAATGACTGCAGGCTTCTAATGACACCAGCTGTCGAGAATGGAAGTGGAAGCACGACTTGCCACAATAGTCCAATCAAAATTGAGCTACGTCAAGACATTATAGAGCGACGTTCTAATAAATAAAATGAAATGAATGTGGTTGTTTCCTTCCTTATACACAAAAAGCATTAAGATAGCTCTGTGATGTATGCAATAGAAATTGCTTTATATTTTATATTAAAATTGTATTAAAGTTATTATAAATTAGATTATAGCTCTTACTGTACCCATTTTGAGAGATTTGAAGAGAGATAGAGAGAGAGATGGGGGAGAGAGAGACAGAAAGAGAAAGACAGAGGGGGAGATAGAGAGCTAGTGAGCAAGAGAAAGAGAGAGAGGTGGAGAGGGAGAGAGAGTGAGAGAGAGAGAAAGAGAGAGAGACAGACACAGGGGGTGAGAGAGAGACAGAAAGAGACACTGGGGGAGAGAGAGAGAGCTAGCGAGCGAGAGACAGAGAGACACATGGGGGGAGCTAGCGAGCGAGCGAGAGAGAGAGAGAGAGAGAGAGAGAGAGTGAGAGAGAGAGAGAGAGAGAGAGAGAGAGAGAGAGAGAGAGAGAGAGAGAGAAAGAGAGAGAAAGAGAAAAAAGTAGTGAGCGAGCAAAAGAGAGAGAGAAAGAGAGAGAAAGAGCAAACAAGAGAGAAAGAGAGAAAGTAAAAAAAAAGTATAAAAGAAAGAATAAGCAAGCAAGTGAGAGAGACAGAGAGAGAGAAATAATAAGCGAGTAAAAGAGAGAGCATGAGCAAGCGAGTGAAAGAGAGAAAGAAAGGATAAGCCAGTGAGCGAGTGAAAGAGAAAGAGTGATAATGAAAGAGTGAGAGAGAGAGAGATAGAGAGATAGAGAGAGAGAGAGAGAGAGAGATTTTAACAGCTATTACAGCGGTAAAACTAACCGAGAAATGATTGAAATAGAAGAAGTGTTGTGTTTGTTTTATTAATCACATAATTATCTAGATTAGAATTATAGATCACCTGTTTCAATAGAGTGTAGTTGGATCCATCAACACTTAGTTTCCTTATTTCGTGAAGATCAGCCAGGATCAGGAAAGGTTCTTCCGCTAAAAATGAAAACAGAGGAACGTGTGAGACTTCAGGCGCCGTGATGAATCTGATGGTTTTCCAATAACACTGGCATTCAAAAAGCAACAGACATGACTTTACTGTACCTGAAAGAGACTTGCAGCTGTTGGGGGCTTTTCTGGGGGCTTCATAGCCGTCTACACAGAAACACTTGAAGGAGCCGTAAGTGTTGATGCAGGTCTGACTGCAGGGCAAACTGCTGGAGCATTCGTCCACGTCCACACACGTTTTCCCATCATTCTTGAGGTGGAATCCCGGCCAGCACTTACACTACACCATTCACACAACACAAACCATCAGGATTGTTGATAGGACGCAGTTTATGAAGAATCTCTGAGGGCGAGCTGCTCTTGCTACTCTAAAACTCTAGAGTAATGTCCTAGCACAACGATAAATGCGTTTCGCGAAATGCAGAAATAGTTTTCTAACTGTTTTAGGTCATGCCTTTATAAAAGATAAAAGTTGATACTAGTAGAAACAAGGAGATGCCTCGAAATTTTGACAAAGTGGAAAATTGACAAAAATTCAAAGTCAAAAAAGTATACAAAATAAAAATTTCAATTAAAAAAAATGAAAAATGAAAAAAAGAAGTTTAAGTTTAAAGTTTAAATTTTTAAGTTTAATCAACGATTTACAACAAACGACAGGTAGACGAGAAGCCGCATAACAGAGAATGAAAGATGAATTCCATTCAAAGTCAAAAGGGAGAAAAAATGTATAGAAAAAAAAGTAGAATACGAAGAAAAATTCAAGGTTGCATGAATAGATGGAATTGATAGAGTGATGAACGGTGTTGGAATGAAGACGCTTGACCAAATGACTCCTATTCAAAGTCAACGGTAGAATGGAAAACAAAATATTGGAGAGGCTGAGAAAGTTCAAATTCAGGGAAAATAAAATATAATAAAAGTCCTGAAGATAATTAGGAAGGAGAACGTCAGTTCCATGCCTTATCAATGAAGACTAGTGAACGACCAGAAACAGAATAATAATATAAAAAAAAGAAGAAGAACCAAGAACTGAATCTCATCACATTGGAAAGCTGTTGCTCAGGAACATCCACTTATTATTGAAATTATATAATGTGTGCAACGAGAAATCTTGGTCCATGGATGGATTGGATCGGTCCTGCTTTTTGATTAGACCGACCACTAGGATTCCACAATGATCCTTCCATTTACACCACCGTGAGAAGGTCGGAGCCTTCACTTACAGCGTGTCACTCCTGTCTAGAATCTGGCATGTTGAGCGTTTGGCTGGAGCATCATTCGCACTGATTTGAGAAGGTGATACACTGTCATTCCTGCCGTCTGATCACAGGACGCTCCGCTGTCATAGCTCAAGGTTACCCATCACAAACTTCAGCTGAAGTACTGAAAAGATGTAGATGAGGAAGATGCAGAAGCATTGCAGATCTTTCAAGACTCAATATTCTTAATTACCATCAAAATGTTAAAGTATATACACAGTGTGTGGTGTTTATAGACTACGCATAAAATGTGAGACTCTAATTGTACAGCAACATAGTTTGCGTAGTTACATTTTTTCCAAAGTTGGGTTGGGAGCTGGTCTACACCATAAAATAAATGTGGATTATTTAGCTCGCTAAATTCACATTTGTCATCGGAAACCAAAAGTACCAAATGGGAAAAAAAGAATGAATGTTGCAGACGTGATCTCAAATGCGATGATTTACCGGCATGTTGCCTGTTACCGCCACTAAAAATACAAAGTATGCACTATTTTTCTTAGAATTCCGAATTTCAAAGTCAGAATTTCAAGTTACATTTGGATATGAATCTATATTAACTCCCAGAGATTCAAAGAATCTAGATTAGAATAGTTCATATTTTATGCCATACTGTATATAATTTAAATAGATTTCTGCTACATACAATACTGTTCAAAAGTTTGGGGTCATTTTAAAAAGTCCTTATTTTTGAAAAGCACTGTTTTTGTCAGTGAGAATATCTTTAAACTCAGAATCAGAAATACATTCAATACATTGCTAATGTGGTAAATTACTATTCTAGCTGTAAATGTCTGGTATTTGGTGCAATATCTACATAAATATATAGAGGCTCATAAACAGCAACTACCTGCAAATTGTGTCAGAGGGATAATGGATGATTGTAAATGTGTTGTTTGATCATGTCAGCACTGCTGGAAACTGTTTAGCTGGTTAAAGAAGCTAGAAAACTGACCTTCCTCAGCAGGTTGAGAATCTGCAGCATCACATTTGTGGCATCAATCAAATGCTCAAAAAGGCCAGAAATAGAGAACTTTCATGTGAAACTCGACAGTCTATTCTTATGGAGATAGACTAAAATATGAAAACCAGGGTTGCCTAGACAAAAAATTTCCTAGGTGACCACAAACTTTTGAAAGGTAGTGTGTATATTTGTATATTCATACGCATACCTAGTTTGAAAATTCCCAACATGAACAAAAATACATACAATTTCGGCCACAGGTAGATGATTTTATACTACCAAGTCAGTTTAACTAACCTTGTATCCCACAGCTAAGTCCAGGCAGTCCTGTGTGCAGCCGCTCACACGCCGGTTCAGACATTCATTCACGTTGCAGTTTTTCTCGTCCGAGCGATCGCCGCAGTCGTCTTTCAAGTCGCACAGACTCTTCTGGGGAATACAGCGGCCGTTGGAGCACATGAAGAAGGAATTGTTGCATAGGCTCTCTGAAAACACAAAAAAACCGTAAAGAAAGACGACAAAAAAAAAAGCTTTTAGACAAATCTGGAACCGTCTGTGATTTTAACTCAGTGAAGGTGAAGCCCACAAAAGTTCAGTTCTAGCACAAGCCAATTCTCATTTCAAGGGTTCAGCAGGAGCCAGTAAGTGCAATGCCTATTTTTTTCATCCCTCTTTCTCTTCTTTGAAACGCTCAGCCGAAAAAGCCCTATCCCTGCAGGTCAAAGTTATCCTCTTCAACCTCTCGCTTTTATCCGCGATGCTTCTCGGCCACTCGTATTCCCTCAGATGTTCGCTAAGCCCCACATCCATCAGTCAAACACATTTCAGGCGCAGCTTTATTGGACTATTACCGGCAGCCAGGCATTTGAGATTGAGGGGCAGCTCATCAGAGTGGTCGGGGCAGTCTGGGTAACCATCACACTCCCACTGGGCACTGAGCAGGCAACGGCCATCAGCGCAGCGGAACTCGTCCGGCCCACACGAGCGGTACGCTGAGAAAAACCAACAACTGTCAGCATACTCACACACTACTCAAGATAGACTCACGCCAAGACTTTATGACACACCCGTTTGTATCTTCTATGGACAGAGAGAGAAAGAGAAAGAGAGTGAGAGAGAGAGAGAGAGATGTCTGCTAGATGCTAGAGGTAGCTATAGTAGATGTATGTATGGATGGATTGATTGATTGATGGATGGATGGATGGATGGATGGATGGACGGATGGATGGACGGATATATAGATGGGTAGAGGAAGACAAAATGAGAGAAAGAGAGAGAGTGAAAGATAGAAAGAGATGTATGCTAGATGTAGCTAGATGAATGGTTGGATGGATGGACAGGTAGATGGATATATTGATGGATAGAGAAAAAGAGAGTTAGAGAGAGAGAGAGAAAGAGAGAGAGTGAGAGAGAGAAATGCTAGAGGTAGGGAGAGAGGAGGATAGAACATCTTCTTATAAAGAAGGATAGAACAAGACAAAGATAAAGAGATAGATAGAGAGGGAGAGAGGGAGAGTGAGAGAGACTCAGAAACCTAGAAAGATAGATAGAGAGGAAGACAAAGAAAGACAGAGTGACATATAAATAGAGAGACCAAGAAAGAGAGAGAGAGAGAGAGAGAGAGAGAGAGAGAGAGGAAGAAAGACAGAGAGAGAGAGAGACCAAGAAATAGAGAAAGCGGGAGAAAGACAGAGAGGTAAAAAAAGGGAAAGAGAGACCTAGATATAGACAGAGAGAGCGGAAGAGAGAGAGATAGCTAGAAAAAAGAGGGATCGAGAGAATGTGAAACAGAGCTAAAGATAAAACAAAACAAAATATAGTCAATATGATTATCATATGCATAACAAATCTTTCCTAGGTTCGAATGCATTAAGGTTAAGGTTAATAAGGTTAAATAACTTCATTTACCAGAGGTTTGTGATTCGCTTTAGTTGTTTTTTATATTTAGTTTGTTATATGAAATATGCTAATTTAATATCTCTTCTATGAAAACGGATCAAAGCATTTATATTTCTTATAAATTTGGTTCATTTAAACACTTTTTGTAATATAATGAGTTGTGATTCCATGTATGATTCCTTTATACTCTTAAATAAATAAGAACTGATCAAGCTGCAGCCACAGCAAAGTAATGTGAAATAAATACAAATACAAAAACACTGCTACATGAAAAATCAGTATACGAATGTGAAAATAAAAAATGAGCTTGACAAAAGTTTGTTACGTAACGTCAATCAACCAATGAGTTGATCTGTGACCTGCAGCTATTTTAATAGATTTTTCTAGCTTGTGTATTTTAACCTTGGAGAAAAAGAAAGAAAGGTTAATTTTGAATGGCAAGGCTGGCGTTGATTGTTCTTTCATGTAGAGAGAGAAAAAAAAACGATGAAACAATTTTTCCATTATTAAAGCTTGGTTTAATTTTTAAACGTAAAAGAACTACAACACTGGAGATTGTTCTCTCTTAATTAACACTATTGTGCAAAATATACGCGCCCGAAGCGCAGAACTTTAATTATCACCAAATACCACGGTTTTCCTACCGCTATATTGATTATTCGTTATGCTTTCAAATATGAATGCAATTTGTTTCACCTGATGCCTTTGAAACAGCTCGACTTGGAAAAAAAACAGGCAAAAATGATGCTCACCGCACTCGACAGACTCGTCCGAAGCGTCTCCGCAGTCGTTATCGTGATCACAAACGAAGCGTTTGGGGATGCAGCCTTTGTTGTGGCATCTGAAGGAATCCTCATCGCACGTGTTGTTGGGAGCTGGAGGACAAACATCCAGACCTTCAGCTTAATTAAACCCACCAAGAACCCGTTCACCTTGAAGAACCGGCTCTTCTCAGCGCAAACTTAGACTCTTAGCATCACAAAAACACCTCGCTAATGATGCGCCCGGTGGTCATGAAAACGCTATTGATGGAACCTCATTGAATTCTGAAATCCTGAGCTGAGAACATATCATACAGCCAATTACGAGGGATGGCAAAGATGGCGGCTGGGACCAGACTTCATCGATAACACATTGACATGCAGGAGACATTGGGAAGGGATCAATCGGGATATTCACCGCATCCGGCTGCTGACAGCTCGTCGCTGCCGTCGGGACAATCTCTCTCGCCGTCACATAGCCAGCGCTGAGGAACACAAGCGTACGACCCCGGGCAGCTGAATAATCCTGGAGCGCAGGTCACTGAGCCTAGACATCAACAACATACACTGATTGTTTAATCTGTATTATTTCAAGGCTCTGTACCACTCTGCAGAGGTGTAAGGTGGTTGAGTACATGAACTTTGTTACTTTGCTTAAGGATGTTTTTGGCTACTTTGTACTTGTACTGAGTATCAAAAATATAAGCAACTTTTACTCTCTACTTCACTGCAATCCGGATTGAGTAACTGTACTTATCACTCATTTATCACTACATTTGAATTGACACCGTTACTCGCTACATTTTTATTATCCTTTATTTTCTTGTGCGAAGCGTTTTCTATTTTCTAGAAACCACTAGAACTGTTGTTGATGAATTTGAAATTAGAAATTCATGAAATGAATTAGAGGCGTGAATGTATGTGGATTTAATGTTAAACTCTACAGATCTTCCCTGACTTTACAGTGGTATTGTAATGTTACCAAGCTAAATATATATAATTATTTTTGTTCTTTATCTATTTTGTTTTAACATTTTTGAAACATGGAAAAGTCAAATTAAATTTCTGTATTAGAAACTAAAACCTCATGAATAGAGTTGTTTATTACCTTTCTTTGTTTTATTTTAGCCTAAATTCAGTGTGAGTAAAATACTTAAGTTGTTTTAAAATTTGATACTTTGCTACTTTGACTCGTCTTTTAAAGCAGTGGCTTCTTACTTGTATTGGAGTAACTTATGCAGCATGTATCCGTACTTTTACTCAAGTACGGTTGTCTGGTACTCTTTACAACTCTGCCACTCTGATGTGTCTGTATTGAACAGGGCCTTCAAAAACTTCTCTGAAGGCTTGAGTATCTGAATCTCAATTGGACGGTTATTATATTTTTTCCATAAATGCATCTTAAACAAATCCAAATGGTCAGCCACTTCCTATCATTGCTTTTTCGATGGTGGCACCAAATTCATGTTTAAGCCTTTCACCAATCAGATTTCAGACACCATTTGTTGCCAGGCAGATTGCGTTCTGCAGGCTCTCGAACTTTTGAATACATTGTGGCGATGCTTTCTTCTCCAACCAATCAGATTTTGAGCAGCATTCACTTTGGCACCACCATCAGGTCACAATTTTCAGGTCCGTTGATTGGACGAGGCAGAATCTTCTTTTAAGGTTAAAATTTGAATTGTCATTATACATGGTACAACAAGCAATTAAATGTATTTTTCCAATCGTCCAGCATTTACACATGGGGTGGGAGGGGTGTATGCAAGAAAAAGACACAATAAAAAGATAAGAGATAAAAATACAACAAAATACAAAATAAACAGATAAAGATAAAATAGGAAAAAATACAAAGAAAAACTATTAAGATGAAGAAAAAAATACAAACACAATGGGGAATCATTGCCAATACAGAGCAGATAGAAAAACGTCAGAAAAAAATAAAAGTATTTGCTCCTTTAATCGCCGCGTGGAACATAAGTACCGCAGAGATCTGTGCTCTCATCCACGCCATCACCGCAGTCGTCTTCTCCATCACACAGCCACTGCTTGGCAATACACTTGTTCTTTGAGCAGGCGAACTGGTTCCACAGACACGAGGAGTCTATAAACAAAGAGTTTGGGGATAATTTACTGTTTTATTCTAATTAAAATGCAATTACACTGCAAATTGCATTTCCAAAATTGTTTTCTTTCATAAAGTGAGATAAGCTTCATTACTAGGACGATAGATGGATGAATGGATGGAGGAATGGATAGATGCATGGGTGAATTTATGGTTGGATGACAGGATGGATGAATGGATAGATAGATAGTTAGATGGATGGATGGATAGATCGATAGACAGATAGATAGATAGATAGATAGATAGATAGATAGATAGATAGATAGATAGATAGATAGATAGATAGATAGATAGATAGATAGATAGATAGATAGATAAGTGAATGTATGTTTGGATGACAGCATGGATGGATGGATGGATGGACAGACAGACAGATATGTAGATAGACATATTTAAAAAAAAAAAATGTAATATTGGAAGCGAAAGTTCATTAATAATTTTTACGTGATTGCATGGATAAGCAGTATATAGAAAACAATTCTCCCCATTCAATAAACTGTACAAAACAATTAATTTCCCATAATTTGGATCACTAATAAATCGAACAATAATTGTCTGAACCATTGGAGGGATTTTTTAACTAAACGATTAAAAAACAGCGCCGCTTTTATTCGCACGCACAAGCGTCCAAGGACGAGAGCAGTGAGTGGAGATTGGTTTTTATCCGCTGAAAATGCTTCTCTTGACCTCGGTATTAGCAGCTGAATTGGCTTCTGCATTCACAGTCCACGTCAAGAGGTGAGTTGTAATCTCTCGCCGCACATGAGAAGTCAAGTCGAGTGAAAGTGAACGCCGGCCGTGCTTACCACACTGGAACTCATCGGCTCCGTCCTCACAATCCTTCTGGCCATCACACAGCCACACACTGGAGATGCAGTTCCCACTGGGGCAAGCGAAGTGGCCTTCCGCACATTTCTGCCCATGGGTGACTGCAAAGTGGGGAAAAAAATAGCGGTTTGGGTATTCCGAGAGTAAATAAATCCTAGATTCCGTTTGAGTCGTGGGAATGGGTTCTGTCGGCTGATCATTATCCCCTTTCTAAAACACTTTAAGACTGGTGGAATGTGATGCAATTCTCTCTGGAGACCAGGTGTGATTTAGCCTCATTAAATACGCCTCCATTTCAAACGTCTCAGGTAAAGTGTGTGATTCTCTATTCGCTTTCTACGGTGAAAAGTGCTGACAAACTGGTGATCACTCGGCAAAAAGCGGACTGGGATGGTATTCACGCCACGTTCCCATCGTTTCCCTCCCTTCACCAGTCTGGCCATCACCAATCATTATTCATCAGCCTTCCAGAACTTTTCAGGCTCTTCAAGCATGAATAAAAGACAGGAGCTTGTCTCTGCTTCATTACTCTGCGCGCAAATTGTGTTTTGACATCTATAATTCCATTTTAATGAAACCCGGCTCTCTCAAGCGGCACAACTAACACCAGCAGAGAGTTTTTTATTTTTTTCCAGTGTTACCCTGACAGTTCCTCTCATCGGCGTAATCTCCACAGTCGTTGGAGCCGTCACACAGCCAGGAAGGGTGGATGCAGAGCGAGGTGGAGTTACAACTGATGAAGTCCTTTTCTGCTGCTCCCACTACGAAGAAGTCTCCACAGTCGGTGTGACCTGGTTGGAAGAAAAGTGATAAGTGACAAGCGAGATTGTCAAATTGTGCTATGTTTTGAACACATCCAAGTGAAGTGCACATACACACAGTAAAGTGAACACACACAGACCCGGAGCAGTGGGCAGTCTAAGTCCATGTCCCCTACCATTGGGACCCCCAACTCTCCAAGGGATGATTAGGTAGATGTTTGACTTTACATCTATCCAGTTCTGAAAGCTAGCTAGGAGACATTTCCCTGTGTGTGTGTCATGCGTCTATGAAGATAAAAGTAGACACTAGTAGAAACAAGGAAACGGCAAGAAAAGTTGATAAAAGAGTGGCGACACTCTGAGAGACTTCTGTAAATCTATGAGAAGACACTGAAAAACGAAGCCAAACTTAAACTGTGATTGCTGAAAATGTGTGAGAGTTATGAAAAAGCTGGTTAACTGGGATGAAGATGAAAGTCTCGAGACGCTTTTGAATTTACAATGACAATTCTACAATAAACGGTGAGGAGACGAGGAGCTGTTGAAAAGAGGCAAGACAATAAATCACAAAGATAATGGGAAATAAAGACGCATAAAATGTTAAAACAGTGAAGATGAGAAGATAAATTGAGAATGCACGTTTAGTAAGTGGAAACTGCATTTCCACAATGATTGGTGATGAAACAAGGATGCTCGAAAATGACTTCAATTCAAACTCAATGAGTACATGGCAATGAAAACAAGTTGGTTTGGAGGAACATACTGTAAGCATAAACATTGAGAAGATGAAAAAAGTTAGCAGGGAAAATAATATAAGGACATACAAGTAGGGAGTTGCAATTTTACAACAAACTTTTGAAGGCTAGTTCACTACTTCTGGAGCAGTGGGAGGCCTAAGCTAAGAAGAAGAAGAAGAAGAAGATGATGATGATGATGATGATGAAGAAGGATTAGGGTTAAGAAGAAGAAGAAGAAGAAGAGAAAGAAGATGACAACAAAAAGGAAGAATATGACAAAGAAGAAAAGAAGAAGATGATGAGAATGAAGCAGAAGAAGAGTTAGGGTTAATAAGAAGAAGAAGAAGAAGAAGAAGAAGAAGAAGAAGAAGAAGAAGAAGAAGAAGAAGAAAAAGAGAAAGAAGATGACAACAAAAAGGAAGAAGATGACAACAAAAAGGAAGAATATGACAAAGAAGGAAAAGAAGAAGATGAAGAGGAAGAAGCAGAAGAAGAGTTAGGGTTAAGAAGAAGAAGAAGAAGAAGAAGAAGAAGAAGAAGTTTTGCTACACCTCTTGAATTGTTTTAAGTTAAAGCTTAAGAAATATGTTTGTTGAGCTTATTTTATGTTTTTTTTTATAGGGTCTTGGTTCCTCCAGATCTGTGACAGGTTCCAGGAAACCTTCATCCATGACTAATCTAGCAGACACTTTAATCCAGTTCTACATTGAAACAACATCATGCTTCTCGGGATTTCATACACAGCTCAAAGGAAAGTCAATGTGTCGAGTCTTTCCTGTAAATACACAGAACATTGGGCTTGTCCATCTAGAAACGCTTTGCACTGACCACAAAGAGGAATTCATTTCCGTGAAGGCCGAAACCATTCAGCGGAACAAGGGCTGCGTCTCAACACAAGCGACGTCGACTCACTGCAATTCTTTTCATCCGAAGCGTCTGCGCAGTCGATGACCTGGTTGCACCAAGAAGATGTTGGTATGCAAGTTCCATCTTGACAAGACGAGTCTGACGCGGAACATGTGGCATCTGGAACACAGACACTTCATTTACGCCGGAGCTTCTGGACATGGACGCAGATAAATGAAATATCGCACTGAGGATATTTGTATGATCTGCACTGCAATTCACTGATAATAACAAGGTCCTCCGTACGGAGTGAAGGAAAATGACTTGTGAAATGCTTTTACAGCTTGGAAATTGGGTGTGATTTGGAGACGCTCAGACGAGTCGTACAATAAATCTACTTCTGATACAATATTTCTTCGCAACCTACCGTATTTGCGTGAATATAAGCACCCTCCAGATTTTCCAGGCACAAAATAAAATAAAAAAAAGAATAATTTCTTTTTTAACTTTTTTTAATGACATTTCTAGTTCAATTATGTTAATATTCTCATAAAAAATACTTTTTTTTTAATTTAACAAACCTAACTTGTTACTCGTTTGATATTGGTTTACTTGAATAATAGATAATAAAAAGTCGATTCTAGTGATCAGGACTTCATTTCCCAAGATCCTTTGCTCTCCAGTTAAACTCTGCACATGCGCAGAGCAACTGTTTCAAGCTCTCTGTTTATCCAGCGCCATAGCAAAGGATAATTTATCCCCTGTGCAGCGGCCAAGCGTTTTGATTGTGTCTGTTCCTTATATGTTTTTTTACTTCTTGCCCGTGTTCTTCATTTTGCACTGTTTTGACTCTTTCTGCGATGACACATTGGACTCGTTTGTAGCCGGTTGCGCTAAGCTAAGCTATCCGGTCGTGGTTTGTAGTCTCTGTTTGTTGTAATATACGTAAATGATTGTACTAAATCTAGTTTAATTTTACTTCTTCTAGCTTAGCACTTCTGCCTACGAACCATTGATTAACATGATACAGACGAACACGCGCACCGCTGCATAAAGACGACGTGTTTCCGTTTATTTGTGATTTGTCCTGACTTGAAATACGAAAAAATGGGGGCTTATATTTACACACATATTTGAAATCGGCCATTATAAGCAGCCCCAAACTTTTTGAGCGTTGAAAATTCGAAAAAAAAAAAAAAAAGGGTGCTTCTATTCCCATAAATACGGTATTTGCTCCTGAAAGATGAACTTCTCTGGGACAGAATTCAAAGTCGTCAAATGCAACAAAGGACACCCACTGCTGCAAAACGCCTCGTCGGAATTGTCCCCGCAGTCATCGATCCCGTCACAAAAGCGAGTGTTGGCCACACAGCGTCTGTTGTAGCAGGGACGGTGACCCTTCCGGCAGCTTCTGTTGTCTGAAAGCCACGACAAAGCAAGTCTTTCACACCGATGCAAAGGAAGAAGAAAGCTTTATATACACATTCTTATTTACTCCTGTTGCTCAGGGCTGATTCCCAGTTGCTCCTGCAGTTGAAAGCGGTAAGAAGAAGCGACTCTTTCTATTAGGCGGAGGCCCGGAGGAATTGAACTGCCATCTTAAACCAATTCCGCGCCATCGTCTGCTTACCACAGTATTGCATTTTCTCATCCGACTTGTCCTTGCAGTGGGCGATTCCGTCACACGTCAGCTGGTAGTCCACACACTCGCCGTTCCCGCACTCAAACTCACTGTGGACGTTGCAGGACGAGGTTTTGGCTGCAAACGTGGAAAATCACAAATTGATGATTGATCAAAACTATCTGTACACAAACACACATACACACATTGGTGTTTATTTTTGTTGTTTTTTGCTGTTTTTTTTTTTTTAGAAGTAGCTAGTTACACACACACACACACACACACACACACAATTTGCACAAAACAAAAACTGCTAAAACCGTGTATAATTGTCTGGACGTATTTGTATACATACACAGGAACATATTTGCTTTCATTTGTGTTTTTTTTTTTAATTTTTGAAATTTTTGAAAAATGCAAAACTGATGTGTTTCCTTTTTTTACTTCTCAATTAACGTTTTGAGAAGATGTGTGTAGTTAATCACACACACACACACACACACACACACACACACATTTTGTTCATTTTTGTTTTGTTTTCATCCATTTGAGCCGTTTTTAGAAGAAGAAATCAATTGCTAGTTGCGCACACACACACACACACACACACACACACACATACATAAAATACAAACAAACATGATTTGCACAAAGCAAAAGCTGCTAAAACGGTGCATAATTTCTTGGTCTTATTTGTATTTACACACACTTTCGCACACAGTTACATATTTGCTTTCATTTTAGTGCTTTTTTTGGGAAACGTGATAAACTGTTTCTTTTAAAAAATTGTATTAACGTTTTGAGAAGACGTTAATCACACACATACACACACACACTTAGGTGTTAATTTTTGTTTTCTTCTATTTTAGCTTTTTAAGAAGAAATCAATAGCTAATTACACACACACAAACAAACAAACAAACATGTTTTGCACAAAAAAAACTGCTAAAACGGTGCATTTTTGGATTTATTGGGCATTTGCTTTTATTTACATATTGGCTTTCATTTTTGTGCTTTTTAATAGAAAATGCAAAACTGACGTGTTTCTTTTAAAACTTTGTATCGTTTTGAGAAGAAATTTGCAGTCACACACAAACATACACACATACACACACACACACGCTCGCACACAAGCACACACATTTTGGTTATTATATGAGCCTATCTTAGTTTTAGAACTTTTAAACAAACAAACAAACTAAAAAACATAAATGAATATTATAGGATGAGCAAGGTAAAGCTAAGTTCAATTTACTTATATTACATTTGTCATCGTCACGGCTGTCAATTATTTCAAAGATTGTTCAAAAATAAGTAAGTGATGCGTCACATTAGATGCTAAAACACAAGACGCTAAAAGTGTTTGTATGTAAACGTATTATTATATAAGGCAAAAAATGAAACAAAAGCAAAATCTTGAGTCGGTGAAGGAATGCGGTTTCCACGGCGACGGAGCCGAGGCGATACGTACACACACATCTGTTGTCATCCAGCAGCATCCGCTCTCCTCGGCAGCTGCAGTTGACTCGGCCATCTGGAGTGAGCAGACACAGGTCACCACAGCCACCGTTCTCCAGTCGGCACGGAGATAATTCGCCTGGAACACAAGGGCAGCCGGGAATCAAAGCGCAGAAATGCCCCAAACACACCGTTCACAACTCAACGAAACACACAGGCTCAACAGAAAGTTACTCCAAAGTCTTTCAACTGACAACGACGAGCTGAAAACAGCAGCTTATGTTGTGTGTTTAATATGACATGGTCAGTGTGTCAGGGGCTTATTCCAGCAGGAACCTCGAGTTTCTGCAAACGGCATTTCCTGAGAAAAACAAGTCCTTCCGACCAAACAAATAAGTGGGGAAACAACTAACTAGACAACTTAAAGAAAAGCTTTAAAAGTAAAAGTTGAAAAATGTGTCATCGGGATCAAAATGTCAGTGATTGAAACACTGTTTTTTGTTAGCTCCTTTGGATACATTTTGCATTTTTAAACTTAAAACACAATATTCATAATCAATATATTTTTATTATATTTATGTTTAACACATTTTTATATATATATTCAAACTCAAAATCAATATTCAAAATGTCAACATCTGAATATATATACAGTATATCTATATAATCAGACATAATAATATTTGAAATGCTTGATAGACAACAAGAGCCAGACAAACAAAGTATTTTTATGTTATCGTTTTATGTTGTGATTATTTGTTATATATGGTATACATGTTTGATTAAATGGATAAATAAAGAAGAAAAATAAAAAAAAGCGTTCTGTTTTTAGGCCCAAAGCTGCTGGATATCGAACACTCAAAAATATAAAGAAAAATATATATATATTTTTTAAATCATTACATATCAAAAAAAAAAAAAAAAGTACTGAAAAAATGAAAACCGTGACAAACTGTCGCAAAAAACTGTAATGGAATGGAAAGCTACAATTCATAAATCAAGCATTTTCAGAAAACAAACAAAAAAAAGAATTAATTAATAAGTTAGAGTGATCGTTTATCACTCTAATATAATTGATTAAGCAAGGCTCGTAAAAATGTGGCATTTTACAGGCAAAAACTAGAACCCGAAATCAAGCTCGACCTCAATGTGCCATGAATCGGTGCAAATCACGGTTGTGGAAAACAAAGGTTAAGCAATAACATAAAATACAGTACAGAAAAAGACATTCCTCCAAAAAAAAAAAAAAAAAAACAGCATTCGACCTTAGATTTGCCTTTGGACGAGCACATTTCTTACTGATGGTGCTGACTACTAATGTTGGGCGGGTAGGACTGGGGCAGACAGCTGCGATCATATGGGATAATAAAACTAATGAGTGGGTAAAAAAACACATCCACAGCAAAGACAAAAGCCACTGGAGGCCTGGTGAACACACTTCCCAATGTCCTACTTCTTTACATTTGCGACAGTTCAGAGGCTCCTCTGTGACCATATACGCTTTTAAAATTAATTATGTCTCAAAGTGGGTTTGTACTTAGTAAATAAGCAAACCTCCACTTTATTCCTCCGAGCGCTCCTTCACGGAGTTAGAAATTGCTTTATTGCAAGTTACAAGACAACAATTCTAAGACTTCTAAGACTTCTAAGACTTGAGTAAAAGTCGCAAGTATCTACAGTACATTTATAGGAACTTGAGTATTTTACTTGTACTGAATATAGGCTCAAAAAACTCCAAGAAACTAGAAAATCTACTAGATTGCATGAATTTAGTAATTGATAAAGAATACATTTTTTTTTTATTTATTTTACACATTAATTTTCATTATTTATTTGTTTTTTTTTTTCTGGTTATGAGACCAAAATTTTATTTTATGTTGAAAGCACGTCGTTTGCATTGAAGAGCTTTATTTTGAAAACAACGACCCACTTTATTGCAATGAGATGAATCTGAAAAAAAATCTACGCCCACCTCTAATCAAAATATTGTTATAAATACAATCAACTGAAATATTGTTGATATAACTGCAAACTAAATGGTCAACTTCTAAATCACCCAAGTCACTCATCCACTTATCTCCTTGAACTTTTTAATTTAATTACATTAAATACGCCGCACTTCATTTTCAAAATCCAATTATGCATTCGTTTGCACTCACAGCTGTTGGTGTCTTTGGCCACTGCGATGATTCCCATTGGCTGATGAGGAATATCGGCTCGGAGAACTTTAGTGTCTCCTCCGGTGAACTTGTTGGTCCTCAGCAGAGCTCGTCGCGTCCAGTCACACCAAAAAATGTAGTCACCGTGGATGGCAAGACCAAAAAATATGCCAGGACCGGACCTTACTATGACCTAGAAATAAGGTCAAACAACACATTATGTTACATTTAAGAGTTAATTTTTATTTTTACATACATTGTCTCCCACGTTGTGGTTTCAAAATAAGATGGCGACAATAATGACATGAATTATAATAAAACTTATATTTAAAAATAGTATTTATTAAAAAAAAAAGATTATTAAAAATATCTGAATACGAGTAATCATAAATACATGCCTTGCCACACACACACACACACACACGCGCGCGCACGCACGCACATACATACATCCAGTATACAAACACACACACACACACACACACACACACTTCAAATTATATCACAGTGAGAACCCACCAATAAATTACATAATAAAACAATTTTTGTTACAATTAGTATACATTTTTTGTAAAAAAAAAATGGTGTAAACAAAACAAAACCCGCCACTCTGGCATGTTATACTTTACAAATGGCAAAGTATATTAGCATGGTAAGTAGCAAGGTAAACACAAGTAAAGAATGTAAACAAATGTAAAAATAAGACACACACACACACACACACACACACGAAAACACAATGTTTCTATCCAAATGACAAATAAATAATTAAATAAATAGAAATACATAATATAAAATAATAATTGCGTGACAAAACAGAGATTATTGTGCTTGCTAAATTCTCGCCATCAAAGTGTGTTTTTCTTCTGAAGAGCCCATCAACCTTCACCAGAGGGTCTAGAAGAGAGCAGTGGGCAGCATCTACAAGGGATCTCAAGCCGATGTGTACAGGACACACCAGAAAACTGTTCAGCCCAGATGCAGCGAGTGTTAATGCAGATGCCGTGGTGACGGACACGTATATACATCAAACGACTCCTTGTGGGAGTTTGCGGGCTGTGGGGTGAGATGATGTCCCACAGCTCGGGAGACCCAACCATTAGCGGGAACACGCCGGAGAGCCGTGATCACATTAGCCCCGCTGTCATGGTGGGGGGAAAATAGGACAGGTGTTGATTAAGAGAGCCCAGCTTGAGCAAACAACAACTGGAGACGCGAGAAGGGAGGAAGACGAGGAACGTGCCAGATGGTTTTTGATGGGGCATATTGATTCGGAATTAACTCGAGGGGTGCGTACATTCTGCTCCGGCTCTAATTATCTCTGTTTATCAGATTAAATAGATGTCAAATAGAGTTTATAGGCAGAAACTACAGCAGCGGGCGTCGGCTCGCAGTTGTGAGAAGTGTTAGGGAAATTATAGTTGTTGTTATATTAATAATCATCTTCGGGAGGTTTGGAGTGATGTAAATGATGATGCAAAAAGCCTTGATGGAACCATTATATGTGTGTGGCTTCACTGGATGGTTAAAAGCAGAGCACCATTTCAATACTGCCCCTAGTGGCCATAGAGACAAACACACTCATCCCAGAGGTGCTTAGAGTATCTGAAAACCATACTTGAGTAAAAGTATGAATGCCTTACTATAAAAACTACTCCATTGCAAATCACCAATTCCAAGGAGACTTGAGTAAACGTTGCAAAATATCCAATTTTAAAAGAACTCGAGGGCCTCATTTTATCAAAAAAATGTATGGCCTTAGAAAAATATGATGGTTGCGCATCATTACAATGTAATGAGCAATGTAGAGAAGTAAAGAGTATAGATACTCAATCACACATGTAGTCCAGTAGAGAGTAAAAGTTGCTTATATTTTTTGATACTCAGTACAAAGTCGCCAAAATACTTAAGTAAAGTAACATTTACTCAAGTACTTCACACCTCTGACTCATACTATAAAAAAGTTTGAGTTTGGGTCGTCACTGTATAGAGAATATAATAATTAAGAATTCATAGGATAATAACGCTGCATGCAGCAATGAGACTGAAGAACTCTTGATCACGTTTCGATAAAGTGGATAATTTCCTGTAATTAAACAGATCTTAAAAAGGGTCGTCGGACCCCAGCATCTCTAATAACTCTACGGGGTCTCCTCCTCCGAGCGGCCATCAAGCCATTATAATTTAGATGTAATGAACCGCAGCGCTACGCGACTGAGATCTATGCTGTGGAAAACAATTAGCAATGAGCTAGTGGTTTTATTCTAAACTAATCAGAACCACTTCAATTAGAAACCAGGATCAATTGTATTCAACAAACCCAATAAAATGAAAACACACTTTTCTAAATCATTTCTAAACATTGAACCATTAAAGTCCAACGTTAGTGGTTTTGTTGGGTTTGTTGGGTGACTGTTCGTGGACTTGTCAGTGTTTGTTGAACATATTATTAAAATTAGTGATGAGTTCTTTCAGTCTCAAGTACCACGTAAACACAAAGCATCTAACATGGAAAATGGACAAAAATATCTAACATGGAAAATGTCTTTTTGCTACAAGTAGAGATTGATTTGAAGGAAAGGAAAGTGAGGTGATGGTAGTAGGTGATTAATTTAGAAATTATTCTAGATTGTTATAGATTAATCTAGATTAATTTCAAGTGTAAATAACCTAAATTCATTATTAATTATATTTTGCTTATTGGTTATTTGACTTTCTAAGATGTTGTTGTTGTTGTTGTTGTTGTTATTTAATTTTGAAATCATATCACGTTTGCATTAAAGAGCATCATCACTCAATATTTCAATGAGATGAATTAAAAACTAAATCTACGCCCACCTCTATTCTAAATACTGTTATAAAAAAAAACAACAAACTATTGTATATAAATATACAATGTTATTTATATACAATAGAAACTAAATGGCACAACTTAAAAATCAACTAAAAAGATGCAAGTCAATCTTCTCTAGTCTGTTTGGATCACAGTTTTAGCACAGACATTAGACATCAATGTGAATAAATAATGTTTGGATGATCACAAACTATGGATTTCTCTTGTTAAAAAAAAAAAAAAAGAAGACTAAAAACTAAACGGTGTTAAAACGCTGCTTACAAGCCAGACTTACGTGTCTCTGAGAGCCGTCATATTCACACCGCTCAATTTTGCCCAGACTGCCATCGGAGAAATACAGCTTCTCCGCCTTATGATCAATAGTGAGTCCATTAGGAGTGAACACGTCTGTGGCCACGATGACTTTCAGGTTGTTTCCTGCGAGAGTGGAGCGCATGATGCTGGGACGCTGCTCGTTCCAATTGGTCCAAAACATCAGGCTGAAAAAGACACACGATGGAGAAATGAGAAGAACGTAATCCACACACTTACTCCATCCATTACCAGTTCTCTTATTTAATCCCTGCCATTAATAAAAGCCCCACGGCATGGCACCGGGGAACAATAGCGTGGTCACGGCTGGAGATGAATGAAAAGGCTCCTGGGCCTGGTGGACATCTTCTCCCAAAACTTCATTTCACAGTGTATTTCTACCGACTAATTGAAAATTAGCGATACATGCCGGAACTCTGTGCCAATGAATCATTCCAGGTTAGACTGTAATTAACAGCAGTCTGTAGTCCATTTGAAAAAGTGCCAGATTACCAGGTAAGCACATTCTCTCCAAGGTTGAAGGTTTAATGTAGTCGCTGAACTCGGGGTCGGCGTCTTTCTGAATATCAATTCTGCTCATCAGCCTCACCGCCTCCTTTTAGAAGGTACATTTTTAGAAGGTTTCGCTGGAGAGTGGATTTTTTTTTCCCTTCCCTGCCTGGAAAGTCAAATGATTCTGCCTGCGATGGAATTCACACAGTGCCGGGCTTATCAGAAGAGGTCAGACTAATTAAAATGTTTTCTTTGTTGTGTGATTGACGTTCCATATTCATCGGCTTTCCCCTGGGTGATGGATCAATTGGTTTTCGATTTTATAGGTCGATACATTTTTACTTCTAACTTGTCAATCAATTGGCAATACACTTCTTTGCCATGTTAATGTATCTGTTCTGTCTAGTCACAATGTAGACGGACTTATCTTCCACCGAAGCAGATAAGAGGTCCAAGGCTTTTTCATCCCTTCTTTTATAATTTAAATAAATGTAGGCTAAATTACAGATTATTATGTATAATTATAATTTAAATTATTCATAGATTTACTCCAACTCTACAAAACTACAGACAACTGATAAAAAAGGGATCATCTGATTTGAATATTGACCGGAGCCTAAATGCATTCCACAAAGTTATTGTGACTTCACAAATGTAATAAAGTATACATTTCATGATTACTTACAGACAGACATCATATTTTCCCAATAAATATTATAATTTATTCTAAGCATTAGTATAAATGACACAAGGTTTTGGTTTAGTAGATGGATGGATAGATGAGTGGATTAATGGATGGATGACGGAATAGATAGATGGATAGATGAATGGGATAGATGAAAGGGATGGATGGATGGATGGATGGATAGATAGATAGATAGATAGAGAGATAAATTGATGGATGGATGGATGGATGGATAGATAGACAGATAGATAGGTGAAATTATCTTAGATAGATAGACGGATAGATTGATGGATGGATGGATAGATAGACAGATAGATCGTTAGATGGGTCAAATTCTGGATTGATGACAGGATAGATAATATAAGTAAATAAACAAACGACTCACTTTTGACATTCCTCTAAAGCCAAGATGTGAGGATGGTCGTCTTCGGACAGAGTTACTACAGCTTGCCTGGTGAAGGCTCCCTGTCGGCTCTGGTCCACCGTGTGTCTGCTGATGCTGGAGGTTGTGGAGCTCGTCCAATAGATCGTATCCCAGGATCGATGGTAAGCCAGACCCTCCACTGACCCCACATCTGGAAAAAACAGGCCTCAAGTGAACCGTGGTTTAAAAAAAAAGAATAAAAATCACATCTTCTGTTACGGTTTTACAGCATCTTAATTTTCACTCCATTAATGTGACCAACTTCTAACCAGGCATTATAGCGCCAACGGCCGGTTTGACAGCTATCATGTCCCGGGCATTATTAGCAAAAGGGCAATTGCTTGAGCACAAAGTACATGCTGCATCTAAATCCGCAGCTCGGAGAGAAATCCAAGAGGTTCGTTTATAAACGGTCTGCGGGAATCCATCGCTAATTAATCATTCACAATAAAAGTGTCTGACAGCTTGCTATTGCCATAGCGTAGCATAGGCCAGGGAGTAATTAACAGGGGATGTATGACTTAATTAGGGAAATACGGATTATTAACATCATCCCCGAGTAAGGGAATGCAGAGTATATGCTTCTGTCTGATGAAGAGGAGGGTTCGTCTGATGAAGAGAAGAGTAGTTCACGTTAAAGTGACCCGCTCATTTCAACCTGTCGACATCTTTTGGTTCCTAATAGATAAACAAACTTGATGTTAAAAATAACGGAGCAAAGAGGATTGGTGGGGATTGTGGATTAGAATTGATTGGTTGTCCAATTGGTTATGGAATAATAAATGAAGAACACATAAAAGCTTCATTATCTTTTCCAAAGTGAACTTGGTAGCGGATAAAAAAACACAACGCTCACTATTTATAGCGAAATAAATCAGTTTTTGAACCGTCCCATTTCACACTGCAAAAAATCCACATGAAAAATAAAGAGAATAAAAAACTAATTGAGTAAAAATACAATTTAAACAAGTAAAATTATCTGCCAATGTGGTGAGAACGTTTTACTTAGTAAGACAGCTTAAAACCAGACACAAAAAATATTGTTCTTTGTTTCTGCATTTCAGTTCTTGTTCTCATTGTCTTTAATATAAAAAAGTGTCTAGTTTCTTAAATTTAGAGATATTGTGTTCTTAAAATAAGAACAGTTCACTTGACATATCTTGTTTCAGGAAGTTCTGTGTTAAAACATAATGTCTAGTTTAAAAAATGTCTCGATTTAATTTAAAATATCATAATATCATCGTAGCATTTTTTTTCCATGCAGGAAAATTCAAATACTATTTTCTTGAAATGAGCAAAGTAATCTCTCACTCTTAAACCTAACAGAGTTAATTTATCTTGTAAGAGAAAATAACAAGATTTATTGTATAATTTTAAGATTTTTATCTGGATACACCCTGGATTGTAGGCCAACCAATCAGAGAAGGGAATACGGACATACACATGCTAAAACTCCCACTAGTCACAAACTCTTCCGGAAATTCTATTTATTTTTTTGGAAAGATTTTTACCAATTTTGCGTAATGTTGGCTTTTGGACCGTGGGATGAAATCTGAGACCCAGATGAAACCCACGAAAGCCTGGCAAGAGCTTTGAATTTCACTCTCAAACGAGTCCAACGCGCTGTCAAATTATAACTCAGAAGTTACACAGTTTCATCATTCACGTTGGAATTTGCCCTACTTTTGATAAAAAGCAATTCACACTCGAGCAGCCCCCCATGAACAGCCCCAAATGAACATACTTTAAACCCCCCATCGTGCGCTGGCGTCATTGCTTGGCTTTCACGACTTGCCTAATTTAGAAAATAATGGAGCACGTATTTTCCACAGTTACAAGTCGTACAAGAGTTGCCCGATGTACCAGAACTCCCATTATCAACCCATAACATTGTGAAATGGACAAAAAACACAGTCATTAGTCTTATTAGGTTTCATTACGAGACCCCATCAGAAATGGATATCGATTGACGCAGAAAGGCCTGCAACGTGTAGCACACTCGAGGAAGAAGAGAAAAAAAAAAATCAATAACTATATTCCAAACTCTCCAACGGCAGTGACATGCCGGATCTTGAAAAATGTCACCCTGTCTTCCATTTATATTTCTGTTACAGTGTGAGGATGGTGGAAATGAGACAAGCGATTTTAATCCATCAAGGGTGGGGACATGGTGAGAGATGCAGTGTTTTAAACATCTTTTTTGACAGGTAAATTGGTTCCATTTAGCTGGAGAAAAATGGAAGGAGCTATTATAACACTTTTACTAGATGTTGGATGCACAGAGACCTTGTTGTACATCACCGGCAGTGCCACTTAGAGCTTTCAACAAATGGCCTTTCACAAAGGGCTGCTGGGAGGCTGAAGCTGTTATAGTGGAGAACAATAAACAACATCTAGGTGGCCAAGAGACAACAAGACTAAATAAAAAGGCACCAATGAACTTCAGGAGAACGAGAACACTAGCTACAATTGGAAGTTTGAATTGAAACTACAATTGGAAGTTTACGATCCAAAGAAGTGATGAAGGACTGGGCGCTGACAGAAAATTCGATGAAAGCGCTGAATTGTTCTTAGTTGTTTGACAACAACGTGCATCGAAAGTTTAGTCTGCAAACTATCAAGCCCATGAGACCTTCTCTAGTAGAGAACCTCCACATTTCAACTGGTTACAGATAGAGATGGTCTGATCCCATAATCGAATCTTCATCGATATTGAATACAGTTCAAGATCAGACCAATCTAGAACTTGAGCTGCCATAAAAATGTCAAGTTTAAAGTTTTACAATGAGAGGCAAAACACCATTTTATGGTGAGATTGACTCTGTGACATCACATGCATGTGGCATGAAATTGTTTTACAATTTTCCCCAATTTTAGTTTGACACATAACACTCTAGGATGTGGATGCTTAAATAAAACAATAATTTAAGCAGTTACAGAGAGTAAACTCTAAACCTCCATGTGTAGTTTGCCTTCCAAATTTGCCATTGCAAAGACAATTCACCAATCTTCAAAATTTCTCCAGAATATTGCTCCACAAAAGTCCGCTTAACAGAAGCTTAATTAATCTCAGGTACCAGGATTTACATCAACACTAAAAGCCACATCCTTAGAAGTATCTTTAGTTACAGCTAAAACTAAGATGAAATAGAAATGAAGATAGAAGTAAACCCAACGATCTTCAAGACCCATGTTTGCCGTGGATTCAATACAAAACGCTCTTGCCAGTTTACACCTCATGAAAAAATGGAACTTACTTTCAACAATAACTTTTCGTCCCGACCAATCATCCTTGACCATCTGAATATTCCCAAAATGGATGTCGCTGAAGAAGATGCGGTTGTGTTGAGACGCCTCCAGCTTGTAATCAAAGGCCAAGGCGATGACGTTCTTGAAGAAGTCGGGGTTCTCAAACGGCTGGAGGGGAGAGTTGAGATCGCTCTCGTCCGATAGATGGATGGTTTTCAAGATGGTCCTTTCGGAATACAGAAGGTAGCCCTCGTATCGTTGGCAAGCGAAGCCGTCTTCAGCCAAGTACCCGTGTGCACAGGAACAAGTTCTTCTCCCGCTCCCCAGGTGAAAGCAAAGCTGCTGACAGCCTCCATTACTCCTGGCACAGGGGTTAGTTCCTGCATGGGGATTGTGCACATAAAAATCATGCATTTCCTACACCACGGGCAATTAATCAGCTTCGGTTGTAATTGAAGAAAACTAAACACCAATACGACATGAATTCATCAAGTTGAAACCTCAACCTTTCTCCCGGCCTCTGTTAAACACTTTCACATCCTTTAGGTTCACGCCGAGGCCACTCCTCATGGTGACCGCATCGGAAGCGTCGCTCTTCAGTCCGCGGCGGACGGATCCGTTGGCGTGCGCTCTGCCAAAAAGCGTGCGGTGAGAGTCTGACATCAGCACAATGATGACAGTGATCTAATTAAAAGCAGCGGGATTCATTAAAACGCGCAGGAAAGCTGCTTTCCCGAGATCGCCTAGGAAACCTCACCTTGGCGAGGACTTACAGTACACTCTATTTACATAAGGCCAAGCAATCCTGACTGGGAGATGACAGGAACATACTGCAGGTCTCATAATAACCTTGCTCAGAAGGGGTTAATCCTTTGAGACTGGAGCAGCTGGCTCCTTGGGCCACTTTGGAGAGTGTAGCACTTAGTAAAGTAATAAATTACCTGTCAGACCAGTAGATGTAAGCCCCGAACACAGCCACGGAGAAGAGGTCCACGTTGGCGGCTGACAGTACAATCTCTCGGCCCTCCCCGGTTTCAAGGTTGATCCTTTCTATCTTGTCAGTCCGAGCGTCGCACCAGTATAATCTATTTTCCTAGAAAGCAATTTGAAAATGCACATCGGTGTCTCTTTCCTTTAAGCAGCTCCATTTTATCGCCATCAAAAAGCCTTGCTCGAGGCGGGAGCGGTGATCAGGAAGTGCAATCACATGGCACTACCTCATAGTCGATGGTGATTCCGTTGGGCCAGGCGATGCCAGAGTTGACCAGGGTCACTTGGTCGGATCCGTCCAATCGTGCCCGGCCGATGCAGGGGTTCTTTCCCCACTCGCTCCAGAACAAGTAACTGTTAGCGGGGAAAATCAGATTACCGTAATTACACAAATATAGCACACCGTGAATATAAGCACACCCCTGATTTTACAGGTACAAAGTAAAAATTCATCATTGTTTTCTGATTTCTGGTTCGAATACGTTAATATTCCCTTAAAAGTACTATTGTTTCTTATTTAACAAACCTAACTTGTGACTTTTTGATTTTGATTTTTGAATTTTTATATCGTATTACTTGAATAATAGATAACAAAAAGTCAATTCTAGAGGTCAGGACTTGTCCGAATTTATCTGGAAAAATTATTATCCCCTGTGCAACTGGACCAAGTGTTTTGATTGTGTTTGTTCCTTGAATTTTTTTTAGTTCTTGCCTACGTTCTTCGTTTTTGACTGTTTCGACTCTTTCTGCAATGACACATTGAACTTTAGGAGATTTTCACTAGAATATGATGCTAACCAGTGGCACGTGGGCCAGATCCGGCCTGCGAAGATGCCAATTTCTATACTCACGCTTTTATTCAATAATTGAGACAATTTTTTTTGAAGAAGAGGGTATGACTGTACAATAATATTAGAATGACAATAAATGGAGGACAACCTTCACACGTTTTTGATGGACAAACTCGGAGAAAAATCTCTTCTAGTTGAACTCATGGCCACACATTTCATTGTGGACCAACTTTCTCTGGGATGAAGAGCAAATCCATTCTCATGGTTCAGAAAATCATTCTGACTCTGCTCAGAATCAATTTGACAAATGTTGACCAACTAAAAATGAATGCAGTTGTCGCACTATTAAAATAAGAACGTGAGGAACAACAATAATTGATTTTGTTT
>MU204278.1:4781192-4801192 GCA_017309775.1 Paedocypris sp. Pulau Singkep | reverse complement strand
ATCCAGTTCTGACAGAAAGTGTTGCTTTCACATTTGCCCCACTTCTAAATGCGGCGCGAACAGTTGTTTTTTCGCACCCTCCTGTTATTACTGAAATCACGTTTGGCTAACAGATCTGGTCTATGTGACAGCAGCCAGCTGGAAAGACTTCATCTGTTTCATGCTTCAACAAGCTGCCTCTTAATGAGATGCAAATGCTATGCATGTGTAATCAGCTGTCATAGGCCACAGCGGGCGGGGCTTTGCTCTACCTGCATTCAGCTGACTCTAGATATAAGGCACAGCCAGTCTCGGCCCATCTGGTTCCTTCCTCCGTATTGCCCAGGTCAGCGATTTTTGCTAATTCTGTTCACTATATGTGCAAAATATGAAATGGTTTGTCAAGACAACTGGATTTTTTTTTCACTACCGCTCCGGGTGGGTTTTTCAATTTGAAATAAGATTGACTAAAGGTCACACATTTGTCTTACAGATAATGAGAGACATGTTGGGTCTGAGGCCATTGATTGTATGTGGAACGCTTCCTTTACTCATCTCTCAAACCTCTTGTCTTCTCTGCCCAGAAAGCGTCATTATATGGGGAAGTATATTAGGTGAGGAGTTTGTTCGTATAATTGAAGAAGTTCGTATAATTGAAGAAGTTCGTATAACTGAAGAAGTACTAAGTTTTTGGGTAGAGTAGTTTTGATTGTTTTAATTTCTTGGGAAGATTTGATTGGTTTATACTACAGCTGCACGATTAATCGTTCAAAGGTGTAACTTTTATTTAGTATTTATTCAATTCTCGCAATCTTAATTCAGCATTTATACAATTCTTCCAAACTCTTTGATCTTTTGACGACTAGTTTCTGTCAGACGGCTCGCGCGCATTAAGACAAATTTAGCCGTGCGCGATCATTTAAATTTTATAAAAAATAGACGATCTTGCATTAATTAGAATAAATAAGTGGACAATAGTGCATGCATTAAGTAGCAAAACTATTTATTTGCTTGTTTAAAGTAAATAGGTTTTTTTTCAAATTGTCTTACCAAGTACAATTTTCTCACAAGTACTCATTTTCCAACTGCAATAAATGCACAAAAAAAGAAGAAAATAAAAAACAAAACAATTAAAAAAGACTAAAATCAAGTAACATGATCTGATTTTTATTGCAAAAAAAGCAAATTATTCCATCACTTCTAATTCTAAGATTGAAATTATCTTGTATGAAAAAAAAAACAAGATTTTTGGCTTGTGAAGAAATTTTTTTGCAGTGCGAAAAAAGGTTATCGGTCCATAGTCCATAGTTTTTACTTACCGTTGCCTGTTTGCTCAGCATTGTGTTACTCTGAACTTTAATTGAATTATTTAAATTGGTCTTATCTGACCAGCAGAGGGATTATTTGGTAAAGACATTTATTGTGGACTACACCTAGATGGTTTATTTAAGCCACTTGTCACCACAACACGCTCGGTAAACGGACGGAATAATCAGGCATCAGACTGTCAAATTAACCACATTCACCGGATGAATAATGCATAGGTCGACAGCCCGAATGCAACTGATTTGGGCCTGTTGCTCTTGCCGCCTTTTGCTTATTGTTTACACACTGCAAAAAATCCATGTGGAAAAAAAAACCCAAAAAAAAAAAACAAAATGAGAATTTAATCAACTATAAAGATCTGCCAATGGGGTGATAAAATGTTACTTGGTAAGATGTTTAAAACAAGACAAAATCCTGTTACACTGTAGACTGCATTTCAGTTCTTGTTCTCATTGGCTTTAATATAAAAAAGTAGCTAGTTTTTTAAAATGAGAAACATTGTGTTCCTAAAATAAGAAAATCTTTTTTCTTATAAAAAGAAAATAATTTCTTATAATAAACACTATTGTTTCAGGAAGTTCTGTGTTAAAACATAATGTCTACTTTGAACTGTCTCAATTTAGTGTAAAATACCATCAATCATATTTTTTTCCCCAGCAAAAAAATTAAAATCCCACTTTCATGAAATAAGCAAAGTAATCTGTCATTCTTAATCCCAAAATAGTTAATTAATCTTGTAAGGAAAAAAAAAGATTTATTGACCAATTTCAAGATTTTTTTCTGCAGCTACATTTTTTTTCTTCATATTATCCATCCGCAGAGGATAAGGAATTTCTCCCAAACGTGTCTGTGCCAAGTATTTTTGAAGTCATTTGAGCTGTTTATCTCTGTTGAAATGGAGTCATGTTGAGTTCAGTTTAATCAGGCAGAAGACATCAGGGGGACTGTAGATCTCATCACAAACACGAGCGATGAAAGAGAAAAGGTAGAGAACATGAGATTGGTGCTGTAAACACATTAAAGAGAAGGTTGTGCGTGGTGAGAAGAGCGCAGTGTTCTTACTGGCGTGGAAGTCCACCCCGACAGCAAACAAGGTGCCAGTGACGGGCATCAGGGTCTCGCCGTGGTCAGTGGGATCCAGAGCAATTCCCCGAATCCCCTCGTGATGAGAGTACATCAGAAAAGAACTCAAGCCTGCCATGGACAACACCAAAACAGAGAGAGATGTTAGGCGGAGGTCAAGTGAAGGACGATGTTTGTTTTACCTGCTTTACACTTTTTATTACTCTATATTATTCATTTCTCTGTCTATTTGTTTGTCCATCCATCCATTATTGTCTACCAATTCATCAATCCTTTAATCCATCCATCTGTCCATCCATCCATTATTGTCTACCAATTCATCAATCCTTTAATACATCCATCTGTCCATCCATCCATTATTGTCTACCAATTCATCAATCCTTTAATCCATCCATCTGTCCATCCATCCATTATTGTCTACCAATTCATCAATCCTTTAATCGATTCGTCTGTTCATCCATCCATCCATCCATCCATCCACCATTATTGTCTACCAATTCATCAATCGTTTATTCCATCCGTCTGTCCATCTATCCATCCACTATTGTCTACCAATCCCTTTAATCCATTCATCTGTCCATCCATCCATCCAACTCTCCATCCATAAGTTCCTTAACTTTGTTTGTTATTTTCATCCACACATTCATTATTCTCTTCCTCCATCCATTCACTCATTCATTTATGAATATACTTCCCTTTATTTTAAATGGCCACTAATCGCTTTGTCTATCTATCTATCTATCTATCTATCTATCTATCTATCTATCTATCTATCTATCTATCTATCTATCTATCTATCTATCTATCTATCTATCTATCTATCTATCTATCTGTTCTTTATCTTTATCTGTATGTCTGCTCATCTGTCTCTCCATCTGTCTCTCCATTTATCCCTCCCCCCACCCCTCCCTCCATCCATCTGTCCATTCAACCGTCTGTATTCACAAAAAAATTATATCTTTATCTGCATGTCTGTTCAATTGTGTCTCTATCCATCAATTTGTCTATCTGTGAGCAGGAAAAATAACAAATACCTGCACATGGGTAATATGCCAGTAACAAAAGCACACCGTTTACACTAAGTGAGTCATTAAGCTTTACTTAAGTAGCTCTACTCTCAGAAAAAAAAAACCCACAAAGTGCTTGACTTGATCTGAAACCGCCGTATCCCACCTTCACAGGAGAGACGGTCAGTGCGCAGGTTGTATCCGGTGGTGCAGGCGCATGTGCGAGTGTTTTCAGACGTGGGCAAGCAGAGCTGCGAGCAACCGCCATTGTTCAACTGACAGGCGTTCCGACCTGGAACAAAGCAGAGAATGGTGAAAAATATGACACGGAAGATGAAATCCAGCAACTTCTTGGATAAGGGTCGACTTCTCTATCAGAAACTGCACCAATTGCTCATTAATGTTTTTCGGACGATTTTTGAATTTATGAATGGAAGACAATTTCTCTCACTTAAATTGATCACCTAATCCTAAGAAAATTGTAAAGCTGCAGAAATCCCGAGTGTGAATCTGCAGCACATACTGCAAAAAATAATATCTTGACAAGCCAAAAAGTTTTTTAATTAGAAAATACGTCTTGTTCTTTTAGGATAAGTTAACTATCTTATAAGCAATGAGAGATTGCATTGCTTATTTCAATAAAATAGGACTTGAATTGTTTTGCTTGGGAAAAAAATGCAATTTTTTATGATATTTTACACCAGAATCAAGACATTTTTCAAAGCAGATGTTATGTCTTAACACAGAACTTTCTAAAACAAGCGTGTCAAGTGAAATATTCTTATTTTAAGAACACGTTTAAGACTCTCAATTTAAGACACTAGCTACTTTTTTATATTAAGCCCAACGAGAACAAGAACTGAAATGCAGAAAACAAATCCACTGTGTAACAAGATTCTTTGTCTTGTTTTAGGCTACGTTTTTTTTCTCGTTTTGTTTTTTATTTTTTCATGTGGATTTTTTTGCAGTGCAGTGTTAGTGCTGGTTCTCAGTGGAAGCTCGAGACAGTAATAAGACAGCGTCGCATTATAAATACAAAGCCTAATTGCTGCATGAGAAATTTGGAGGCTGGATAGATTTACGGCCAAGTCCATTTAATGGTCATTCCTTACTCAAGTCGACAGTTTAGTGAGATTCACAGGCACGCCGTTAATGGATCTGCCATTAGTATGAATTATTTGCGCAAAAGCAATATCTGAATATATCTCGACTTCGGCACAGTCGAGATACGCCTGCAATTACAATAGAGGTTATAAATGAAGATAGAAAAAGTAATATCGTTTAAATCACTTGGAGCTTTGCAATTTAAGACTAAATTAAAACCAACATCGGTAAAGCGCCGGAAATGAAAGGCCTTTGTGTCAGCACGTTTGTTTTTATATGCAATCCGACCTCATCAAGTCCAATAATAAAGAGTTTTAGTGTTTTTAACGGGAGTTTGAGACCATTAATAACCAAAGTTTATTAGAAGAACAATAGAGGAACTCATCAGCGGATCCACTGTAAGGAATGAGCTGTACAAACCGCTTGTGATTCAGTTTTAGTGTAGAGTTTGTTTTTGCTCTTTTGTAGCAGATTTATTTTTGATGACTCATGCTTGCATTTCTCTAAAAAGAAGTACTAAAACATTTACAACAGATGCCTAGAAGCTCAAGTTCAGATTAATGTATATACGCAGTGCTCTTCTCGGTCTCAGACCAACTCAAAGCTGATATGCAGAATTAGAAAAAATAGAGTCATTAAAAAAAGAATGGCTTTTATATCCTATGGCTATGAGCAGAAGAGCAAGCTATCATCGCGACAGAGGCTAGGAAAAAAAAAACTTCTGCAAGAGGTTTTGATCCTTTTGATCTGTAGAAGCATGCAACATGGATTAGAAATGTGAAAAATTGGTCCATAAGACACCGTAAGAGAGGTCCAGAAAAAGGAGAGTATCGCCAAAACCGAGCAAGTGAGATCAAGATTTTTGGGAAAACAGAAACTTGCGAGATCGTTCTCAAAGTACGCAAGAAGGATCAAAATGTGTTGTAGAATTCCAGATGCAAGAGAGATCAGACCGCTAAGAGAGTTGGGTAGCTTGTAAGAAAGGTCTAGAAGTAAGCCAGATGAGTCCAGAAGTGTGCAGCAGAGATCAGGAACAGAGGAGCAGAAGGGATAAGACACCAGCATCTAGATTCTAGAAGCACAAAGACGTGTGCAAGATAGGTTCAGAAGAACACAATAGGGATCAAAGACTTGAGAGAGAGGTCCAGAAGCTCATGAATTAGGTCTAGATTAACAAAAGAGGGATCAGACACTTGCAAGAGGGGTCCAGAACCATGAAAGAGAGATCAGACGTAGGCAATACTGGTCAAGAAGTGTGGAAGAAGGGATCAAATGCTCCAGAGAGTTGAAAAGATGACTTGACTAAGAGAGATTTCCAGGTCTAGTTCTGGTAATTGAACCTGTGTCCGAGAGGATATATAAATGTGTCTATAACCGGGTGTCCTTGTGAAAGACCCTCAAATGCCTCCCGGGCGCCACTGCTTGAGGCTGCCCACTGCTTTGAGTTTGTTCAGATGGGTAAAATGCAGAGAAAAAACTTGGGGTGTGCTTATAATCGGGGATTTCAAATAAGCGTATTTCAAGTACGACCGAGTAGCTAAGCTTAGCTTACTTTAGCTTACCGCTACCAGCTAAAAATCAGTCTAATCATTGCAAAAGAGTCGAATCAGTCAAAAATGAAGAACACGGGCAAGGAGTAAAAAAAAAAGTCCAAGAAACAGACACAATCAAAATGCTCGGTCGCTGCACAGGGGATAATAATTCTTCGCTATGGCGTTGGAAAAGCAGAGAGCTTGAAACAGGCCTGAGCTTGAAACAATTGCTGTGTGAGGAGTCTGACTGGAGAGCAAAGTATCTTGGGAAATGAAGTTCTGACCCCTAGAATCAACTTTTTGTTATCTATTATTCAAGTGAAACAATTTCAAAATGATACGAGTCAGAAGTTAGGTTTATTAAATTGCAAAAAAAAAAATTATTATTATTTTATTTAAAAAAATAATGCTTATATTCGCGTAAATACAGTTATTACGGTTCCTCAAAATCCTTCTGATGCCACTTTCACCAACATCAATTTCCAACCACATTTCCATATTTCATGGTATCTTCAAGCAGACGTGATTCTAAACCTCCCAGACGTGACGCCAACCCTCGATGCCATCCCATCTCACCTTTCTGACCATCCCTGTCGTAGACCTTCATGTGCACCACTCCGTTGGTCTTATTCCGCAGAACCACTGGGTTCCGTCCATCTCGCTTGGCCACCGTCCCCAACTGAGCCAGATCCTCATCTGCCCACCACAGCTTGCCACCTGAAGAACAAAAGCATGAATTATTCATTCCTCCAATCCCACCGAATCCAAACACCATTCTGAATTGTTTTGCTGCGGGTAGAACCCCTCAAAGTCCGACTTTATTTAATCTTCTCGTCGCCCGACCTATGAAGGTGTGAGAGGGGGTGAAAATCAGAGACAGAGACAGAGCATTATGCATGTTCCCTGCCCAGTGTGAGTCAATGAGGGCGAGCAGGGGGCAGCCTGGCTACGTGCCCTGGCTAAAGACAAGCGCTCTTCATTCACAAAGCCATCAGGGTGCGGAATCTATTCTCACCGAGCTGCTGTAGCGACCGAGCCCCTCGTGTTGTTTCCGCTCTGTAAGGCCGAGTGTGCCAGCGCTTGGCAGAGCGCCGAGACCATATCTGTCTGCTGCAGGAATACAGGATTGCAGAAGAGCGAGACACCTGCATAATGGAGGTGCGTCGCGGCTTTGCTGCTCTACGCTATTTGTGGGGGAAAGTCTTTGAAAAGTACAAAAGTAAACACAACGTGTTGACGATAAATATTATTAGTTACGTATTAGTTACAATGAAGAAAATAAAACATGTATTCTCTTTCCGTCTTTGTTCTATCTACTTACAGTAGCAGATCTATCCGTCTCTCCGTCATATCTCTTTCCGTCTGTTGGTATTTGGATTGATTCATTTATCTCTATCTATCTATCTATCTATCTATCTATCTATCTATCTATCTATCTATCTATCTATCTATCTATCTATCTATCTATCTATCTATCTATCTATCTATCTATCTATCCATCCATCCATCCATCCATCCATCCATCCATCCATCCATCCATCCATCCATCCATCCGTCTATCTATATTTCTATCTATCTATCTGTCTGTCTGTCCGTCCGTCCGTCCGTCCGTCCATCTATTGTCAGTTTTTTTTATTGATTCATTAATTCTTTCTTTCTTTTTTCATTCTTTCTTTCTGTCTGTTTGTTTGTGTGTCTGTTTACTAATTCATTCATCTTTATGTCTATCTTTTTTGTCTGTCTTTAATTGATCCAGCGATCTATTAGTGTATTCCTTTCATTCTGTCTGTCTGTCTTTTGATTGATTGATACATCTAGAAATGTATTGCTGTCCATTTGTTCATCCATTCATATGTCCGTCCATTCAATCCATCATTTATTCGTCCGTCCATCTATCCATTCAATCATTCATTCATCCATTCAAACTTCCAGCTATCCATCCTCCATCCATATGTTGAATTCTGAGATTATACTAACATAAGCATCCCATCTCAGATGATAAGAAACTGTGAAAAACAAGCATGGCCTGCTTGAGTAAAAAAAAAATGAGTAAAAATCACCTTGCAGAAAAAAGGATGAAAAGAAGAAGTTCAGTCTTTCTTTTAAAGCCTGTCCTACTCCTCAGATTATAATCCCATACACACAGACACATTCCAACCGTGCACTACTCAAGCCATTAAAGGAAACAGAAAACATATTTGCTTTCTCTGGTCAGACAGACTCTATATAAATGGCATCTTTGGCCGAGCAACCTGAAAAGTGTTTGACATTCAGGATTGCTCGTACAGGTCATCACTGCAGTCAATATTAATCTTTACCTGTCCGGGCGAGAGACATCAGTGATTGCGTCTGTGTGTAATGCCACTTAAACTGTTTGATCACAGGCCGGCGCAGGTCTGGAGGTGAAACCACGGCTCGCTCTTCCCAGGCTGGTCACATCCCATTACAGATTCTATCACGGCAAGGTGGTAACGACAAGGAGTGTGTTCCTGTCAGTAAAATTGCTTTCATTTCTCCGGTCATCATGCTCTTCAATTACTATTTCACGCTCTAATAATGGACGTGACTTTGATGCAATGCGGCCATCTGATTTATAATTTCTTTTTCTTCTTAGTAACGATGGCACATCTATCAAAGAACTAGCAACTCCATCGATCGGCGCATCGTCTGTCTCTCCGAACGCATTCCCTGCATCTCTCTGTCATGCTTTTCCTTCAAAACACACCGGAGTCCACCGTTTTACCATGTCGGGAAAAAGCAGAAAGCATTTCCATTACAGCAAGACCAAAGAAAACTGATAGGTGTTATTTTGGTTAACCTTGGCCAATCCGGGAATTCACTGTGTGTTTTGTGCATTTGTTCAGAGGATGGTCAAAATTGTGTGGAATGTCAATCAACTGACTGTTTTTTTTTTTTTGATGCAAGATCCAAGTTTTTAAAAAAGTTGGGCTGAAATTTGTTGCATGCGTTAACGCGTTAATTTTGACATATATGTTGTTTATGTTTTCTATAATTTTTGTTCTATACATTTCTAGAAGTTTAGGATTGTACTTACAATGTAAGAACGTTTTTTCAAGTCTTTGACTGGTCAACTATATTCACCTATATTTAGCTAAGATTATACCATTATTTACCTGCAAATCCTTGAATTTGGACATTCGTTTGTCCACATACGTTTGTATGGTACGTTTTGCGATGTTTACTTCATTTAAAAAATAAAGGTTATACGATGGGTCAGTTGAATTAAAATTAGGACCATAAAAAATGGCCATAATTAGCACCATAATGTGTGAGTATGTGTGCATGTGTGTGTGTGTGTGTGTGTGTGTGTGTGTGTGTGTGTGTGTGTCTGCGCGTGTGTGGATGTAAATTAAATAAAAAAGGCTTATATTAGGCTTAAATTAATTTAAAAAAATGGCTTTGAAATATACATTTTAATAATGCTGTCAAATTAATCTTTTAATTAATTAATATTAAAGTTGATTATAAAACAATTAAGTCATAATCAAGTTCATTGCGTTTAAAATAACTTTTTATCAGATTATCTCAAAGCAGCATGAAATGAGCAAAACGATTGTTATTATTAATCAGCAGCGAGAGGGAAAAAGACTACAAGGGCAAGAAAACAAGAATCAGAGGGAGAAAGAGAGGAAAATAAACGAGAAAAACAATCTCAATGGTGTCAATCTAGCATTACAAAGTCAGTGTGTGATGTGTGTTTAGCGTTGTCTCTCTCCTGATTGGTTCAGAGTTCTTTTTTAAATTTCCCATAATTCTCAAAATTCTCAGACCACCTACTTTTGTGTTCTGCCTTGTGATTTATTCAATCCAGCCGTTTCCAGTTTAGTTCAGTGTCTTTATACCCCAGTGTGTCTGTCAGTGTTAGACGAAATGTGATTTCTCTTGTTGTCTGACTGAATAATAAAACTCAATTTTCAAGGAAACACAGCGATACGCTGAATTAAAAAGTGGGAATGTGGCTGAACAAGACTCTGATCTCTGGTGATATCTCCTGTTGCACAATATTACGCACTGATCTTGTAGAACTCAGTGGGAAACCGGCAAATGTGGGAAGGATTTATCATTAAAAGTTTTTTTCTGAAATAAGCTTGCTTTACTTGTCAGTGCGGTATCATCAGGATATCGCTGTATTGCAGTATAACACAAAATACATACAACAATACAAGTACATTGGGGGAAGTTATATATTCTATACGTATATTGGGGGTATATATTCTATATTTATATTAATCTACACACAGCGTAAATCCTTTAACCTCTAATAGAGCGCCACCATGACGGAAGAGTTGAAAAACAGAATGCCGTTCTATTAGAGGTTTTACGGTATATATGCTGTACACATATAATAAATGCGTACCAATAATATATAATAATATTTAACATAATTCCTCGTTTCAATTTGCACTTTGATTCTATTATTTTACGTACATTTCGATTCTATTAAATTGCATTTCAAATGTACCTTTAACCTCCTGAGTCCTGATGGCCACGTTTGTGTACTGACCTTATGTACTGAAATGCATCGACCATGTTGTCTAGTCGTGTCAGATTGTCGAAGTTTTGCAAAGGAAGTATTTAGTTTTATTATTTACGGAAAATAATGAGCAGATGTTTAAGTAAGACATGTCCCTTTTGTCAGGACATGAAAGATAAATGAAAATAAGTAAATATTTAGTAGTAACATATGTAATATATTCAACAATAAATCATGTAAAAAAATTACGCTTCGTTTTTCCACTTATTACGCTCCTAATAGCTATAATAAGCAAATTTTAAAAAGAATACACGTAATTTCAGAGTTCGGGTCTCTAGAGGTTAAATTTGATTTAAAAAGGTTTGTGCAAATAGTTACAGGGACTGCTTTTTAAAAAAATGTTTCACAGTGCGAAAAGATATATAAATGCATACACACACACACACACACACACACACACACACACACAGAAACACACACGTATACATGTTTTTTACAACAGTATCAGCTATGCCACTAGAGAGAATAATATTTTATTTATCACACTCTAACACACACACACACACACACACACGACTTTTATTCCATGACTTGTTGGACTTGTTCATATTTACTTCACAGCGAAAAAACCAGCACAATTCCTCCAGCCACCCACTCTCACACCAACTCAAGGGTCTGGAGATCAACCAGCCACCCACCACACACTGCATCAGACCACCACTGCTCACCCGGGCTCTGAAATCACGGCCTGATCCGACTGGGAAATAATGCGGATCGAGCACAAACCTCACCTCGCTAATAAGCCACAACCACCGCTGAAATATTTATCTGGCTTTTACGTTCCTGTATTGATTCGCCGCGCGTCAAAGAATATTCCATCACATCGGGTTCTGACGGACGACCCGAGTCGGGCGTGTTGATTCTCGAGCCAGCGCAGAAATTCCACAACAAATATATAAAAATCACTGGCAGTTTGTCAGGGCAGAAATGAAGAAGCGTCTGCCTGAGACTCAGATGTTTCTGCAGAAGTAATGAAAAGCATTTCCTCTAAGCAACAGAAGCCCATTAATTGTGATAGATAGCGGCGAGTGAACGGTTCCGTTGTTTCGCTGTACCTTGCTACTTTCTCGCAGGGAAACCCATTAGTCTTTGTTGCGGCATACGTTCCGTTTCCTGTTTAATAACGACAAACTTTAATTAAAAGGGTCTATCAGCACTTCTCGCAAATTGCATTTGTTTTAGTGAGCTGAAACTGAACGTGACTAGAGGTTTTTCCCGAGGTAAATCCCGTTAGGATGATGATATAATCCAGTTCGGGTGGTTTATGCACTTTAATACTTGGATAATGATATAATTCGAGTCATTTGAATCAACTTTGAAGAACCAACGACTGAGAAAATGCATCAGAAATGTCTAAGAAAAGAAACCGTGATGTTTTTAAAAGATGTTATACTGTACTAGTAAAACTGTGTCGTTATTACGATATACAAAGATTTTTGAGATGCCAAGTCAATATTTTGAGATTCTACGTAAATATTTTGAGATACCAAGTCAATATTTTGAGATACCAAGTCAATATTTTAAGATACCAAGTCAATATTTTGAGATTCTATGTAAATATGTTGAGATACCAAGTCAATATTTTGAGATTCTATGTAAATATGTTGAGATACCAAGTCAATATTTTGAGATTCTACGTAAATATGTTGAGATACCAAGTCAATATTTTGAGATACCAAGTCAATATTTTAAGATACCAAGTCAATATTTTGAGATTATAAATCAATATTCTGAGATACTAGATAATTTATGAATCCTACTAGGTTTATATAGACAATAAAAGTTATTTGATTTGATTATTACCTAGTACATCAACATAGTTTTCTATTGTATAAAAAAGGGAGTTTCTCTCATTTCCGTATATTCAGTTGCCAAAATTCTGGAATTCTACAAAAAAGAAAAATGATTCATCTAATTTAATTGTATGATTGTTGTACACAGACATTTTATTCTTTTCTATTCTATTGATTAGGTAGTTTCGCTCTGGACCACCAGGAATGCCTGTTAATTGTCAAAATCAACTTTAAAAAACCAAAGACTCCAAAAAGGCATGAGGATGGTCTAAAAAAAGGAACAGGGAAATGTAATGAGATAAAACATGAAGCTAACAAGCTTGGCAGAATTTCATTCGCTCTACGGTTTTAACAAAATAGAAATATAAAACATTTCTAAGCACGTATCGGCTGCACGCATGACTGTGTTCTCGCCGGAATTACAGCTTTTGGCAAACCTTCGCTGCTATAATTTGAGTCCAAACGTAGCTCTAAAGAGTGTGATTAAACATTTTGCTGCCTGTAATATGTGTTTTTCTAGATAGTCATCTTTATCTCAACCCAACGACAGCCAAATCAATCAAAGTTTCCCACTTTCCCGGCCTGGATCCTTTGGGTGCCAAAGTTTTGTTCCCAATCCCATTCCATGATGAGTTTTCCGAGGCTGAACATCAAGTCTCTTTGTGTTTTTGATTCACACATTTTCCGAGACATTCAGACGTTCCTTACCCATGACGGCGAGAGCTGTGGCTTTAGTTAAGTTCCTCTTCATGCTTTCAACAACCTCGAAGCCGCTGCCGTCCAGATTACAGCGATTGATAGTGCCATTAGCGGCGCTGATCCAGTACATCTTCCCTGCTGGAAAGTCAATGGAAAGGCCTGCGAATAAAAGCAAGACAATTAAGTCATACAAGTTTTCTCGTGGTTCAATCAGTAGAGCTGATATCTGCAATTGTTGTGGGTTTGAATCCCACAAAAAGACCTTGGAGTAGTTTCAATGTAGAACTGTAGAATATGGATTATCTGCTACATACGCTCATGTTATCCAGGCCGATTATTAATACCCTTATACAGTTAAACACCCTTATATTATGTTTTCTATTAATGCATGTTTCCACCACATATATTTTTATTGGATTTATTTATTTATGCATGTATTTATTTATTTATTATTTTTGTAGAGAAATTAAACTGCAACAATGAGAAACAAGAAAATCACAATTTTCATGGCAACGGTGGAATTGATTTCTTCATTGTTCAGTAATTTGTCTTTTTTTTTTTCTTGTTGTCATTTTTTTGTCATTTAATGTCTTATTGCCTTTACTGTCAGATACAACGTAATTATTATGAAAACTGTGATGTTTTTAAAAGATGTTGTGTCGTTATTATGAGATACTAAGGTTTTTTTTTTCAGAAAATATGTGACTATTGTGGGATACTGTGTCATTTTTACAAATATACAAAGCCATTATTTTCAGTCACTAAGTCATTATTTTGAGATTCTACATAAATATGTTGAGACACTACAGTAGATCAATATTTTGAGATTATAAGTCAATATTCTGAGATACTAGATAATTTAGAAATGCTACTAGTTCATTACTACCTAGTATATTAAAATTGTTTTGTTTTTGAAAAAAAACGATGGAATTTCTCTAATTTCCGCATTTTCAGTTGCCAAAATTAGAAAAGTTTAATAATAATTAAGATCTAGTTTAATTATACGAATGTTGTACACAAACATTCTATTCTATTAGGATCTATTCTATTCTATTCTAATCAATTATATTCTATTCAATTCTATTCAATTCTATTCAATATGTAGAGAAGATTTCGCTAAACTGGACCACGGGAATGCTTGTCATTTGTTAAACCATGTCAACTGCTACAGTAAATTACAGTACATTGTGTTAACGTAATCATGCTGAAATTATTTACTATCAGTAGTTCAGCAATGGAAACCATTAGGAAGAATCCAAAATACAAACCCAGAGTCCACGTGCACTTGTGAGATGTTTCTTAAACGCATGATCTATAGTGACCACGCTGTGACACTCTAAATCACTCCAGTAAAATTCATCTCTGTCTGGACTTTCCAGCATGGACATGGTGAGAGTTTGACAAAGAAGGGAAAATGATTGTGACAAGTGAAGGGTATTTCAATTGAGTCTCGGGACAGCGCTGACCGAGAAAGGCCAGTGCATGATATACTCCCGACAACAGGAGAAAAGACTTCTACCATCACTGCTGCGTGCCGAGCTGTGGTGGAATCAATGCACTGGCAGGAGATACGTGTGCATTTATGATCAACCCCTGCAGCTTGTCTACGTGTAAAAACTAGAGAAGATCACAGGGACCAGTTTGACATTTAGACCTACCGACTGGTTCCCTCTGGTTCTGGTGGAGAACTTTCCTGTTACTTCCATCCATATTGGCCACATTTATTGTGTTGCCGTCGGTCCAGTAGATCTTTCTAAAAACAGCAAAATGAAGACAGCTTAAGTAAAAAAAACTTTTTTTGTTGTTAAAAAAGTTATTTTTTTGTAGTTTCATCCCAAATCCGATCAGAGGACCAATGTGAATTATATATGGAAAAAAAGAAAAAAAAAATATATATATATATATATATATATACAGACACACACACACTGACTGTAAAACCTTTATTAGATCGTCACCTCTAATAGAACGCCACCATGATGAAAGGGTTAAAAAATAGACCTAAAGTTTTAAATATATTGCCTAAAAAATAGGCATATATTCATGAATGATAAACTTCTCTTTCACATTCTGTACTGACACGGAAGCATGAATTAAAATAATAATGATAATGTCTATTAGTGCATCTATAACCAAGTCACAAAATCCATAGACATTCATGTGTCTTGGTCACTGAACATTAAAGAAATGTGTCACATATATATCATATATATATAAGAAACGCACATATAAAAAAATGCCATCTAACGTGTCACAAAAATAATAAAAAAAAATCTTAAAAAAAACATCACCCAAATGTATCATAAATATCAAGTGTAGGTATAAAACAACAACACCGTGTATCGTGACCCAAAAAGCCAAACTTAATGGCGAAATAATCTGAGTTAGGCTAAGGAGAGCAATAAAATCTAACTTCAGCACAAATCTAACTTCATCTCCAAAATACAAGAACACAGAAGCTCATTAGGAATCTACCAAGACTCACCCTTTGGCGGGATGCAGAGTCAGACACTTGGGCTTGTCAATCCCGTGGATGACGGATGTTTTCAGGGATCCGTCTAGTCGGGCCACGTTGACCTGCGTCTCCTCGTTCTCAGAACTCAGCCAATACATGTTCCTCGAGAGCCAATCTACTGCCAGCCCACGGCAGTTCTGAATATCTGCAAGTACCAGAGACAACCATTACCACTGAGGTGCACATCACAACAAAGCCCGCGGCTGCGTGACACACTTCAGAGGACTCCGGAATGAAATGTCTTTCGTGAAAACCTTCCAAAAGGCAATTGATTTGCATGTAGATCAGTTTGAGAAGCTTTGAGAAGTGCACTGCGCTTGATAACGGTGCTCGGGAAATAATCGTGCGCTTCTGTTTATTTCCCAAATGCATTTGGGAGAAGCAACAACTCCAGAGTCACAAACATGCTTTTTTTGTCAAATTGGATTTATTCATCATTTGTACTATGCTACTTAATTTAACCATAGATGTACAAAAAAGTTAAATATAGTGCATACTCATGTATATCAATTTTTGTTAATGCACTTTTCCAGCACCTTAAAAATTGTATTGACTATTTTTGTTTGTATGTATGTATGTATGTATGCATGTATGTATTGATGGCTGTAGAGAAATTAAACTGCAATACTGCAACATGAAAGTCATATTTTTCATTGGAAAGTGGAATTAGAAAGTGGAAGTGGAATTAGTGAAATTTATTTCTTTAATATTCAGTAATTAGTTTTTATTATTAATATTGTCTTATTGCTGTTACTGTCATATACAACGTATTTTGATCCACTGTGATGTTTCTTAAAAGATGTTGGTGTCATTATTATGAGACACTAAGTCTTTGTTTTTTTTTTTAGAAAATATGTAATTATTGTGAGATACTGTGTCATTATTATGATGTACTAAGTCAATATTTTGACATCTTAAATCACTATTTTGAGATTACAAATGAATGTTTTTGAGATTAGATGTCAATATTTTGAGACACTAAGTCAATATTTTGTGATTCCAAGTCAATATTTTGAGATACTAAATCAATATTTTAAGATTCCAAGTCAATATTTTGAGATTCCAAGTCAATATTTTGAGATACTACTACTACTATTTTGTGATTACAAGTCAATATTCTGAAATACTAGATCATTTGTAAAGTACTAGGTCATTATTACCAAACATCCAAATTGTTTCTCTTTGCAAAAAAATGAGTTTCTCTCTTTTGTGGATGCCATACTTCCACAACTGAAAGCCGCAACATTTCCATAAACAAGTAAAGAAAAAACAAACAAAAAAAGAAAACACACTGAGTATAATGTAGGCAGCATGGCATATAAAATCACAAAAACCACTGGTGACGGCTCAAAAATAACTCAGAAGGCCGGTAAACGCACAAATCAATACCGCGATCAATAAGAAAGCATTGAGCCGAGACGCATATGTGGCTTTCATGATCATAAAGACCACCTCACCTCCAGAAATGACCGTTTGAAGGCCCGTTCCATTGACGAAAGCTCGCTTTATGGTCTGCGTCTTCACATCCGCCCAGTAGATCCTCTCCTCAAGAGCGTCGTAGTCCACCACAGTGACATCATCGATGTCGGGAACCGTCAACGCGGTCATGATGTTCATGTAAGGGTTATCGATGTCCACGCCGCGGATCTCCGAGCGCCTCACGTACAGCAGAAACCTCTTCAGGGCTGAAGAACAGGCCTTTTCACTCCAACTTTCCACAGCTACAGCGCCAGTGGAGATACTCACCCATACACGAGCGGTTGTTCGGGGAGAGTTTCATGAGGTGAGGACACGAACAAGACGCAGTGAGGTTGTAATCAATGAGACAAAGGTGTGAGCAAGGACCTCGTCCATCGTTTCCCTCGCACGGGTTGGAAGCTGAAAAACCCAGAGTGACAAGCATTTAACCAGGGGGGAAAAAAAACAACAAGCCGAGGAGAGGAGGAAGAAAGAAAAAAAATCAATAGTACATCAAATGAATTGTTTAAGGAGAGTGACTCTCTTGAGACCACCGGGCAATATACGCTGATGGTATTATTTGAACAAACTGCTTTCTGGTATTATGCTTTCAATTTGGCACGATGATGAGAAGATTGAGATGAAGCGCGTTTGCCCTCGGAAGCGCTTTGGGAGGAAAGACAAATCTAAAACGGACTATTAGTGCTTTGATGTTTATTTCCAGGCTAGTGAGAAGAGCTGAGGTCACTTCATCGGTTCATGTCTTCCACTCATCATCTACACGTCTGTGTCTAAGACGCTCCTGCTACACTCCATCATCTGGTGATGCTGAGCTGACAATGAGCTGAAGGTCACCGGGGTAAATAGTCACTTAAGCATCATATCTGTCTCCCGCAGCTTAATTCAGAAGGTTTCAGAAGCTGATTAAACGACGATCGGTGTGTGTGTGTGTGTGTGTGTGTGTGTGTGTGTGTGTTCAAGGTTGCAGGTTTGAATCCCATCATGCAGAACAACTGAAGTGTTCTTCGGCGAGACCCTGAAGAAGTCAAAAAATACATTGTTTTTAGTCAAAAAAGAAAGTAACACACATTTTAAACATACAATTAATATAAAAAAAAAAAATTCCATTTAAAAATGTGCGGTTGTTTTTTAGTTACTTTTATTATGTATTTGTGTTTGCAAAACCTTCTATCCCAGAAGCAAATTGTTCAGTGTTCATTCATCTATTTTCTGAACCATTTTCCATGTCTGGGTAATTGGGAACTGGAGCCAAATCCAGCAACTCGGTTCTGGACTGGTGGCTGACCAATCACAGAGCGGGACACACAGATCCACACTCTCACACACCTTTTAGGAAATTGTTGAAGTTCAAGTTCTGAGCATTTGTAAGGTGCTTTTCACAGTTTTAAATGTCTCAAAGCGCACAAAATTGTCCAAACTCCACTTTTCCTGGTCCATGGGAAGAAACCGGAGACTTGGAAGAAACCCAAGAACACAGAAAGGCTGTTTTTTCTGCTTTTTTTTTTTTTTTTAAGTCTTGAACAGTCTTGCTGTGGGACAACAGCGCTACCCACTGCTCCGCCCGATATTCAATCTACATCCAAAATTGCCACAAAACATCCAATAATTCACCAATCGTCTGTTACAACTCCCAGCTTCCGTTAGCAAAGCCTAGCGCTGCTGTCAAGCGGCTTTAACCCTTCCACGAACCCGGAGCAACTAGATGCAATTAGCACCACAAGCAGTTGGATGTTGTAAATAATTGATCCGATGGGACTTTGAATATAGACCCATTATTTCTTCCCAACGCTGAACTCGTTTCACTTACGTAGCGAGCACATTTCCGCGAATAACAAATAATTTCAAGCGCCCAAATTATAGGCTGCGATCCCATAGAATTAATTATACATTCCGTGGGTCTTCAGGGGGAAGTGACTGTTTGAATAAACACTGCATAAACACTAGCGCCGCATTTGACTCTCGAACAGAAAGTGCTAGCCGGTGTAGGTACTAAAGCGGCTCAGGTGTAAAATCGGCTTTGGGACCCGCGACTAGTGATGACATCACACCACGGTTTCACCAATTGGACCAACCACATATCATTGAGATGTTCTGGGGCTCACAATACTGTTGTTTTCATTTTATGCTTTCCCTTTGAAACCTAAAGTTTTTTGCCCTTGTGACTGATAATGCAATGGATTTCAAGCACCCGTCAAGAACCCTGATTGTTTGTTGTGTCTGACATCATTATTACTGTGTGAGTAAATGTTGATGACATTGATTTAATACTTTTTTCATAGGTTTTGAACCATGCGGCTTATACAAAGGTGCGGCTATTCTGCAGAAACCGGAATTAGAATCAAAACCAAGGCAAAATAAATGCAAAGAAGAATACGCTACTTCCTCTTTAGCAGATATACTTTTTATAAGTTGCAAAGTTGCTGCCGTGTTAAAATACAGGTTAGGAAAGGATCTATTTAGTTACATACAGGGTCATTTACAATTCCAAAATCGTTCTGTTCCTGTAGTAAATATACAATCCAAAAACATACATATCTGTGACTTGCAAAACTTTTTTTAATAGAGTGGATGTGGCTTGTATGCAGGTACGGCTTGTTTATCTCTTTTTATTTTTTAAATAGAGCGGATGCTGCTTATATACAGGTGCGGCTTATAGTCCAAAAAAATATGGTACTAATTTTTAATATTTAAAAACAGCGTCCAAACATTGGATTGCAAAGGTTACAGTTTTCTTTTCAAACATGTTGAAAGAACCACATGAGGGCGAGACTTTGATAAGTCCAATGTAGTGGAACATTTCGATGTACGAGTTGTCTGTGTTTCTCACGAACCGAAAGAACTTGTTTAGAATTTTTTCAAAGCTTTGCATTTTGCACGGACCAATGACCATCTCACACGTCATCACGTCATCTCCCAACGTGATTTGTC
>MU204278.1:4756439-4781092 GCA_017309775.1 Paedocypris sp. Pulau Singkep | reverse complement strand
TTCTTTTCAAACATGTTGAAAGAACCACATGAGGGCGAGACTTTGATAAGTCCAATGTAGTGGAACATTTCGATGTACGAGTTGTCTGTGTTTCTCACGAACCGAAAGAACTTGTTTAGAATTTTTTCAAAGCTTTGCATTTTGCACGGACCAATGACCATCTCACACGTCATCACGTCATCTCCCAACGTGATTTGTCCAGACCACATGTGTCAAATGGGCCAGACGTGGCCCGCCATGTCATTTTTTTGTGGCCCGTGAGAGCTTAAAAGTTTTGAGTGTCTAAACATAACTACCCAAAAATAAAATAAGAGCGTGCGTTAACCAAAAACTACATTTCCCACAATGCCTATCAACTACAGCAGCCGCGACACTGTTTCCACAGCTTTATGTTATTTTTCTTTATTCATTTGGACAGATTGATCTTTTATTATACGAGTTATGTGTGTTTTCATAAGCTGACAAAATGTAAAAGGTTTTATGTTAGAGCAACAATCACACTTAGGTTTTCTACGCAACTGCAATTGTCACTTAAACAAGTTATAATAAATAATAAGTTATTTAACATTACATAACAGTATTTTACATTACATTTGATTACATTTATAAGTTACATCCGGCCCTTTGAGGACAGACATTATACTAATGTGGCCCTCAGTGAAAGTGAGTTTGACACCCCTGGTCTAGACCAATCACTATCTTACACGTCAAACAAATAGTGTGATGTCATTCCTAGTCGCGGGACCCCGAGCTGATTTCACACCTGAGCCTTTTTACTTCCTACACCGTCAATCTGCCACAAGATTCCTCAAACATCCCACAGCCCTGAAACGATTAAAGCATCGTAGAATCTGTATGTTTAACACCTAAGAAAAGACGCAGCCCATCCGTGAACTCAAACAGTCAGCAGTCAGCGCGGGAACGCTCCGGGCCACACAGTCGCTAAACAGGAAGTTAATCTCAGCAAACCAAAACTCAGCCCTTCCACCGCACATGATGCATTAACCACACGCCTCGGCCTATTAGGCGGGTTTGCCAGCCATTCCGTCCTCCCTGCGGTCCTTCCCTGGTCCACCACTTCCTGGCCCAGAAAAGCCAAATATAAACTCAACGGGATTGGACAGGAAAAGGCTTGGGTTTCGGAGGACGCTAATAGTCAGGCGTTCCCAAGGGCTCTTTAAAATTGGATTAGCCGTCCTTATTGGCTTCCTTGGCATATTCCGTCAACACTTATCGGTGTAAAACAGTGGCCCGGCTGGCGGGGCTGTGGCGGGAGACCCGGCTGGGTTGGCACCGTTCTGGCCTGTCTGGCACGAAGCAAATGCGATTATTCGGCTGATGAACGTTTTAGGACATCTGGGCACCGGGCGCACCTTAAAACCAACCCATGATTTACACGGCTTGTAACTGGCTTGGTGGAAAGTGGACGGTGCCAACAAGTTCATTTGAATATTCCGTTCCTTGAAACTTTGTGCCAACGAGCGGTTCCTTGTGGGGTGTTTCATCCCTTCCCTTGGAAGATAAGAGCAGCGTGTTGGATGGGAGATAATCCGTCACTGGCCTGGCTGGTGAGAAAAGCCTGTGTGACACTGTGGCATGAAACAATTAAAAATAATTTGGCTGGAGGAAAGAACACATCTTGAGCCCACGTCAGGCCTGCTTATGCTCTGCGTGACCCTGTTTTTCAATTATTCAGACGCTCTCAAACCGAGACGTTTGGGCTTCCAGACTGGCAGGAGAAATGAACAATCAGCAGGATTCGGCTCAATTGAATCCGCGTCCCACTGAGCGTGTAGGAAAATTTCACTCCGTGTCTCACAATCTGAAGAAGGACATGGGTGGACGTCGGCGTTTTTTTTTATTTGCTTTAAATGCGCTGCGAAAAACATTACGCCATTAAGGAAATTTCAAGGCTGGATTCTGGTGGGATAAACTCGTGTCGAGCCAAAAGCAACAGGAAACGACACTAAAAGGGACTTTGAAAACAAAATCGGTTCGGAAATCCTTTGAAGCCATAGTGAGTGTATTCACAAACATTTTGTACTATTAGGTCTAAACTAGATTTCTAAACTAGAAATGTCATAAGAGAAATGTTATGTTGTTTTCTTATTTTAATTTAAATGATAATGATAGAATGCTAAAAAATACCATACAATTACTATATTACTTACTATTTTATATAAATATTATATAAGTATTACTGTATACGCATTAAAAAAAAAGTTTATTTGTAAATAAAAAAAAATAGCAATTTTATACTAGGTTGAGTAAAGAAAGGAGTTGGAATCAGTCGTATAAATATACATTTTGTAAATGAACACCTTTGTTACCATCTTGAAAATGAAAAAAACATTATCATAAATATTAGAAAAACATAAATTATATGTCTAATGTATAAACCTGTGCACTACACCGTTTATTTATTTTTGTATTTTTTGTCAATTGCATTTTTCTTTCGTTCTTGTTTTTGTATCGTGTGTTATATTTAAACCGTTCCTTGCTTTCTATTTTTTGCACCATATTTTAATATATTGTAGTTATTTATATTGGTTATTATTCAGTGTGTATATTTCACCATTTTCTCATCTTTCTTTTTGCACCAGAGTAGCAATACTAATTTCAATACTACTAAATCCCTGCGATACAATGACAGTAAAGGCATTATATTCTATTCTATTCTATGTTTTAACTCGACCTCAAACCATTTTTACAGCATTTTACTTTTGTGTTTAATCTGGACAGGCGGACTCACCTTGTGGTTGGCGGCTGGGATGGTAAATCTCTAGATCAAAAGGCTGCGCACTAGTTTTCTGTATGACGGTGACATTACGACCCGTCCATTTATTCGCCCGGGCCAATGTGTTGGTCCTCCAGTCTGTCCAGTAAACATCGCCTCCGAAGAGCGAGACGGCGAATGGGTGCGACAGGTACTCGTGACCCCTGAGGATCTCGATGACCCCGCTGCCATCATACAGAGCGGAATAGATGGCGTCTGAGCTGGAAGAAAGAGAAACCAGAGGTGATGCTGGGACTCCGTGCTTAATCGAACAAGATATTACGGCGCTGACAACTTCCCGATGGCGACGTGAGCTCATCTTCTGCGACGAAATATTACGAAAAATGCTGGAAGGAGCGGGGAAAAAAATCACGAGTTCGGGTTTGCCAAGTAGCTCAGAGGAATCAAAGAGCGAAAGCAAATCATATTTAATGACTTCAGTCTCCATTTCATTAATCATTTATTAGACTCGTATATTGTAGAGCGTTTTACAGTCTCGCAGTTTAAGAACAATCTGATCGTCCGCCATTAAACTGTGTTGGGAAATAGGCAGTAAAATTCCTCCGTCGTATTGATTTGTTCAAATTATATATATCACGCTACAAGTTTATGACCTTTAAAGTTATTACCGAGCATCTGTCCACACAATTCTTCGCTCTTGGTGGTCTAGGGTGAGTCCGTTCGGCCAGGCTCCGATCTCCATGTCCTTAAACACAACATGTCTTCCGCTTCCACTCATCGACGTCGCCTCAATCCGAGGAAACGTCGCATCCCAGTCGGTCCAAAACAGAATTCTGCCAACATACACACTAAATGTCATGTTTGTGTCATAGCTTGTCAACATCTGTTGCCAACAGCAAGAAAAAAAAACAGTTTGAGACTCAAGTTTGAGGAGCAAGTGTGGAGTAAAAGTCTGGAAAACTGTCCATAGAAGAGAGAAAGTGAATGTGTGTGTGTCCTGCTTTGTCATTGGTTGGACTCGAATTCATGGTGTGTAACCACGCCTTCTAATCAGGTTGGCCTCTGATCCCGTCTTCAGGCTTAGAGTGGCTGTGATTGGCTCCCGCTGCCCATGACCCGAAATGGAATGTATATTTTGAAAACTGATAGATGGATTAAACTATTTGCTATAAAAAAAACATCTGCATGATTCATGGTCATTAAAGCATCATAAAGAAGAAGAAGAAGAAGAAGAAGAAGAAGAAGAAGAAGAAGAAGTAGAAGACGAAGAAGAAGAAGAAGAAGAAGAAGAAGAAGAAGAAGGAGAAGAAGAAGAAGAAGAAGAAGAAGAAAACCTTTATTTGTCCCAACAATGAGAAAATAAGCGAAAAACTAAACTCATATCCAGATTGTTTGCTAATCTTTTGTGTGATTGTGTTCCTGCATTAAACAATAGAAGCCACACACACAAAAAAAAACAAACATGACAAATGTTATGGCGAAAGTGACGGCAATTGTAAAATATTCAAAAGCATTGCAACAAAGAAACAGCTTCTATTTCGAACAACTGTTCAGTTTGTGATGCGGCATACGGTCATTAAAAGACGATTCTGTGAATAAAAACCTGCTCATTAAAGTGACGACTAATCCTTCAGATGTAAATCAACTGGGTGGGATAGTTCCAGAGCACCTACGCAAAAAAATATTGTTCGCTTTGGAACATCGCCAAAGCGTTAAATCAGTCGTCGTATGTTTTTCTTAATTGTTGCGATGGAGTTTGCGAAAGATAATAAAAAAGTGTTTCATCCAGCTGAGCCGCAATATGAGCTGGAGTGGCACTGCAGGGATGCCAGATTTCTCCTTTCAGGTTTGCAGATATCGCTCATGCTCAGCTGAATGAGCAAATGTAACTGGCAACAACTGGCAACAATGAAACAACGGTGTTTGATAGTCACAGGCAGAAAATAAATGTAAGAAATTTGTTAGTCAGGTAATCAGGTATTTGCTGTTTGGTTCTTGGTACTGAGATGCCATGCTAATAATAATAATAATAATAATAATAATAATAATAATAATAATAAATAATAATATTAAAATAGTAGCAATATTAAAAATGACATACAGTACAAGATTTCACTAAGGAACCGAATTTAGCAATAATAAATCGATATGTAGTTGCGAGCAGTGATTCTTATCGTAGTCCAAGCTTTCAGTTTATTTCCTTTAAAAGAGCCAATCAGATCAAAATTCTATTATAATGATTTAAAGGAACATGGTTTCATAAGGTATTATATTTAGAATAAAATGCCCTTTTTGTCATTGTACACATATACAGCGTACATTTCATGCATGCACAATTTAAATCTTTTAATCTATTCAATGCAAACATGTAAGAGATATTTTCACATTACAAAAAAAAACATAAACTATTACATGTGTAGTTATATACATTTCTCCTGAACGCATGTTCTTGGAAAATGTGAGGAAACAGGAGAACTAGAGGAAACCCACCCAAACACGAGGAGGACATTCCTAATGACACTTTTTTTCCACTCTAATGCTGTACTTTTTTAAAAGCCAACATGAAAAAGGCTCTGCAAAATGAATGTGCTATAAAATATTAGATGAAAGCTAAAAACGATAAAAAGTATTTCGATTTGGCTTTTAGTGCACAATTAATACTGTGTATTTATGTGCTTCATACGTCCTCGAGATATGTGAGGGTTATATTTGTTCCTTCACAGATCGTCTCATTGAAAATAAAAAGGAAAAGGGAAAATGAAAAAAAAAAATTAACTAAACAGCACCGAGCAGTGCATTATCCTCCAACTATTATTAGTATTAGAAGACAAACGGAGTCCCTGAATCATGTTGGCTGAGTTAAATACTAAAGAACAACTCCATGCACTGCAAAAAATGTATTCTTGACAAGCTTGAAACGACAAAATAAATCTTGTTTCCTCTCATAGAAGATAACTAACTTGCTTAGGAATGAGAGTGAAAGATTAATTAGCTTTTTTCAAGAAAATAGGTCTCGTTTCAAGTTGTCTTACCAAGTGAAATGTTTCGCTGTGTGTGTATGAATGTATTCACGAGTGAATGTATTCACTCGATTTAAGTCTTTTTATACTCATTTTGTTTTAAATTTTCTCAAATTTTCACGTGCATGTTTTGCAGAGTATATCAAAATTAGGCAAAGAAAGAACCATCCCTGCTTCATCCTGCAGCCAAAAGACTGCAAAGCATAAAAAACCGATGAGAAATGAACCTTCAAGCGTGGTGAGATCTTCACAAGAGCAATACACACCCCAGTCCTGGGTCGACCGCCAGAGCTCGTGGGTGCTCCATGCCACCAGCAATCAAAGTGGTTCTCATTTCCCCATTCAGCCTGGCCACCTCAATCTGATCCAAGTTGCTGTCTATCCAGTAAAGGTTTCCTGCAATCCAATCCACTGCGAGTCCCTCTGGGGTGGCCAAGCCGTGCTGAATCACCACCTCCGTCCCGCTCACACCTACAAAACAAACCACTCGGCCTGGTTCACCGGACGGACGAGGCATCGAATTCTGCACAGCCGAGCTTTGTGGTGGTTCCGCATTAGCTTTTAAGTACATGGCTCTTGAAAGTGCCGTTGCTAGCTGAAAAAGACCACCTTTGATCTGCTCGCAGAGGTTTGCTTGTTAGCAGACAGAAATATGATGCCCAGCCGCGCTTGACTTTGCATGCTTTCTGGAAGTACGGTCGATTTTTTTGAATCGGACCAACGGTTAATTGGACCTGCTGCTTATCCCAAAGTCTAAAAAAAAAACCTGGAGCAACTCTTAATACATGAGCCTAGTATTGTTTGCATATTTGGACCTAAATTGTACTTTTTGGATCAAGAAACTTGGAAGGTGAGTTTCTTTTCTCCGCAGCTGATTGGAAGTGAAAATGCACTGTAAAAAACACATTCTCGACATGACAATAAATCTTGTTTTTTTTCATACAAGATAAATTAACTTTAATTAGGAGTCAATGATTAATTTGCTTGTTTAAAGAAAATAATAGGACTTGTTTCATGCCGTCTTACCAAGTAAACTTTTCTCACCCTATTGGCAGATTACTTAACTTGATTTAAGCCTTTTTTTTTTCGCTCATTTTGTTTTGTTTTTATTTTATTTTTTTCATGTCCATTTTTTGCAGTGTGATGATGGGTTTTGAAATACTGAGGTGGAAGATTATGATATTTTCAATGCCACAGTGAAAATGAAGATTCATTGTGTTTCAAACTTTTCACTGGATTAGATCTTTCAACACTCGTAATCAAATTCGAAGAGTCTGTATTTTTATTGTCAAATGATCGAAACTTGATAAGCAACCAAGTTCTATGGTGTTTTGTACAATACAGTGTATAACAATATTTTCATGCCTCGTATAGTACATTTCATTTGGCAAACATGAGGTATGTTGCTTAATCAGACCAGTGAGTTCAAGTTTATTTATTTAGCGCTTTTTTTTTAGTTTCAGACCAACGCAAAGTAGCTATGCAGAATTAGGGAAAAAATAGTCTTTAACGAAGAAAAATGTCCATTGTTCATCTATGTTCCAATAAATTAGTTATTATCATTATTATCATTATCGTTATCGTTGTTGTTGTTGTTATTATTATTACTATTATTAATGGTAATGTCCCCATGTGTCCGATTAACCAGAATCGACTGAACATAACTGAGCGGCACACAGGAATGCAAAAAAACAGACGTGTGTTTATTTTCCCTAGTAAAGAAAGCGCGTCGGTATCTATAATCCAGCTGTTGTAATTATCCGCGGCTATGGTTTGCTTTATGGAATCCAAACAAAAGAAGGTGGCAAAAGCAACAACAGGGTTCTGATCTTTAGTCGGCCGGTGAGTCTAATGCGGTTTTAGAATCAGTCTAACAACACGAGGGCATTCATCAGCTCCTTCAGGGGGTTTTGTGTGGAACTAAAATAGCCACCTAAAGCTCAAAACACACTGCATTGAATTCCCACGTAGGCAACGTAGCCTGTACACCAGGAATGAAGTAAACAGAATCTCCATTCACACTTAAACAAAGGCCAAGCGGGAACTGGGCATCAGATTGGGTGTTCATTACCTCCGCTCTCTGACAGCTTTCCTCGATAGATCTTGTCCTCCACCACATCGGTCCAGTAAAGCAGACTGCGGTTGAAGTGGAAGTCGAGAGCGATGGTGTTCCGCAGGCCGGGCACGAGCAGGCTGTAGTCTCGTTTATGAAGGTCGATTCGTCTGATCTCGTGCCGGATTGAGAAGATTACAAAGGCCTCAAAGGAATCTTGAGGGAGGAAACATTGATTATTAACTTCCTGTACGGTGCAAGCACATGTATGAAGTCAAGCGTTCACATATTTCGGTGCATGGCCGCACAATTGCTGAACAATTGGGGTACACACATATTTATGTATGTATGTGTCGTAATCATGGGAATATAAGCACCCCGCAAATATAAGCACCCCCCCTGATTTTTCAGGCACAAAATAAAAATGACAAAAAAAAAAATGTAATAGCGTTTCTGCCTATTTTCTGGTTTCACTTATGCTATTATTCTCTTAAAAATGCTACTTTTTCTTAATTTAACAAACCTGATATCGTTTTACTTAAATAATAAAAAACAAAAAGTCGATCCCAGTGTTCAGGACTTCATTTCCCAAGATCCCTTGCTTTCCACACTTTTCACACACGTAGAGCAATTTTAAAGAGACCCGTTTCAAGCTCTTTGTTTATCCGACGCCATGTGAAGAAGAAGGATTATTATCCCCTTTGCAGCGACCGAGCGTTTTGTTTGTGTCTGTTCCTTGGATTTTTTTTTTTTTTACTATTTGCCCGTGTTCTTCCTTTTTTTTCTCTTTTTGCAACACATTAGACTAATTTATAGCCGGTTGCGCTAAGCTAAGCTAACCCGGTCGTGGTTTGTAGTCTCTGTTGTAGTATAAAATATTGTAGAGTATTTAGTTTAATTTATTTAGACATTCTTTGGAACCCTACCATTCGGGACCCCACTTTGACTTGAATGCGTTTTTACACACACACACACACACACACACACACACACACACTAAATCCACATTGTGCCACACACATGCTTGTTGTCATTTCAGAACTAATGACCCAAATTCAGATTCCCGGAGACTATTTAAAAGCATTTGGCAGACATGCTGCTGTAAAGACATTAGCTTCTCAATGGGACGCTTCAGCCTGCGCTTCCTACTGTCATTGTATTAGTGCTGCTCTGATGTGTAGCGTGGACACAACTGTCGAGGACAAGCATTAAAGCTCGGCATTCTAGCAGTTTAAACTCTACAATTCTCAGCATTTTGTGTAGTACCGGTGCTGTGGCAGCTCTCTCCATCTGGATCAAGCCTCCAGCCGGGGTAACAGGAACACTTGACAGTCGTCTTGTGCTGCTCACAGATCTGACTGCACTTCAGATGTGTGGTGCAGTAGTCCACCGTCTCGCATGTCCGGTTGTCAGAGCCAAGATGGAGTCCAGTGGGGCAGGAACACACCAGTCCTTGGCTGGGAACCACTGCACAGTGGTGACTGCAGCCTCCATTACCCTCCAAACACTTCTCTGGAAGACACAAGAGCACCGAGTTAGACGAGAAAAGGCCATTTCAGAATCATTTGACATGCACAGATTTCTGCCATTGCAGGATCTAAGGCCAATTCAATCAAGTAGCGCATTTATTTTTTATTTTTTTGGACAAAATGTGTCAATTAGCTGTGAAAAATCCAGAAAAAAACATATAGGATTTTTTTATCTGTCTGTTCCAAGTATGCCTCGTTTCATTATTTTAAATGTGAAAATAATAATTTGAAGTGATGTAAACATAGCACATAATGTCCGAGTGTCTGTCAGGACAAGACGAAAATAATCCCACAGTTAGTTTACTGACCAGAAAAGCAAAAACCTGGAAATATTGTACACAAGTCGGGGTAAATTGCTCTGTAGCCTGTGAAATAAATCACTAGCTTTCTGAGTGTCAAAGTGTCTAAAAAAAAAATGAATGAATGAATTAAAAATAAAAAATTCTGATATCGTCAAGTCAAATCATGTTTTATTTAAAGAGCACAGTTTTAACACAACCATAAAGATCCAAAGGGCTTTACAAAAGTAAAAAAAAAAAAAAATCAATAAAAGAAATACATATAAAAGCAATTAAGATACATTTTCATAAAACAATATCAACACCAACATACAATTCCAAAAATATATGCACAGTATCACTCGAAAGATAATGAGTAAAAATAAGCTTTTAAACTATATATTTTAAAACATCTAATGATGTGGAGCTATTGTTGTATCTAATGTAAATACGTAATATCCAACGTAGAAATAAATCACAAAATTGCAATAATACTACATATGTATAGATCTTACCAGCACAAAATGGTTGGGTTTTTTTTAACTAAAAAAAAAAAATATTAATAATGTGAAATTCTGGAGGGACTGCTTAGTATGTAGAAGTTCCACACCACCTCTGAGATCTTCACCATCTTTCTTGGCCCAATATTGATGGTGCTTTGCTGACCTGACCAGCATCACCAGCCAAGTTTTTCTTTTTTCAACTGCACTTACACAATGCACTCTGCACAATACAGACTCTACGAGAAAGACCGACAGAGACCAAACAAACTCACGCAAGATGGAAAATGGCTTTTTCACCGTTGGAAAATGGATCTCATATAGTATCCATCATCTCTTTTCACAATCACACAAACTCTAGCTACTCTCAGTTTCTCGTCTCCGATAGAAAAGGTTTTTGTTTTCTTTCTTTCATTGAAGCACCTGGCTCTTTTCAGGGAGAAAGCACATCTTTACGAGAAAGACAAAGGGGAGGGAAAGCGTAGCGGTGGAAATGCCACTTTCCAAGGTCTCTGTGCCCTCCTTGATTAAGACGATCCCCACTGTGGCCGCAAGAGAGAATTGAATTTTCATCACAGGGAGCGGCGAGTCTATACGGTGTGGGAAAAAAAAATCTGTTTCTGAAAGGTTACAGACGGCACCGAGTCATGCTGTGATGGTCAGGAGCAGCGGGCCGTCCCTGTGCCCACTGGCGCGGTCTAATTGGCATTGAACAACCGGCACCAAAAGCAGGTCCAGTCGCACAGATAATACAGCTGATCCTCCCATCATCTGCGCTCTGGTTGCCATCAGCGGTTGAAAATTCCAAATGTTTACGTAGCTTAACCCTCCTTTTATGCTATGGTTTAAAAGTTTAAAAATTAAAAAAAAACTTAAGTTAAATTTAAAAAAATTTTTCACTTTCACTACTTTTCACTTCTCGTGCTTGTCTTAGTTAGTGTAATCTACATATAAGCAAAAAATGATGCAGTTGACATATTTATAACATATGTCATATTTGTAACGCCCGCTACATGTTTTTGTTACAATGATAATATTCGGGTCAATTTGACTCTTCCGATAAAATAGAGGCTAAAAAGAGTCAGAAAGATCAAAAATGTGTTTCTTTGCTACAAAGAGACCAAATACACCGCTGTCTCACACTTACACACGCTCTCTCTCTTTTTCTCACACACACACACACACACAGTACCTTTGTACTATAAACATGTAGCGTTGTGTTACATATACGTTAACTGAATCATTATAATTTGTATTTGATGATTACACCCAATAATACAAGCAGTAAAGGTTTCAATGAGAAAAAATAATTTTAAGTATTTTAAAAAAATTTGAAAAAGTATAAAATTTAGCCGAACCCAATAGAAGTGTTCTCGAACATTATTGGTTGTGTCTCCTTTAACCCCCTTTTGTTTTTATTTGAACAACTTGAAGTAAAAAAAAAAAAACACCACAGTACATCACTTAGTAGTGTCTCAACGTCTCTTCATAATTTTGTGCGTGTCATGCCGTCCGCTGCCAGCGTTTTAAGGCACTGTACACATATTGGTCTTTCCTCCTCACCCACGATTCTAACAGTGAAGATATGAAGATATTTTTGTCATATTTTCTGCACTTATCTTTTGAATGGGCAGCCTGAGACTTAAGTGGCTTTTCTCTATTCTTTTACAAACTGATCCATCTCCAGTAGTGATGCTTCGTGAATGATTCGTTTGAAATGAACAATGAACAGTTTTTCTTATGACTCGGGATAAACGAGTCTCCTCAGTGAACGATTCGTTAATCAGTGACAGCTCGGTAGCGAGAAGAATCGTTCGCAAATTACTCAAACAAATGACTTGAGTTAAAGAGAGTCAGTTAAAAGAATCAAACGTCCCATCCCTAATCCCAACTTTACGTCCTTTGGCTGTTTACTGATTTATTTCGTTTTTTTTTTTTATTTACTGATGGTCCGCACCCCCCCCCCCACCCCACCCTTTTGAGAACCACTGTCTTAAAAACTCATAGAATGGTGGTCAGAACTCACTGGACATGTTTAGCTCTGATTCAGACAAGGCTGCGGTTTTGGGTGGTGGCGGTGTGGAAGCATATTCCTGGTTTCTGTTACATCCAGTCAAGGACGAGATCTTGTAGAAAAATAAAAGGCCCTGAGAGACGCGGTGTGATGGAACAAACCGACTATCAACAGAATCTGAGAAGAAAACAATACAAATTGTTTTTTCTTACAGCGTATCTCAAATCCATATCATGTGTTTGCCATTTGCATTGAGTTCTTGTCGGAAACAATAAGTATCTAGCAAGTATAGTTGCAAGCGTCAATGGCGGTGTCTTTATATGTAGAACACCTGAAATGAAATGTTTACCATAATTTATGTTATTTGATAAATGTTGATTGGTTCTTCCTCCAACTCCCTTTCTCTCTCTTCTCTCTCACTCTGTGACCCTCCTCTTTTTAACTCTATTTATCCATCATTATTTCTTTATTTTTTCCCTCCCGTTTTCACATGCCAATTGTGTTCTGTCTATACACTTCTAACCAAATCCTGTATTGTTTTTTCTCCTAATTTTTTTACTTTCTCCATTGACTCTCTTCTCTTTTTCTTTATTAGTCTCCCTCTCTTCGTTCTTTTCTTTCATGCCATTTTTTTAGATGCAAGCTACAGACCTCTGAGCAAATATGCACTGATCACTGTTTAGAAGTTTACAGTGAGGATTTTATAGTGAATAATATACAATGTTTCTAATGAAGTCAGATGTTTCCTCTTTCCAAGTGTATTTTTTCCATACAGACCTTTTCTTCAATTGTTGTGGTCTTCAAATATGATTCGGATGATTTAACTAGATCATAATTGTACGTACAAGACAATGTTAATAGGTTAAATGCTAACGGGAAAATAATAGGTTATAAATATTAGTTTCAAAAACAGTAAAAAAAAATAAATATTAAACCCTATTTGTCTGGCATTTGCAAAAAAACTGATTTCTACTATGTATCTGTAAACCAACTGTTTGTCAGACTGCCTTAACAAATGGTGTTTCAAAACACAGCATTCACACTTTTGACGTACAAATGTGTTCTGCCGGCTATACTTAGATGATGATTCGGGTGATTTAACTAGATCATAATTGTACATACATGTAAAAACTTGAAAATGGAAAAAAATGGGCCAAAAAGTATGCATTTGCAATAGAAAATGTATATACCTAAATTTTCATTTGTATGTAATGTTATTGGTTGAAAAATGGCAGGCGGAATGGTTGGCACCCACATATTTTCACCCTCCTGCATGTGGCCCTCTTTAAAAAAAAGTTTGGACACCCCTGGCGCAGAGTAAATTTAGCTCAGATTAAAAAAAAAAAGACAAGCTTTTCTGCTCAGAAGCTACATGCGGCGACTAGTGTGGAATCGCTAGCTGTGTTAGCACAGAGTCACCACAACATCTGTAAGTTGGGATCGGGACGCTCCAGCAACAGCTGCTTCTGGTTTGATGTTGAGCTCCTGCGCACAAAATGTGTCCACGCAATGTGTCCAGATGGATGTAGAGCCGAGTCGAGAAGCCTCTCAGACGCCAAAATCCAGACCGGACGAATCAGCAAACAAGTCTCCAGACAAGAGAGGCAGGGTGGACAGACAGCTCAAACAATATTTGTGCGACTGAAAACCGATGTAAAATGCAGATGTGGAGGGATTGAAGAAAACGGAAAAGGTTTTGCTGCAGACTCACCACACAAAAGGCCTTCGTCTGAGCCGTCGGCACAATGGTTTTTCCAGTCGCAGATCTTGCTGGGGTCCAGGCACGTGCTGGAGTCGTTGGCGCAGGGCTGAGTGGGCGGCGCACAGATGCTGGACTGGCAAGACTCTTCGTCTGAGCGGTCTTCACAGTCGTCATCGCCATCACACACCCAGCTCTTGCTGATGCACTTCCCTTTGGACACAGCAATCAGTCAATATAATAATATAATAACAGTAATACAACAATATAATAATACAACAATCAATAATATAATATATTATTTATTATATTAGTTGGCAAAAATAGAGAAAAAAATATTAGGGTACTAGTACAGTTAGGTAATATGTATAATGTACTGAAAATGTACAAAAAAATCTATCAATCTATCAATCAATCAATCTATCTATCTATCTATCTATCTATCTATCTATCTATCTATCTATCTATCTATCTATCTATCTATCTATCTATCTATCTATCTATCTATCTACCTACCTACCTACCTACCTACCTACCTACCTACCTAGCTATCCATCCATCCATCCATCCATCCATCCATCCATCCATCCATCCATCCATCCATCCATCCATCCATCGATCTATCTATCTATCTATCTATCTATCTATCCGTCTATCCGTCTATCCGTCTATCTGTCTGTCTGTCTGTCTGTCTGTCTATCTATCTATTCATACATCCATTTGTCACTATTTGTCTTTCTACACAGAGACACAATTTGTCTTTCTCTCCGTCTGTCCATCTATTTGTCCATCCGTCCATCCATACATCCATTCATCTATTTGTCTTTCTGTCTGTCCGTCTGCCCATCCGTCCATCCATCCGTCCATCCATGCATTCATTCATCCATCCATCCACACGTCGGGCCTGATTGGGTGACTGAAGCTGAACTTGAATGGATTAATCGAGGACGTTTGAGGACGGATACTGTATACTACTTTGGACTAAAGCGCCTGGAAATTGACTGTAAAGTAAAGCTACATTTTCCTCAAATATAGAAAACTATATTTTTTATAACTTTGTTATAATAGTTCGCCAAAAAAAAGAAAATACGGTATTAGGGTACTGGTACAGTTATAGGTAATATGTATAATATACTGAAAATGTGCAAAAATGATTTTTAATAAACGGAAAATAGCTAAAATAAATAAAATCCTACTATAACGTTCTATCTATCTATCTATCTATCTATCTATCTATCTATCTATCTATCTATCTATCTATCTATCTATCTATCTATCTATCTATCTATCTATCCATCCATCCATCCATCCATCCATCCATCCATCCATCCATCCATCCATCCTTCCATCCATTCATCTGTCCATCCATCCATCCATCCATTTATTTATCTATTAGTCTTTCTGTCTGTCTGTTTGTCCATCCATCCATTTATTTACTTTTATGTCTATCTGTCTGTCCATCCGACCATCCATTTATCTATCCATCAGTCTGCCTACCTAACGGTTTGTCAGCCTGTATGTCCGTATATATTTGCATTTTTAAAATGTCTTTTACTGTAAGTGCTTACATCAACTTCAAACAGTCTTTTACTTCACACAATTAAAAACAAAGGAAACACACGTTCAAATCAGTTAAACTGATAAGGGATTTGCGCTTGTGGAGAGCTGATCTAAAAGCTGAGAATGTCTCTTTTGCTTTTTGTAACATCAAACGAAAAAAAAAAAGGTTGCGAAACAATGAGGGATTGTGCGGCTCATCCATGGTTTGGCTGTGGAAGCCTGTTTTTCAAAGCAATCATTTACAATTAGAGCCACTGGAACATCAAACGGCTCCATGGTGATTGATTTCACTTAAGTGGAAAAAAAAATGACAAATTACAGCAAAATGTGTTCGCAAGAAACACGGAGAAGCAAAATTACTCCTGTGATTCTTGACATGCAGAGTCTATTCCATTTTTTTTTTGTCTTCTCAACATTTTTTCTTTTACATCTAAGTATAGCCGGCAGAACACATTTGTACGTCAAAAGTGTGAACGCTGTGTTTTGAAACACCATTTGTTGAGGCAGTCTGACAAACAGTTGGTTTACAGATACATAGTAGAAATCAGTTTTTTTGCAAATGCCAGACAAATAGGGTTTAATATTTATTTTTTTTTACTGTTTTTAAAACTAATATTTATAACCTATTATTTTCCCATTAGCATTTAACCTATTAACATTGTCTTGTGCGTATAATAAACCAATGAATGAGAAATAATCAATACTGAATACATACAAAAATCAATCAATCAATCAATGTTAAATTAATTAATGATACCTCAATCAATGATAAATGGATTAATGATAAATTAATTTATTTAAATTAAATAAATTAATTCAACAATCAATCAACCAATCAATCAACCAATCAATCAACCTATCTATCTATCTATCTATCTATCCATCCATCCATCCATCCATCCATCCATCCATCCATCCATGATGTTTTTATGTACACTAATAGAGTATTTCAGCGTACCTGAGCTAGTGCAGGTGAACTTGGCCAGTGGATCACACGCTCTCTTCACACCCTTACAGTTGATCTCATCGCTGCCATCCTCGCAGTCCTTGTCTCCGTCACAGCGCCAGCGTTCAGGGATGCAGGTCCCGTCGGCACGGCAATGGAATTCTTCTCCGCTGCATTCCACTGGCGGCAAAGCTTCACAGAACAGCAAACACTTATTTTACTTAATTTTATTGATTAATCATATATTTGTAGTGCAAGATTGACCAAAGATAATGTCAATTTTTGATCACAAAATCAAATCCAAGATGACTTATTTTTGTCATTGGTGTCTGTGTGTCCTGCTCTGTGATTGGCTAACCAGCGATTCAGGGTGTGTCTCTAGCCATCAGGCCCCGGGATGCTGGGATTGGCTCCAGCTCCTCGAGACCCATAAATGGAAAGGTGGTTCCAAAAATGTATGAATCAATAATCGCATATAATTTGACCATAAATATGAGCAATACTCATGACTCAAATACATATACTGTCTGATTTATTCAAGCAGGCTAATTCACCAGGCTCAGATTTATCAAGTATACTTGAGGATTTCTTCTGGACAAATGTATAAATATTTAAATCTCCTCACTGGCTCAGCAACTGCCTGCTCACGACACAAAGGACAGAGAATTTTCATTCTGCAGTGTTTTCTACAGCAGACAGCCTCAATTTTCCTTTTCTCGTCCTTTCAGCATCCTGACAATTGATGGTTAAACACACTCACCACAATGTGTTCACACACCCGCCCAAAAAAAAAAGCATCTGCAAGTCTGACATTAAACAACAAAACACGGCCAGTTACATTATGAACTGAAATTGGGCTTTTGCTTAAAGCTAACAGCTAGTTAGCGTCGGCGTCTCCACTTGACATATAAAGAACATGTGTTCCACGATGATGTGATCCCTACACGGGGAGGAAATGAGTCGGCCCTGAGAGACGGAGCGAAGCTGAGGACCTCCATCAGGAGAAGGTTTGACAAATGGCTCTTACATTTCTGTGACAAGCTGGTGAGCTAAAAGCAACGGAGGACCCGGCCTTAGCTTTCAGAGGTAATTACAGCAGATTAAAAGATTCAAATCTGCGAGGTGGTTCCCGAGCGGGTTCAGATAAGATTAGGTTTAGCAACGGCAGAAGGAGAGATTCGTTTCAACGCGTGCTCGCCGAATTAGCGACATAGCAACAAGGTAATTACAAGTAGCGCCGAATGGATCGCTATCGCTGCTTTGTTAGCCTGCTAATTGGTTGTGTTAAAGAGATGCTCGGGAAACAAATGGATGGGTTGGTTAAGTTGTGCATGTATGGCGACTACAACAGACGAGACTTTGGAATCGAGGAGAAAAGACAACGATTTCATTGTTGATGGTTCTAGGTACAACGGCTGTTTTAGCGCAAGTGATTCGCTGAAAATTGAAAAGCTAATACATTTTTTGCTAGCTTTTTGGAATTTTTCGGCACTAGCTTTGCTTTAATAATATGGTTGTTCAAGGGATAAGACTACTATTGATCCGGGTGTGGACAGACTGGTTGTGACTTCTCTGGATATTACAAACCACAGCGGTCAGGCTAACAAGCGCTAGGCTAATGGCTACTGGGCCACATAAATAATGCATAACATTACTTTATTACCGCTTGAGTTATTTTTTAAATGCTATAATGCTAGAAGAGAATGCTAGAAGAGCCTCAGTTTTCTAGGTTTTGTTTTCTAGCCAATGTCGTCTTTCTGCTGCTCACTGCTAACGGTCTATTGCAAATGCTAACGGAATGACAAAAACATCTTATCTTAAGTATTTTGATTTGACACAAAGCCGTAAAAAATTAAAAAGCATGGAAAAATTAGAAAAAAAAAAAAAAAAACGAATAAAAAAACTTTAATCAAGTAAAATTATTTGCCAATGGGGTGAGGGAATTTTAGTTGGTAAGACAAATTGAAACGGCAAGTCCTATTTTCTTGACAGGACACAAGACAAAAGTCCTATTTTCTCAAATGAATCTTCCACTCCTAATTCTAAGAAAGTTCATTTATCTCGTATGATAGAAAGAAAAAACAAGATTCATAGTGTAATTTCAAGATTTGTTGGCTTGTCAAGAATGTATTTTTGCAGTGCGATTGATCCATAAACATGTGTGTTATGCAAATGTAGCTCCACATTTAAAAAAAAAAAACTGTCAAGGGATTTTCAACAACAAAAATTTGTGACAAAGTAAATGTGTCCCATTCTGTGATTGGTTGGCCAACAATCCAAGCTATGTCCCGATTCCAAGCCCGGAGTTGCTGGGAATATCTCCATCTCCCCATGATCCAGCACAGAAAAAATGGTTCAGAAATGGAGAGATTGTGTTCTAAAAGACTAGAATTGACCTCTTACCAGGAGCGACACCAGCACAAGTCACATTTTCATCACTGAAGTCTCCACAGTCGTCGTCCCCATCACAGGTCCAGTTGTCTGGGATACACCTGCCATTGCTGCACTGATACTGGCCATTAGCACAGAAGTGAAGACACCCGGCCTCATCGCTGTTATCACCACAGTCATTATCTAAACATGGAGCACAGAAAATAGTTATTATTTATATGGTTCTAAAATAACATTACATACTGAAACATCTGCATTATTCAAGTGTTTTTTACATAATTCCAGCAAATTTTTTTTATGATCTGAATTTCTTGCTACAATATCAATATTGAATTCAAAAGCCCTAATTTTGTTTAATAAATTCCATGAAAAAATTTAAACCACAAAACAAAAAACAAGTGGAGGTGCACTTTGTGCTGTACAAATCTTTTACACTCTAAAATACATTTTAGAGATGCATAATTTATTTGCATAACTGATATGTGACGAACAAAAGAAAATACACTGTTAAGAAACATGGTTAGTACTGTACAACAAATCCACTATTAATAAATCCGTTGACCAAAAAAATTATGTGCTGGGAAACACTAGGAATAATGGAAAATTGAGTACGGGAAACAACGAGAAAACAAAATGGGTTTTTGTTCGACTTTAATAGATTTTTTATTAAAGCTAATTACAGTAAATCTAAAGCGCATGAACCTAATAATGTCTTCACATCACATAGCCCATAATATCGAGATGAGATTGAGATGTTTAACCTATTATGTTCGGGTCAAATTGACCTGTTTTAAAAGCTTAAAAATATTAAAAAATAACTTAAAAGTATTTTTTCAACTTTGAAAGTTTTCCTGCTTGGCTAATTTGGTGTAATCATCATATAAAAAAATATAATGATTCAGTTCACATATTTGTAACATGTTAACACGCTACATGTTTATATTACAAAGATCTGACACATGCATAATAAAAGTCCCCTGGGTCAAATTGACCCGCGAACATTACTGATGTTCCTCTGAAACAAACATAACAAGATAATTGAATTATTTGTATTTATTTTTAATGTGATTAACCGCAATTCAATGTGAATCTATAAATGTGATTTCAAACGCAGAGATTGGACAGAGGAAGACTTTAATTTCATTATAATTCTGCTTTTTACGGTGCCAGCTACAGGCTAATACATAGCACCGTGCTAATTGGAGAACTAAACAAAGCAAGCGATAAGATGTATTTTGCATGTAAAAGTGCCAAAAACACTCACCCGAGTCACAATGCCACTTCATGCTAATGCACCTTCCATTAGCACAGCTAAACTGACTCAGGGCTTCGCACGTAGGAAACACTGCGAAAAGAAAGAAGAACTGTGAGAAATCTGCGCGAAGAGAAAGAAAGAAAGAAAGAAAAAACCTCGACGCTTAAACTCTATCCAATACATCACTGTCTCTTTGATGCAGTGGGGTGGAGAAGCCATTTTTCACTTAGCTTTTAGCTTTGAAATATTGCAAAAGAAGTTTGTCCTGGCATGGATTGCTCTGTCATGCTAATAGATTAAATTCCGAGGTGCGATATTGTCCTTCTATGTTTGGTGGCATTTTTTGGGGAGGAATCAAGCGGCTGAATATTCTCTCGCGCCGGATTGCGTCTACAAACTTGGGTCGGAATGAAAAGCTACACGGCTTTTGTTTACCCAGGAAAGAGAAGAAATTCGGAGGTCGCACACAATGTCACAGTGAATTATTGCTGTTCTCTAGCCAAGTTTAATGAAACAAAATCACAAATAAAGGGAAAACTGAACTCACAGTGAGAGCGAAAAAAATAAAAATAAAATAAAGTCCCTGGCAATAAAAACCTGCCAGAAAGCAATAATCCAGCACAGATGAGATATCACACTCCATACAATTTAGTACAGCTGATTAAAAGATACAGAAAGGTTATTGTTTCTGACGTTATGAATTACTGCGGGATCCGCATATAGCTTCAGAATTATGGCACCTGGAGTGAAAATACATTTTACTATTCATAAAAGAATCATATAAAAAAAAGAAATGCATAATACAGAACCATATTATTTCTTGGAGTTCAGAAAAAAATAAAAGTGATGTTTAACGAAATATTTCTTTCCAAATGTAAGTCTCTCAAGTCACAAGATATACTCATACAAAATATATACATATACAGAGTCAAAAATTATTTAACTACAAAAAGCATACATTTAAAAAAAAGGTTAAGAGTTGGTCAATATAATTTAAGAGGGTTATACTTTTACGAATATGTGAAGTGTTTCAGTTGTTGCTGTAAAATTATGGAATGAACTTAGTGATGAGTTTTAAGTTATGCTTCTTTTCTAAAATTCTAAAAATATCTTTAAAAAAATGCATTGGTGACTATAAATAGAATACGACAAAAATGAATAAATAGACAAATGAAATGTATGTAAGTGAAATCTATATTTTTGCTATCATTTTGATAGGTAGATCAATAGCCCATGGAAAAAATGATCGAAAATTAGGTCAGGCTAACTATACGTAGTAGTCAATCTTTCTTTTACAGAAAATGTGTAAACTGGTTTTGACATTAAGACACATGCAAGACACAATATCACTAATATAAAGTAATGATAACATAGAACTATTTCTCATACATTACAGACTAAACCCAGTGTTTTTGTCGTTCAATCAGTCGTTAAATAAATGTCGTTGAAACGTATTGACTGCTTTTTCTTTGACACTAATGATAGTTTATTTTTTGTGACAATTGTTGTTGTTGTTGTTATTTCTTAATTGATATTATTATTATTCTCAATTTCTCTCTCTCTCTTTCTCTCTCTCTCGATCTCTCTCCCACACACACACGAACACACACATACACACACACACACACACACACACACACTCACAAATGTCACAAAAACATTATCAGGGTATGATTTTCTCAGAGAAATCATGTTATATACTGTATTACTGATCTCTAACTGACAACACTTCTGCACTTTCTCTGCACTTATCTGAACCTGGCTCTTAGGAAAGTAGTAATTGCTGAAATCAGAGAGTGGAACACTGTAGAGAAATGTAGAAGTTGAGTTCAGTGCTGTCAACAATAACAGCTGCGTGTTCTGGGAATAAATGTTCAGATTAAACTTCCCTTATTTATTTATTTGGTGGTTATTTGCTGACATCCAGGTTTGTACCAGTCGACTCTTACAGTAGCAACACCTCGAGCAGTTTCTAAGAGTTCATAATCGAGTGGGAGTTTATTTGTTGAGCAGAAAGGGGAAACAAGAGATTCCTTAAATTAAATTTTCTCAGAGAATCCTGTGGGATTAGACAAGTCTGAATACTCTCTCTGTCTTTTACTATTCAGGATCACAAAGTAAAACACAATTCGAATCTTCTGAAAAGTCAGATAACTGCTACTACATTTAATCTGTTACTGTTTATGTTGTTGTTATGTTTATGTTTGTTGTGATGGTAAATGTTGATGTATAATTTATCATACATTTTTGTTTGTATTTTGGAGAGGGAGAGAAGGTTGGGTAAATGGATAGATGAATGGATAAATATATGGGTGGATATGTAAATAGATGGATGAATTAGTGGATTCATGGATGGTTTTTATATAATGGATGGATGGATGGATGGATGGATGGATGGATGGATGGATAGATAGATAGATAAAAAGATAGATAGATAGATAGATAGATAGATAGATAGATAGATAGATAGATAGATAGATAGATAGATAGATAGATAGATAGATAGATAGATAGATAGATAGATAGATAGATAGATAGATGTACGGACGGACGGACAGACAGATAGATAAATAGGTGGATGGATGAATAGATAGATGGATGGTACACACAGACAGACAGATAGACGGACGAAAGAATGGGTGGGTGAATGGATGGGACAGACTGGGACAGATGTACAGACAGACAGACACATAAACAAATGGATGGATGGATGGCTGAATGGACTAGATGGCTAGATAGAAAGACAGACAGACAGACAGACAGACAGATTGATGGATGGATGGATGGATGGATGGATGACAGATAGACAGATCATAGCAGAAGTATACATGAAGACTATATGCATAAAGTTGAGACATATTGGACATCACGACCATCAAGAAATGAGGAAAAGACGTTTCCACCACTAATAATGAGTTCACTGTGTCTGGTGCAGCGTCCAGCAGCTTGGCCGGGCCGAGGAGCAGCTGTTGTCTGCTCTGTGATCTCGTGTCACGCTAGGCTGCAACAAAACAACATTTTGATGCTCTGCCACCAAACTCTGTAAACTGTGAAGACGCCATTGTGCTGCGTGTAACACACAACACTCCCAGTGTAATTATAGCGCACGCCTCACTTCACCCAATCACAGTCCAGCTGAGCTGAACTGCCCCTAACCACATTCCAACTCAACACGTTTTAACTCATTTCCTAAAAATAGAATATGCACAGGTTAGTTATAACAAAAATCACGTTTTCAGACTCGAAATCCAGAACACTGCTTACATTATGCCAAAAACATGGCTCTGCCCATTAACGATGATGTCATTTAAAACTACAAGCAGACATTTGTATTAAGACCCTCTGAAAACAAGACCTTTGGAAGGCAAAATACAGATTTTATCAAAGTGTCAAAGCATCATTTGATATTGTTTAACTTGAATAATAGATAACAAAAAGTCAATTCTAGTGGTCAGAACTTCATTTTCCAAGATCCATTGCTTTCCAGTCAGACTCTGCAAATGAACAGAGCAATTTCAAGCTCAGGCTTGTTTCAAGCTTTCTGTTTATCCGACCCCGTGTGAAGAGAAAATATTATTATCCCCTGTGCTGCGACCGAGCATTTTTATTGTGTGTTTTCCTTGAATTTTTTACTCTTTGCTCATGTTCTTCATTTTCAATTGTTTCGACTCCTGCGATGACACGTTGAACTTGTTTATCTACTACTTGAAATATGTAAAAATGGGGGCTTAAATTTACGCACATATTTGAAACTGGCGATTATAAGCACCCCTCAAAGTTATTGAGTGCCAACAATTTGAAAAAAAGGGGAGGTGATTATATTCATGTAACTACGGTATTTCCCTTTGCCCTGTTAAAACAACTGAATTCAAAACCAACTCTTTTTGAGGTGTATTTCACAAAGAAGATCTATAGACTCACCACATGCGGTGGATTCATCAGACATGTCTCCACAATCGTCGAAATCGTCGCATCGCCAGGCTTCAGGAACACAGCGGCCATTGCCACAGCTGAAGTGTCCGGCTCGACACGGCTGAGCTGAAGAGCAACCAATCACAAATACAGTAAAGATTCTTGCGTTATTTCAAATAAAAATGCATCACTTGGTCAAACAATCAGATTAAATAAACTTCCGTAGGCCCCACCCATTCTGTATCTTCCTCTAGACTTCCTCTTAAACACCTTTGTATTTCTCTTTTCAACAATACATCTATAAATGATTGTGTCTCTGCTCATGTTTGGCATTTGCAATGAGGTTAAATTCTAGAATGTTTTTAAAATGCTAATTTTATTCAAAATTACTCAAGTACAATTGAATACAGGGACATTCTTCTCCGCATTTGCACTCAATATTACCTCAAGCAAGTAGTAAACACATACACACAATAATTTTCTCTTTCCTTTCCTTTAATTTCGATCCCCTTCCTTTTCATTCCATACCTTTCATTCTCTCTCGCTATCTCCCTCACTATCTCTCTCTCTCTCTCTCTCTCTCTCTGCTACTCTGTACCTGTCTTTCCGTCTGTCTGTCTGCCTGTCTCTCTCTCACGATCTCTCTGTCTGCTCCTCTGTCTCTTTCTTTCTCTCTCTCTCTCTCTCTCTCTCTCTCTCTCTCTCTCTCTCTCTCTCTCTCTCTCTCTCTCTCTCTCTCTCTCTCTCTCTCTCTCTCTC
>MU204278.1:4732227-4752227 GCA_017309775.1 Paedocypris sp. Pulau Singkep | reverse complement strand
CATCAACACGTGAAAATAGAGAACAAGACACACACCGCATACGTGCGCCTCTTCATCGCTGCCATCTAAACAGTCATCATCTCCATCACAAATCCAATTGGCTCGCACACAGCGCCAGTTCCTGCACTGGAACTCATCATTTCTGCACCGCCGGGGCTCGTCTTGACCTGCCGAGTCTAAAGAGAAGAATAATCTAAATACTGGAGAAAAGAAAAAGAACTTCCCGGAAAGAATAGTCAGCCACATCAATGCAGCAGGAGCAACTGGAAACCACAACTAATGTGAGATTAAACAATGCATTTATATTGGCTTTTTGAAAACAGGGACAGGCTGATGGTTTCCTGCCGCTCAGTCTGTAAAATATGGACTAAGGCCTTTCATTCAGTTGATAGAAAGTCTCAAACGAGAAGAAAAACGAGTTTTAATAATTGCATTGCACACCTTCATGTACAGTTGCCAACGAATAGGCTTATTTGCACTCCAGTGTATTTTTGTGTGTTGTGTGACGGCCCTGATGTTGCACTTCATCGTTTAAATGGTGTCCACATAGGACGCTTTCGTTTACCGAGCCTCTTTCGAACCTGCTGTTTTTTATTCCTCGGGACATCATCCGACTCACTTTCCGCAAGTACATTCATCATGGCTCCCAAAGGCGTTTGAGCCTGATCTCCTTCCTCTGATCCTCAGCCATTATCCCTTTAATATACTGTCATTCTGCATGCTATTACCATTGGGCAAAGTAGCCTAGCAGGACGGAGTAGGTATTGTGTCTCTCTCAGACTACTCTCAGCAACCAAAGGACATGTTGGACTTGGTTTCTACATGACGACGGCCTGATCGCTTTATGTAGTGGGACGTTGCAACTCCCTTGGCTTTATATCAAGGGACTCTTGCCCAATTGCCTGGTAACATTGAGAGTTTTGGATTTTGAAGGGATTTGAACCTCCAATCTCTCAGACTCGAGTCCAAGTCCCCTACCACAGGACCAAGTCCTTTGGAGTTTATCTAACTCCAACTCTATTGCTTAGAAGGTACTCCTAAAATCTTTTATTCATCTTAAAAATTGTCTGTCCTGAAAGTCTTAACCACGAAATAAAGGCTGAAACCCCAAATTTTGACTTGAGACTATATTGTTCGTTGGAATATTGGGCAGGAGAACCATCAAACCATTTTGCTAAACGTTGTGAAAACCTCTAGTTGGTGTGATAAGCGACATCTGTCCAAATTCAGCAGACTTCCCTCAAGCTCTGTGTCAATCCTAGTCTGGGTTTAGTGAGAAAGTGTAGAAGAAGCCAAGGTGTTTCCAAAAGAGCAACTTGGGACGTTTTGACCATTAGACTAGCGGATTATTTGACCCGGACGTTTTGACCTGCGGACCATATAGACCTATTGTCTTTTTCCCACTTTTGCAACTCTAGCAAGCACTGCCGTGGGTCGAAACGTTCGGGTCAAACAATCCACGGATCTAAACCCCCTAGATGGGTAAATCCGACCACATCAACCTGATTCCTCTAAAGTCACAGTGAGTTGGAATCAGACTGAGATGGGTTGGCATTTACACCTCAAGCAAACCAAACAGGAGTTTGTTTAAGACCAGACCAAGAAGACACGTCTCCTCAGAAGGGTCTTTGTATGGTTCTTGGGGGCACAAAGGATCTGAGATAAGAACTGAATGTTCTTTACCAACAAACCAAGCACGGCTAGTATAAATACGCCCTTAATCTTTAAACATAAAATTGCAAGACCTACCAGAACACGTGACATTGTTCTTGTCCAGATGCTGGTTGTCGGCACATGCACAGACTCTTCCTCCTGGGACGGCCAAACAGAGGGTACCACAACCACCATAATTCACCCGGCAGGCATTGTCACCTGAAAAGCAAACATAGCACTAAACAACAGATATCTACAAATCTTCTCGGCCGCTGCCAGGACGGCTGCGTGTGTGTTCATCCCTTTATGGCTTTTAGCAATGTCTCTCCTTGAAGCAGAGAACATAAAGTTCTTCTTCACTGCCCACTCAGAACCAATTTCCCGCTCTTCGGGGAAGCCGCTGGTACACGGGGGGCGTTATTTTTAATCACACGCCAAGTAAATTATGGGAAACACTCGGAGAAGAAAACCATTTGACACTCTTTTTCTCCCACTGACATAATTCGTTGTGCGGCCAGTGACACCTACAATGGCGGGAGGAGAGAAGAAAAACAGTTTTGTGAGAAACTGTCACTTGTTAAGTTGAGGCATGGGGACAATAGTAGGGTTTCGTTTAGAGGGAGGTTGGAAGGCATCGCCTGAACCAACAAGATAAAAACGGTTTAGTAATGACCAATCAGAGGAAGCACACAAAGACAAGACACAATTAATCTTTTCCACGACACCTGCTCCGATTATCCCAACTTAGAATGTCGGAAAATCTGTGGGGTGGTGGTGGTGGTACGGAGGGGGGTGACTCTTCACTCCCCCTGTGGCAAATCTTGTAAAGCTCACAACTGTACGTTCCATGTCGAGACAACCATATTCTAAACAACACGGGGATCTGAAGCCTGTCGGAAGAGCGTCTCAGTATCTGCTCCCGTAATGTGCATCTCCCTCAGGTAAGAAAGAGATGAAACATGTCAGAGTTGTACACGTCGTCTGCGTATGCGAGGGTCCCGCTGAGCAGCGTCCCTCCCTCTGCGTGTTGTGACTGGCACTTATGAGGGAGGATGACAGTAATCATCGCGTCTTTGCATCAGACGTTCACACGGAGTTAAACATTCTAAACAGAGCTTGAGCCCCCTTCTTCAACAGCTTAAACCCACCCACTCAACAGCACGGCTCCTGCTGTATAGTTCACACCGAGCTAATGAAAGGTAAAGCCGGGGAAATCTGCAACAGCTGTGCTTCGTCAAAACAAAAAACGGAGTAGCATGCGCGCAGACTATTTTTTTCGTCGTCTTTGATTGCCGTTCGACTAATTGTGGAAATAATTAGCGTACGAAACATATTTCCCTCCAGATGTTGAGTGAATTTGCGCTCAGAGCAACAGAGACTCGCGATAGTTACGACGGGCCATTTTTTACACCCGAAATTGTTTTAAGAGATGTTTGTTCCTCATTTCAAACACGGTGATGTAGTGGAACTGAGGGAACACTTGTCAACGCTCTTAGCTCGGCCTGTTAAAAAAGCGCAGACACAGTGAGAGTCAAAGTGTACAAGATATTTACCGTAATTGCAAACTGCAGGGAGTTAAAATGTACAATATATTGAAAACACAGCGGCTTGCAAAGTAATATGTAGCTTGTACAGTAGAAGAGTGAGCAATGGCAAGCCAAATTTACATTTAAACTACTCCAACTCTTCTAAATGTGTTTTGTCTAGTTTCTAGACACTAGTCACTAATACTACTTTACAAATTCGCTGTCTATAAGTGCTGTTGATTGACATTGTGGCACATAGACACATGAAAAGTGCGACTACACTGTAAAAACAAATTCTTGACAAGACAAAAAATCTTGTAATTATACAATGAATCATGTTTGTTATTGTTATTATCATACAAGATAAATTAACTAGCTTGGAGTTAAGAGTGAAAGGTTAATTTAGGACTAATTTCGAGCTTCTTATCAAGTAAAATTTTGTCACCCCATTGGCAGATAATTTGATTTAAAATAGATAAAATTATTTAAGTAAAATAGTTAAGTAAAAACATTTTTTTTTTTTTTTTTTTTTTTTTTTTAATTTTCTTAATTTTTCATGTGCATTTTTTGCAGTATAGAAAATGTTTTGCTGCTGATTTGGATTTGCGATTTTTTTTGTTTGTTTTTGTGCTACAAAAGTTTTATAAAGTTCGTTTCCGAAAACTTAGTTTAGCATCATGACTTGTGAGAAAGATAGTCCCAAAAGTACAGTAAGAACGCAATAAAATAAACATTCCCAGATTCCTGAAGCTGTTTGTGTAACGTTTAAGTTGACTTTACCTAGCTGGCTTTGAGCATCATACACTCCCAGCCCGAATAATGGCGGCCGCTCGCTCCTCAGCAGAGTGACTTCGCCAGAAACCAGATCCAGCTGGAAGATGGAGGCGTTCATGTACTCGGTCCAAAAGATGGAATTCTGGTACTGAGCAATCCCGAACGGGTGATTGAGTTCTCGGCCACTGTAGACCACCTAGATGGAGAAAATAAATGGAAGATTAACTTTTTCTCATATAGCACACACACACATCTATATAGTCACATTTACAACACAATCTCTCCAGCATGCAAAAGAAATTGTTGAGGGTCATAACACTCACCGCTCTCCCAGTTCCATTGAGGTAGATCCTCTCAATGTGATCGTAGTAGGCATCACACCAGTACATGGTACTGGTTCCATAATCCAGAGTTAACCCATTGGGCCAAAGCATGTTAGAGGTGACAAAAATCTCCCGGTTGGAGCCGTCCATCCAGGCCTTTTCGATCCGCCCGATGCTGTCGTTCACCTCATCTTCCTCCCAATCCGTCCAGTACATCCAACTGCAACCACACCAAAGACAGTGCCGTGAATATCCATCCTCATTTCGAGCAGTTGCCAAAAGTACAGTCAGCGTACAATGGAAGCCGAGAGAAAGGAGCGGCCCTGGGTCTGAACGCTCGCACTCATAGCCTGAACAAACATGATAAATGAAAAACTGCAACACACACCCAGGGGAAATCAGAGGAAAGCAAAGAACAAAAGCAACGTTTTATCAAAATTAAGCTCGATCGACTCATAACCAGTTCGGGCCGGATGCCAGACTTGTTCCGTGACTTTGGGAGAGTCTATTAAGAGGCGGTGAAGACTAATTACCACCTTTTAGAAGCTTAGATGGACTGTGCTCTTCACCCTCGTCCCCCAGACACCGAGCGCTGACCTGAAGCCAGAGCCAGGCCTCGTTTTTACACACATGGCCACAATATCAAGACTCGACTCTCGTCCAATCGTTCTCACAAATCCAGACTTTAAAGTGAGGGGATCTGGTACAGCGTGCGAATCAAACGATGGCATGAATGACAGCATCAGTGATGGAGGCAGGAGACGTGTGGTTAATCGTCTGCTACAAAAAGCACCAAAGGAGCTTTTTTTTTTGGTGATCTAACATCGTGATTTCCCAGGAAAGTGCGCTTAAGGGATTTGTAGACTCTGAATAGTACTCAGAGGTCAACTCCAGCTTTGCTGTCTCACCCTTGATGGAGGCCGTGCTTCATGCGCTCACATTAAACAGAATGAGATAGAGGGTAAATCCAGCGCTCGCCGTGTACCAGTGTGTTGGCTGCATGAGCTCATGAATTATGCATAAGGCAAACAGCATGATCTCATCTCACTACTTTTTTCCAATAATGTGGTACAGAATTATTAGTGCAGTCAAAATTAGTGCGTTAACGCATGCAATTATTTTTTTTTAAATGTTTAATTGTAAATGAAAATGTAAAAATGTAAATGATTGAATCACAGAAGAAGCTGCTCTGCTCTCGATCTGTCTCAGCAACTGCTGAATGTAAAGGGCTAAGTTGACTTGTGTCTACATTATAAGTGTTTATAAATGAGAAAAAAAAATACATTCTTTAAATTTTTTAAAACGATTAAAACTTCTTTAAAAAATTAAGATGATTAAAAAAATATGTTACTCATTGTTAGTTATATATTATATTATTATATATTGGTCATTCCTATACGGTGGACTTTTTATTAAAATCCTTTTGAACATGAAAATGTTTTTTTATTGCCATTGATTGTTTTGAACTTCAATTGACAATCATTTAATTGGAATTACTTTGGTTGGGGAAGTGCAATTCATTGGTTAAAAAATGTTTTGTTTGACAGCACTAAAAAATATTTTAAAATTTACTTCAAATATCTTTTTTTTTCATTTGTCTTTATCTTTTAATTTTAGCTTTAAATTTACATTCATACACCAGGCAGGGACTTTTATCAAAAATTTGGAAAGCAACTCTAAATTCCATTATAGTCATATGTAACATTGTGAACAACTTTATGTTTTCTCATGGGAATCAGAAATCACTAATATTTAAGTTTGCTCAAACTTACAATATACAAAATGTAAAAAAAAAAAAAAATGACTATACTCACTCACAATGAATAAAACTCACTCACTCACCCCCACTCATTAAAATATTCCCCTTTCAATATTAAAATTATACCACATGTTTTACTCTTACTTTCAACAAAAACTAAACTATTAAAATATTCAAACTTCAGCCCTAAATTCCATCTTGAATCTTCAAAGTCCCTACAAGTGACCATTGGGCCCCACTTTTAAACAGTATAAAAGTGTAGTATTCGTGACGCTATTTTGACCTAAACGCCTGTACACACACGCCTGTACACACAAACAAACTCACATACATAATGCAAATATTTACATGTAACCTTTCAAAACTACCAAACTGAGCTGGATTTCAAACTGATGTGGCATATCTTAAATAATTCCCTTGCAGAAATTAGAATATTATGAATCCTTTGAATTGGACCACTTTTATCTGACTACTTTGATTCAAACACACTTCACAAGCTCGTGAACAGGAGAACGTTTCACCGTGAACTCTAATCCAGACAGGTCTACTTACAGAACGAAAAAAGAAAAAACGATTCAAATCTTCTCGTCTGGTAGGGACACATTATGCCGAGCTGAATGTAGAAACAAATGCGCTGCTAATGCTGAAGTAAAGTCACGCAACTTCTCTACATCCTTACACAAAAGTCGGCCTTCTGTATTTTTCCTGTCTAGTTTGTCTTTCTTGAGTTTTTCCTCGACTGTCAAGAGAATTCACAAGTGACACGTCTGAAGAAAAGCGCTTCTCATTTCCTGTCTAAACACCAACGGCAGAAACTTCGGGCCTTCGATTTCTAAAAAAAAAAATATGTCAGTATGTCTTCTGAATAGACAGTTCGGTAATGGATTCTTTTAAAGTAGGTTTTAATAGTCTCCGCGCGGCTGAAGTTATTTATTCGCAAATGACACTCGAATGGTGTTTACGGCTTGAGCATATGGTTCTAACACAAACGTGAATTTGTGTTGTCTATGGAAAGGATTATTTATAAGTGTCATTTCTTTTTGCTTAGTGTATGGCTGGAATTAAGGACACATTCGCTTCAATAATTTGGTTAAGAGAGCCATAGCTTTCCATTGGCTTAATAGGCAGATCTGATGCTCATGGGTTTCGAGTCTTTGGAAACTAGAAAGATATTTCGATGTCAAACTGTAATGCATTGCAAGTCGCTTTAGATAAAAGTCCCTGAATGCCTGAATGCCCAAGTAATAAGAGTCCAAGAGCGAAGCCCGAGCAATGAATGTAATCTTGACTCTAAGCAAATGAACTCATTGTGCAAAGGACGAAAAAAATTATAAAGAAATACGCCACTTGCTTTCTTTTCCTCTACTGATTATGTTTTCATCACTTCTCTCGTAGCACTCCTCACCTCTTGAACTCGCTAAACACGGAAATTCAATCTGAAGTACCCGTGGTTCTGTTTAGATTCTGAAGCACGGCCTTAAAAAATCCAATGGCCTTCGATAAATAAGCATTTTGCATTGGGGATCCATCAAGGCCTTTAAAGTCTCTCTGAAGGCCTAAAATATCTGAATCGCAAATATATGTTAATTATAATAACATATATATATATGAAACAAATATATATGAAAACATTTTGGCTGCACCAAATCCAAACAATCCCTTTTGCATCAAAACATTTAACCAATCACATCGCAGCCATCATTTGCAACCATCCATGCTCAAATTAAATCAGCTCCGCCTCCAACTCCGCCTTCAGATTATGTTTGCAGGCTCTCGAACTATAAAACAAATTGTAGTTCTTTGTTTCTCCAATCTTCAATCCGATTTGAGCTACGTCGACTAGAGCCTTCGAGTGATTGGATTCATTATTTTGACTTAAGTTAATCATTTTAGTTTTGAAAAACCATAAATTGGTTCTGATGGGCGGATTGATTCAGACACTAGCTGTGAAATGCACGGCCCACCACTGGCATATTGGGATAATCTGTGTAAAAGACAGTAAGCGGGTATTAAAGTTGGATTCCAGGGGGAAATGAGAGGTTGTCTCCTTGATTCTTTGGTGGCTTCGGCTTCCTGAGCCTCTTCAAGATTCATGAGCTTCTCTCTCACACGCGGCGGCCGATAATGAGATTGGCTGTGGGCCATCAAACTCACCTTTACTGTGCCACGTGTCAGCGTACTGGTACGACACACACGGATGGATGGCGTGAGTGATGTGTTACTCTATTCCAATTGACTAACAGGCTCCTGATAGTAAAGACGTGTAGTAAAGGTGAACGTTCCACTCAAACCGAACTGTTCCTTCCGGCAGAGCTCAGCATTTCATCACCAGTTTGTTCAAAATTGGAGAGCCATAATGGAGAGCCAAACGCGAACCTGTAATGTCTTCAGAAATGGATGGCAAAGACGGAACTCTACCTTTTCAGAGGATCCACCACTATTGCTCTAGGGTGGGACATGTCTCCCTCCAAAAGGGTCTTCCGGGTTTCCGATGCCCGTTCCAGACGAGCCACGCTGATGGTTTTCCTGTAGCCGTCGTTTGTCCAGTAGAGATTATTTCCAATCCAATCCACTGAAATGCCTTCAACATTATCAAGATCTGCAGGATAGAACAATATTAACACCATTTTTTGACCAATCAGACTAAGACATTCTCTCTCTCTCTCTCTCTCTCTCTCTCTCTCATTATATGGTCACTTTTTTTTCCTCTCCACTCCCATTCTCACTATCCATCAACACACATCCTTCCTGTTTCTCTCTCTTATCAATTCATATTCATCTATCTGTCTGTCTGACTGTCCATCCATCTATCCATCCATCCATTCATCTCTCTCTCAATCTCTCTCTATCTCTCCATACATTCATGCATCCATCCATGCATTCATTCATTCATTAATCTCTCTCTCTCTCTCTCTCTCTCTCTCTCTCTCTCTCTCTCTCTCTCTCTCTCTCGATCTATTCTCACCCTTTCTCTCTAAACAAATAACATTTTTGTAAGAACTTTGTGTCATTACACTATTTAAACAATGAATAATTAAAAAGTTAATTAAGATCACAGTCAACAATGAATAATTAACAAACACACAGACATTGTTGCAGTGAAGAGTTTCATACAAAAAAGAATACACTCTATCGCCATATATTGCAATAGAAATAGTAACAAAAATGATAAAAAAAAAAAAAAAAAATACCATCTTTCATAATGGTTTCCCGACGGCTCCCGTCAATTTTCTGACGTCCTATTAAAAAACTGGTAGTGTCAGCGAAGTAAATGTTTCCGCTCTCAGCATGATAGTCCAAAGCTCTGGGATTCACCAAATCCTCAACCGGAACCATGTGCTCATCACTGGACTTCAAATTCATGTCCAGGCCGCGGATTATCCCGGGCCGGCCCTTTCCGTAGAAAATGAAAAGATCCTTTTTGGGCTCTGAAAAGACACAGACAGAAAGTGTGAGCATTTAAAAGTCCTTTAACTTCCCATAAATGGGCATCGGTTTTCTAATGATCCACAAAGCCAAATGCTGGCACAGTCAAATGTTCCGAGTTACGGAAATGAATAGAGCAATCAGCTCCACTTAGCATCCCCGGGCAAAAATTATCATGATAGAGAGGACTCATTCGACAAGCTCCAGCAATGCTATTTTTGCTCATTGGGACGACGGTTTAAACAATAAATCTCCTGTTGTCACATTATCAAAGCAGAACAACAGAATCTATTGACTCGCACCAACCTCACATAAATTAACCTCCAGTCAGATGGGGGATGAGCGAGAGAAAAAGAACCACCGACTCCGTTATCACATCGACTGATGAGAGAGAAGGTGGATTAGGTGAGAAAAGAGGAATCTCAATTTAAAATCAACCTCAATTGTGAGGATATATTAGGGCGGGTAAGACTCAAATTGACCCGAAGACTCAAAAAAGACACATCTCTCTGAAAAGTTTTCAAAGTTTAATTTTTTTTTTTTAAAAGTAATGTTTCACTTTGAAACTTCTCCTGCTTGGCTTATTGGGTGTAATTATCACATGAAAAATATAACTATTAATTTCAAATTTTTGTAACACCAACACAGAGTCTGTAAGAAAAAAAATAATAGTCTTTGACTTTTTAAAAAAATTAATAGTAAAATAAAGTATATAATATATGAAGATTTATATGCTTGAATTGTGTAAAATTAACTCCTGTAATACAATAGAAGTACATCTGTAAAAACGTGTACCAGATATTAGTCTTGGAGTAAATAAATGAATACAAATAATAATATTATTTATTAATGATGTGGAATATTGTTCTAAATATGAACTCTTCTGGTAGAAAATCCAGTTTCAACAGTATCTCTTGATAAGAAGAACAAAAGATTAAAATATGATGTGAGCTATAATGTGAGTAACTAGGTAATTTTTTACCTACACTCGTAATAGTCCTGAAGCCGTGTAATGAAAAAGAGTGAAACCTGGACATTTTCGTGAATTTATCAAATCTGTCAGACGCCCCGGACAAGACGTAAAAAGAGTACATGAGGATGCTTGGTCACCCTATTTTAATTCAAGCAGCTAAGTATATGAGCACAAGCATAGCTCAGAAACATGACGCAGCGCTGGGTTCATTACTGCAGTCACTTCCTGTTCAACTCAAGACTGTCATTAATTGACCCTGAGCTTTCATTGTCAACTAAGTAAAACATCAATTGATCAGGAGGATGGGGAACGGGATCGGAATGGCAGTAATGGCAGTAATGAATCATTCCATGCAGGGCCTATAGAACGACATCCACGGCCATGTGGGCCAATCTCCTTAAAAGTTCATGTCTTTCCCTGCACCGTCTGTGTCAAGACGGCAAGAATCGCTCGATGCTGCTTCTTAATAGTGCAACAACACGCACATTTCAATTTGCAGCTGGAGATGGCTGTCGAGAATCAAATAAACTAAATGCTCATTCCATCAGCATTTCTGCGGGGAGGCGTTACTGGAAATGTCATAAAATCATTGCTTACTGGTGGCAGAAGACAAAATGTTCCATCAAGGACGTCAATATGTGGCCTGTAACACCTTAATTGACAAGATATGCTGATTCATTCTCTCTAGCGTTTGTTTGGCTAGTACAAATATAGAAATGTGTACCAAATTCATACCCCCTGATTTTTCAGGCACAAAATAAAATGTAAAAAATAAAAATAAATATGTTTTTAAACGTTCCTGGTTCCTTTAAAATAAAAAGGTTTCTTTATTTAACAAACCTAGCTTGAGACTCGTATCATTTTGATATCGTTTTAGTTGAATAATAGATAACAAAAAGTCAATTCTAGTGGTCAGGACTTCATTTCCCAAGATCCTTTGCTCTCAAGTCAGACTCTGCACATGCACAGAGCAATTGTTTCAAGCTCAGGCCTGTTTCAAGCCCTCTGTTTTTCTGACGGCGTGTGAAGAGGAAGGGTTATTATCCCCTGTGCAGCGACCCAGCGTTTTGATTGTGTCCGTTCCTTGGATTTATTTTTACTCCTTGTCCATGTTTTTTGACTGTTTCGACTCTTTCAGCAACCACACATTGGATTTGTTTCTAGCCGGTTGAGCTAAGCTAAGCTAACCCGCTTGTGGTTTCTAGTCTCTGTTTGTTGTAATATAAAACATTAAATTGTAATTACATTGATTACATGTGTGATTACATGTAATATTGTCTGTGTCTTGCTCAATGACACTCAGTTGTGAAACCCGCCGGACCGGGATTTGAACCTGCAACGCTCGGGTGGCAGGTCCCACTCCCAACAGCTGGATCACAACTGTCAGAATTTCTTTTCCTTCCGCATCCCTGCAGAAATCTCGGCCGCAGAGCTGAAATGAAGTGCATTGGATGGAAGTGGACTGACTTTTGCAGGACTGGCCGTCACTTCCCAGACTGAATCCGACACGACAGCGGCAGCTCCGGGACTTGTAGCTCCCGCTGAAAAGGCAGATGTGCGAACAGCCTCCTGGTTTCCCGTACTGGTCCAGCTCACACGCGTGACCCTTGACTGGAGAGAGGATGCTCGGTCACTTACAGGTCAAGACATTTACTTTGTGTGAGAAAGGGAGAGAGAAGCGAAAAGAAAGAACGCGAGTGGAAATGGATAGCTAAAGAAAAAACTATAGATGTGGAGAGTTACGGTGAAAAAGAGTGATATAGATTCAGAGAAAACCTAAAATATGAAGATACAAGAATGGGAATTGGTGTTAAGATACAGGGCGATATATGTGATTTGATTTGATCTGAGAAAAAGAAAAAAAAATTGTGAAGAGAGAGAATTGAAAATAAAAAGTGTGAGAAGCAATGTAGGGAGGAAGAGAGAGGTGAGTGAGATAGAGAGTGATAGAAAGTGAGAGAGAGAGAGAGAAAGAGAGAAAGAGAGAGAGAGAGAGAGAGAGAGAGAGAGAGAGAGAGAGAGAGAGAGAGAGAGAGAGAGAGAGAGAGAGAGAGAGAGAGAGAGAGAGAGAGAGAGAGAGAGAGAACGTGAGAGACACACAGACTGATCTCAGCAGAGAGTGAGATAAAGAGAGAGTGGGATAAAATATATGGAATAGGAAAAAAAATGATGGAGAGAGAGGGAGAGAGAGAGAGAGAGAGAGAGAGAGAGAGAGAGAGAGAGAGAGAGAGAGAGGGTGAGAGAGAGAGAGAGAGAGAGAGAGAGAGAGAGAGAGAGAGAGAGAGAGAGAGAGAGAGAGAGAGAGAGAGAGAGAGAGAGAGAGAGAGAGAGAGAGAGACTGTAATAGGGAGACTGTAATAGAGAGCAGAAACTATAATAATAAACACAAGGGCAAATCATTTTTTCACCAACACAGAACAAAGCAAATCTCGTTACCAGATGCAGCAGATAGAAGCAAACGTCTTTAAAACCAGCCGTCTCGCTACAGTGTTGATGCGTAAACAAGCAATTTAAACCAGCCTGACACATACTCTACCTTTTGGTTGACTGAGCTTGTGGTAAACCCGTATTGTTCTTGAATTCCGTATGCTGGTTATCATCTCCGGCTCAGTGACGTTAAAGCGATTAATCCGCAAGACGTCCGCCAACGCTCCGCTGGAGGATTCCAAACGCAGAGCATACAGGAAGTCCTCAAAGACGGCTAATCCATGCAGGCGAGCCACCTGGAAAAAGAACATTGACCACTTCAGAACGTTCGCCTGGTAAATAGCAGCTTCCAAGCTCCATGGAAATAGCCGATAACGTCACAACGACCCAACGATCGAATGAACTCTGCAATCATTTAACCTTCACCTTTGTCCTCAACTGACCCACAAGTCATGTGACCTGACTCTATCTGGATTAGTCTACCATGGAGATAAGTAAATACTGTTTATCGTATTTACGCGAATATAAGCAACAGGCAAATATAGAGAAACACCTGATTTTTTAGGCACAAGGTCAAATATAAAAATAATATCAAAAATAAAACAAATTGTTTTTGTTTTTTGACATATCTGGTTTATTTACGGTAATATTCTATTAACAATCCACATTGTTTTTTGATTTAACAAACCTAACTTTTTCAAGTTCAAGTTCAGTGCATTTGTAAGGCGCTTTTCACAGTAAACTTGTGACTCGTATCATTTTGATTTATTTTTACTTGAATAATAGATAACAAAAAGTTGATTCTGGTGGTCAGAACTTCATTTCCCAAGAGCCTTTGCAGCAACTGTGTGAGGCCCGTCGAGCTCCCTGTTTATCCGACGCCATATGAAGAGAATCGTAGTGAAGAATTATTATCCCCTGTGCAGCGACCAAGCGTTTTGATTGTGTCTGTTCCTTGGATTTGTTTTTACTTCTTGCCCGTGTTCTTCATTTTTCCACTGTTTTGACTCTTTCTGCAATGACACATTGAACTTGTTTGTTAGCGCTAAGCTAAGCTACGCGGTCGTGGTTTGTAGTTTCAGTTTTTTTGTAATATAAATTATTGTATTTAGTTTAATCTTACTACTTCCGGTGTTATTTTGTCTCTGCTAAGTGTCGCAACGTGTCTAATGTTTCTGGATTTCTGTTATTGAGACAATGAAAACTTATACTGTAGCACGTCTGCCTATCAACCATTGTTTAACATTATACAGACATGTTTCTGTTTATTTGTGATTGTTCCTGACTTGAAATATTTGAAATCGGCAATAATAAGCACCTGCCAAGTTTTTGAGCGTTGAAAATTTGAAAAAAGATGTGCTCATATTCACATAAATAAGGCTATATGTAAAGGAAGTGGATAAACTGTTCAGAATTCCGAAGTTCTGGCAGGGTCACAGAAAGTGCAAGTGCTTCACTAGGAGCAGATGGAGTCTGAACGGTGAGTCCCGGAGTGACAGGAGCAGACACAGAGCGCTGATCCCTGCACATAAACACATGCAAACCCAAATCTATTCTCCTAAATCCACTCGAGGTTTTGCATTCTCCCTGTCCCCTGCAGAAGCAATGCCATACCTTATATTCCTCCGGGATAAGCAGGCCATGAAATAAAAATGGAAGAGAGAAAAAAAGATGAGAACTAAGGACTAAGGTGACTCCTCTAGAAATCAATCTTGTGAGGAATTGAATAAACCTACACATTCACACAAAATCTTCTAGGGATTGAACCAATGTCATTCACTGGGAATTGAACCCACAACCTTTTCTTATTTAAAATGAACCTTTTATAAATAACTTTTATTGGCGTTAAGGATTATTAAGGTTTTTTTCTAACATTAATAATTCTAATAAACTTAGTAATAATCCTAATTACCTTAGAATTAAGAGAGAACATTGTACTTGCTTCTTTCAAGAAAATAGGTATTGTTTAAAAATATTTCATAATTTTACTTGATTTGAGTTTTGTTTTACTCATTTCGTTTTTTTATTGTCTAAATTTTTTCTTTGGTGTTTCTGCAGTGTGGGAGTCAAAGCCAAATCCATCTCCGGGTATTACATTTGGGTACCTCCTAACTGCCCTAGAACCTGTGACTTTCTATGGGAATCCCATAACTTTATGTGGGAATTGAACCAATTGAACCCTCTCTGGGCCTTGAACCCATAATCTTCTCTGGAAATCAAACCCTCAATTGTTTAGGTGAATCAAACCCAATACTTTCACAAGGATTCCAATCTTTTAATTTTTGTAGGAATTTAATTTGTAGTCTTCTCGATGATTCGAACACATGGCCATTTTTGGGATTCAAACCCACAACCTTTTTTGGCAATCAGATATTTGGCAAATGACTTTCGCTAGAAATTCGACTCTTTAATATCCTTAGCAATATAACCCACAACTTTCTCCAGGAGTCAAACTCATTCTTTGGGAATCAATCCCATGACCTTGAATGTTCCAGCAAAGACGCTCTTAATTTGTGAGCTACAGAAACACAAGCACATACAGCATCATGCACCTCACTTTGCACAAGTTAATTTAACTTCCTGTCACTCATCCTTAAATATTAAATGAACGTTTGCAATCTTTACAGTTGCTCTGTCAAGCCGCTGCTTGTGCTGACACATTCGGCAAAAAATACTATTAGCTGTACAACAATCCAATCAAAAATACATATTTACTAAATTAATGGCAACAGTGAGAAATGCTCAAAATCCTGCATTCAAAAATACGGCAGGATTTGTATATCCAAGGCCATTTGTTTGAACACTCGTGATATTTTAACCACAATCAATGCCTTGATAAAAGTCATCATCAAAAAAAAATCATAAACTTATTAAATATGCAGTTTGTGAAAAAATCAACAGCTCAAACCATCAACATCAACCCAATTGCCCAACCTAAACCGTAATGCATGTAATAAAACATTAGTGTGCGCGTGTATGCGTGTGTGTGTGTGTGTGTGTGTGTGTGTGTGTGTACCTGAATACAACTCACTAAACCAGGCAGGCATATTTCTACCTAATTAATTCCCATTTTATAAATCAATAATCAAAGTGCGGGAAACGTTCCAACACCAGCGGCCTTCATGTGGCACGTGATGATTTACAGTTAAGCGTGTCCGTGAATACAGCGAGCGGCGTCTGGCGTGTTGGGAATAAGAATGAGCTTTCACCTGGAAGGACGCGTGAATGGAAAGCATCAACAAATAATAAGAAAGCAGTTAGAAAGACAATGAGATGCAAATAGGAAACATCGTTCCTGAATCATCATTAAATGACGCGGGACAACCAACCGATTTTGTAGGGTTAGAATAGACAGTTAAAACTGTGAAAAGCGCCTTGCAAATACTCATCATTATTATTATTATTATTATAAATAAGAAGATGCTGTTTTCTCCACCAGCGGAAACGTGCCTTCATCTGCCTCATCATCAGTGAAGTGTGTTAGCAACCTTATTACCGATACGCCGCGTCTGGCATTCAGGAGCATCATTAGCCAAAGCACCTGCATCATCACGGGCATGATGATCACGTCCTCGTTGTGCGCCCGACCTTCTACCCTTCTCAACAACTACGGCATCTTCGGGTTCCTTAGCTGAGGTCTACTTTAGAATAATAATCATGGGTAATTACTGTTCTCACAAGTGCACTCCGTGTAAAATATTCAAACGGTTGCGGCGAACCTGTGTGTTCGCTTAGACTAATTACTCAAGAATAATCTGGCGAAAATTAAAATCTGCATAAAGTGACGGCGGGAAAGTAGCGGTTGGGTTTAAAAGCCAGAACAAATTGACACGAATTGCACCAGAGTAGGACTGCATCGGTATATCTGCACACCATTAGACCTCTACTAACTAAATTAAATCCCTGGTGGAGAATTAGCGGGCTAATACTAGGGATTACCTAACGCTCTTTTCCTCGGATCTATTATTCCACCCACATCACATCATAAACCAGGCTTTTTTAATGTAAATGAACTCACTTGGTAGCCTTGGATGATGGTGTGTCTGTTCTTGCCGTTATAATCCACCATCCCGATGTAATCCAGATATGCGTCGGCCCAGTACACCAGCTTCTTCACCAGGTCCAGTGTCACGGCTGTGGGACGCTCGATCTTAGAATCCACAAGACGAGTTCTGTTGGTGCCGTCCATGTTGCATCGCTCCAGTTTGCCGACGTTACCATAGTCGGTGAAGAAAAGCATTCTGAGGAAAGAAACAGTCAGGAGTTGGGATGGATGGATACACACACATCATCCATTTTCTACCGCGAACTCCTTTTCAGGGTCACGGGGAGCTGGAGGCAAATCCAGACACGCACACGCTGGACTAATGGCCGACCAATCACAGAGCGAGACACAGACACACACACAATCACACTCTCACTCACACCTATGGTCAATCGTTCAATCCTCATTCACATGAACGCATGTTTTAGGAGTGTGGGAGGAAACCCGAGGCCTGGAGGAAACACACGCAAGCACAGAGAACATACAAACTTCAAACAGAAAATCTCGATGCTCAATGCTTTGCCTATTGCTTTGCTATATTTTTTATACTTGTCTACCAGAAAATCTTCTAGCAATTTTTGTAAAGACGACAAACTATCATGTCTTTCAATAATGTATTAACTATTTTTGTTAGCAGTGGAATAAATAATTTTTATTATTAACAAAGAGTTTATGAGTTACAATAAAAAATAATTTAAGTGAGTTTAAAACTCACTTCTTGCCAGGATGTAAAATCCACAAAGAGCAAACAACAACAACAACAACAACAACATTAACAAGTGACTTAACCTAAACAGCAATGCCTGTTACAATAATAATAATAATAATAATAATAATAATAATGATAATAGTGTTGTTGTTATTATCATCATTATTATCATTTGTATTATTATTATTAGTAGTAGTAGTTGTTGTGTTATTATGAATACTTATACTAATCACAATAATCATAATTGTTATTATATGACTGTTACAGTTATTATTTTTGTTGCAGTTGTTATTATTGACTATTTCTTTTTTTATAGTGTTTTTCTTCAGTCGTTCTGCTCCAATTTATTTCAATCCTGAAAACATGCTTCCAATTAAAAGAGATTCTCATTACCGACACACATAACTGCATTAATCAAATGACACCCTCCGTCTTTGAAGCGTTTCAAATAGTGTCGCCCTGCTCGTAGACAGACACAACGGAGGATTAAAGTGGCCTTTGTGAATGCAGATTCATTATTAAGGTTAATGACCTGCAGTTGTTGAGCAACTGAAGTCTATAGAATGCAGAGCGTGGTCGCAACATTAAACGTCTCCTTTCTGATACAGCAAAGGCATAATTTAATTAGCAATCTGACAGGGAAGGAGTTCACACACATAGAGCCAGTCGTCCCCGAGTGCTTCATTTAGCCACAGTAACAAACAGATAAGACACAAAGGGAGTTAAATGAAACTTCTGATCAGGATGAATCCATTGGGTGCACGGATCTTCTGCAGAATCCTTGCTGATGTATGTTTGGAGATGCAGGGGGAAAAAAAAATCACATTTCAGAGAACATTAAAGATCTCTTTATCAGTTGATCAATATCAGTTGATCAATGACAATAAAATGAAGATCAATTGAAAGACAAAAAATAATGGAAAAAAAAAAAGAGTCAACCAATTGCTTTCATATTTTATGTGATAGATGGAATGGTATTAGGGTGACACTGTCACCTTGATTGTAAACAGGAATTTTTTTTTTAATTATTTAAAATATAACATTTTTGAATAAATTGATAAATAAATAAATATATAAACAATATTAATGATAATAATGTCAACAATAAATAAAAAATAGTACTGTCGGTGGTACTGTCACCTTGATGGCAAACCAAAAAAAAATGTTTATAGACAAATCAATTCCAGTGTTTAATTATTTTTTTCATATCGAAAAGCATATAAAACATGAGATTGCATTGCTGCACTAAGAAAATTTCAAAAGGCTTTAAATGGCAAAAACTGAAAAAAGTGAAAAGAGGGTAAACTCATTTTATAAGAGTTTTTATCAGTCACAAACAGACACAAAGCAGCTGTAAACACACAAACGCACAACAGAACAAAGAAAAGTATTAACCGATTCTGCTACAGTAGTCATTACTTTTGACATGTGAGCAAACCATCAGCAAACAATGGCTAGGAAAACAAACCAGACACAAACTGAGGCTTCTGCCCTCTGCCTTCCATGTTCTATCCAGACAGATCATGAATTTAAAGGCACTTCTTCCAGCAAGTGTGGCAAACTCAAACCTAATCGGCTGATAAGAGTACAATAATAGCTAGAAAAGCGGCTAGGAATCTGTTGATAAAGTTTTTTTTTTCCTAATATCTCTCAGGTCAGAGTAAATCCTACGCCAAAGCATTATCAGTATAATGGGCTTTAAACTTCTGTCTGTCTGTTTGAGCAGAGACACCTTTATCACCGAATCAGATTCAAGCGCAGCTCCTGTCAAACACGACTTACACAATGACGTATGCAAGGAGTAAAGATATGATATGCTATCTGCAATTTAATGCGTTCCTTCACCATTCTACTATAACAAGAAAAGGAAGCTTCGACCTTGTCCAATCAAAGGTGATTAAAAATATAAAAACCAATGAGCGCATTCCTTAATTTGAATATTTAAGTTTAAAGAATTAGGTGTAAATGAAATGCTTGGAAATGTAAAATCAAAGATTCATAAGTGACAATAAAAATGATTTTTGTTAAATAATTCAACGCAAATTATAATTAGTTTGTTATTATTTAATAAGAAACGTAATTTATGAATAAATCATGTTTAATAGCAAATATATTTGTTGAATAAAAATATATGTAAAGTCTAAACAAACAAATAAATAAAAAAGCAAACAAATTCATAATTAAACGAAGAGCAAACCAAAACAAGAGAAAATATATAAATTCAACAGACATATTCAATATGAGCCAATGTGTTCATGATAACAATAACTATAATAATAATATTTATTATTATTGTTGTTGTTGTTGTTGTTGTTGTTATTAGTATTACTATTTTATGTATACAACATAATAATGTGATAATAAATAGATAAAAAATACAAGTAT
>MU204278.1:4721906-4732127 GCA_017309775.1 Paedocypris sp. Pulau Singkep | reverse complement strand
GAGAGAGAGAGAGAGAGAGAGAGAGAGAGAGAGAGAGAGAGAGAGAAAGAGAGAGAGAGAGAGAGAGAGAGAGAGAGAGAGAGAGAGAGAGAGAGAGAGAGAGAGAGAGAGAGAGAGAGAGAGAGAGAGAGAGAGAGAGAGAGAGAGAGAGAGAGAGAGAGAGAGAGAGAGAGAGAGAGAGAGAGAGAGAGAGAGAGACTGTAATAGGGAGACTGTAATAGAGAGCAGAAACTATAATAATAAACACAAGGGCAAATCATTTTTTCACCAACACAGAACAAAGCAAATCTCGTTACCAGATGCAGCAGATAGAAGCAAACGTCTTTAAAACCAGCCGTCTCGCTACAGTGTTGATGCGTAAACAAGCAATTTAAACCAGCCTGACACATACTCTACCTTTTGGTTGACTGAGCTTGTGGTAAACCCGTATTGTTCTTGAATTCCGTATGCTGGTTATCATCTCCGGCTCAGTGACGTTAAAGCGATTAATCCGCAAGACGTCCGCCAACGCTCCACTGGAGGATTCCAAACGCAGAGCATACAGGAAGTCCTCAAAGACGGCTAATCCATGCAGGTGAGCCACCTGGAAAAAGAACATTGACCACTTCAGAACGTTCGCCTGGTAAATAGCAGCTTCCAAGCTCCATGGAAATAGCCGATAACGTCACAACGACCCAACGATCGAATGAACTCTGCAATCATTTAACCATCACCTTTATCCTCAACTGACCAAAAAGTCATGTGACCTGACTCTATCTGGATTAGTCTACCATGGAGATAAGTAAATACTGTTTATCGTATTTACGCGAATATAAGCAACGGGCAAATATAGAGAAACACCTGATTTTTTAGGCACAAAATCAAAATTGCAAAAAAATAAAACGAATTGTTTTTGTTTTTTGACATATCTGGTTTATTTACGGTAATATTCTATTAACAATCCACATTGTTTTTTGATTTAACAAACCTAACTTTTTCAAGTTCAAGTTCAGTGCATTTGTAAGGCGCTTTTCACAGTTACATCTGTCTGAACTTGTGACTCGTATCATTTTGATTTAATTTTACTTGAATAATAGATAACAAAAAGTTGATTCTGGTGGTCAGAACTTCATTTCCCCAGAGCCTTTGCAGCAACTGTGTGAGGCTCGTCGAGCTCACTGTTTATCCGACGCCATATGAAGAGAATCGTAGTGAAGAATTATCATCCCCTGTGCAGCGACCAAGCGTTTTGATTGTGTCTGTTCCTTGGATTTTTTTTTACTTCTTGCCCGTGTTCTTCATTTTTCCACTGTTTTGACTCTTTCTGCAATGACACATTGAACTTGTTTGTTAGCGCTAAGCTAAGCTACGCGGTCGTGGTTTGTAGTTTCAGTTTTTTTGTAATATAAATTATTGTATTTAGTTTAATCTTACTACTTCCGGTGTTATTTTGTCTCTGCTAAGTGTCGCAACGTGTCTAATGTTTCTGGATTTCTGTTATTGAGACAATGAAAACTTCTACTGTAGCACGTCTGCCTATCAACCATTGTTTAACATTATACAGACATGTTTCTGTTTATTTGTGATTGTTCCTGACTTGAAATATTTGAAATCGGCAATAATAAGCACCTGCCAAGTTTTTGAGCGTTGAAAATTTGAAAAAAGATGTGCTCATATTCACATAAATAAGGCTATATGTAAAGGAAGTGGATAAACTGTTCAGAATTCCGAAGTTCTGGCAGGGTCACAGAAAGTGCAAGTGCTTCACTAGGAGCAGATGGAGTCTGAACGGTGAGTCCCGGAGTGACAGGAGCAGACACAGAGCGCTGATCCCTGCACATAAACACATGCAAACCCAAATCTATTCTCCTAAATCCACTCGAGGTTTTGCATTCTCCCTGTCCCCTGCAGAAGCAATGCCATACCTTATATTCCTCCGGGATAAGCAGGCCATGAAATAAAAATGGAAGAGAGAAAAAAAGAAGAGAACTAAGGACTAAGGTGACTCCTCTAGAAATCAATCTTGTGAGGAATTGACTAAACCTACACATTCACACAAAATCTTCTAGGGATTGAACCAATGTCATTCACTGGGAATTGAACCCACAACCTTTTTTTTATTTAAAATGAACCTTTTATAAATAACTTTTATTGGCGTTAAGGATTATTAATGTTTTTTTTTAACATTAATAATTCTAATAAACTTACTAATAATCTAGTAAAAAATAGAATTAAGAGAGAACATTTTACTTGCTTCTTTCAAGAAAATAGGTATTGTTTAAAAATATTTCATAATTTTACTTGATTTGAGTTTTGTTTTACTCATTTCGTTTTTTATTGTCTAAATTTTTCCTTTGGATTTTCTGCAGTGTGGGAGTCAAAGCCAAATCCATCTCCGGGTATTAAATTCGGGTACCTCCTAACTTCCCTAGAACCTGTGACTTTCTATGGGAATCCCATAACTTTATGTGGGAATTGAACCAATTGAACCCTCTCTGGGCCTTGAACCCATAATCTTCTCTGGAAATCAAACCCTCAATTGTTTAGGTGAATCAAACCCAATACTTTCACAAGAATTCCAATCTTTTAATTTTTGTAGGAATTTAATTTGTAGTCTTCTCGATGATTCAAACACATGGCCATTTTTGGGATTCAAACCCACAACCCTTTTTGGCAATCAAATCTTTGGCAAAAGACTTTCGCTAGAAATTCGACTCTTTAATATCCTTAGCAATATAACCCACAACTTCCTCCAGGAATCAAACTCATTCTTTGGGAATCAATCCCATGAGCTTGAATGTTCCAGCAAAGACGCTCTTAATTTTTGAGCTACAGAAACACAAGCACATACAGCATCATGCACCTCACTTTGCACAAGTTAATTTAACTTCCTGTCACTCATCCTTAAATATTAAATGAACGTTTGCAATCTTTACAGTTGCTCTGTCAAGCCGCTGCTTGTGCTGACACATTCGGCAAAAAATACTATTAGCTGTACAACAATCCAATCAAAAATACATCTTTACTAAATTAATGGCAACAGTGAGAAATGCTCAAAATCCTGCATTCAAAAATACGGCAGGATTTGTATATCCAAGGCCACTTGTTTGAACACTCGTGATATTTTAACCACAATCAATGCCTTGATAAAAGGCATCATCAAAAAAAAATCATAAACTTATTAAATATGCAGTTTGTGAAAAAATCAACAGCTCAAACCATCAACATCAACCCAATTGCCCAACCTAAACCGTAATGCATGTAATAAAACATTAGTGTGCGCGTGTATGCGTGTGTGTGTGTGTGTGTGTGTGTGTGTGTACCTGAATACAACTCACTAAACCAGGCAGGCATATTTCTACCTAATTAATTCCCATTTTATAAATCAATAATCAAAGTGCGGGAAACGTTCCCACTCCAGCGGCCTTCATGTGGCACGTGATGATTTACAGTTAAGCGTGTCCGTGAATACAGCGAGCGGCGTCTGGCGTGTTGGGAATAAGAATGAGCTTTCACCTGGAAGGACGCGTGAATGGAAAGCATCAACAAATAATAAGAAAGCAGTTAGAAAGACAATGAGATGCAAATAGGAAACATCGTTCCTGAATCATCATTAAATGACGCGGGACAACCAACCGATTTTGTAGGGTTAGAATAGACAGTTAAAACTGTGAAAAGCGCCTTGCAAATACTCATCATTATTATTATTATTATTATAAATAAGAAGATGCTGTTTTCTCCACCAGCGGAAACGTGCCTTCATCTGCCTCATCATCAGTGAAGTGTGTTAGCAACCTTATTACCGATACGCCGCGTCTGGCATTCAGGAGCATCATTAGCCAAAGCACCTGCATCATCACGGGCATGATGATCCCGTCCTCGTTGTGCGCCCGACCTTCTACCCTTCTCAACAACTACAGCATCTTCGGGTTCCTTAGCTGAGGTCTACTTTAGAATAATAATCATGGGTAATTACTGTTCTCACAAGTGCACTCCGTGTAAAATATTCAAACGGTTGCGGCGAACCTGTGTGTTCGCTTAGACTAATTACTCAAGAATAATCTGGCGAAAATTAAAATCTGCATAAAGTGACGGCGGGAAAGTAGCGGTTGGGTTTAAAAGCCAGAACAAATTGACAGAACAAAACAAAAAATCCATCTCCGGGTATTAAACTCGGGTACCATCTAACTCCTCTAGAACCTGTGACTTTCTATGGGAATCCCATAACTTTCTGTTGGAATTGAAACAAATGAACCCTCTCTGAGCCTTGAACCCATAATCTTCTCTGGGAATCAATTTTTAATTTTTTAGGGGAATCAAGCACAATACTTCCACTAGGAATCCAACCTTTTAACTTTTGTAGGAATTTAACCCACTGACTTCTCAATGAATGGCCTTTTTTGGGATTCAAACCCACAACCTTCTTTGACAATCAAATCTAAGACTTCCGCTAGAAAGACTTTCGACTCTTTAACATCTTTAGCAATTGAACCCACAACTTTCTCCAGGAGTCAAACTCATTCTTTGGGAATCAATCCCATGACCTTGAATGTTCCAGCAAACCTGCTCTTAATTTTTTAATCAACTACGGCATCTTCGGGTTCCTTAGCTGAGGTCTACTTTAGAATAATAATCATGGGTAATTACTGTTCTCACAAGTGCACTCTGTGTAAAATATTCAAACGGTTGCGGCGAACCTGTGTGTTCGCTTAGACTAATTACTGAAAAATAATCTGGCGAAAATTAAAATCTGCATAAAGTGACGGCGGGAAAGTAGCGGTTGGGTTTAAAAGCCAGAACAAATTGACACGAACTGCACCAGAGTAGGACTGCATCGGTATATCTGCACGCCATTAGACCTCTACTAACTAAATTAAATCCCTGGTGGAGAATTAGCGGGCTAATACTAGGGATTACCTAACGCTCTTTTCCTCGGATCTATTATTCCACCCACATCACATCATAAACCAGGCTTTTTTAATGTAAATGAACTCACTTGGTAGCCTTGGATGATGGTGTGTCTGTTCTTGCCGTTATAATCCACCATCCCGATGTAATCCAGATATGCGTCGGCCCAGTACACCAGCTTCTTCACCAGGTCCAGTGTCACGGCTGTGGGACGCTCGATCTTAGAATCCACAAGACGAGTTCTGTTGGTGCCGTCCATGTTGCATCGCTCCAGTTTGCCGACGTTACCATAGTCGGTGAAGAAAAGCATTCTGAGGAAAAAAATAGTCAGGAGTTAGGATGGATGGATACACACACATCATCCATTTTCTACCGCGAACTCCATTTCAGGGTCACGGGGAGCTGGAGGCAAATCCAGACACGCACACACTGGACTAATGGCCGACCAATCACAGAGCGAGACACAGACACACACAATCACACTCTCACTCACACCTATGGTCAATCGTTCAATCCTCATTCACATGAACGCATGTTTTAGGAGTGTGGGAGGAAACCTGAGGCCTGGAGGAAACACACGCAAGCACAGAGAACATACAAACTTCAAACAGAAAATCTCGATGCTCAATGCTTTGCCTATTGCTTTACTATATTGTTTATACTTGTCTACCAGAAAATCTTCTAGCAATTTTTGTAAAGACGACAAACTATCATGTCTTTCAATAATGTATTAACTATTTTTGTTAGCAGTGGAATAAATAATTTTTATTATTAACAAAGAGTTTATGAGTTACAATAAAAAATAATTTAAGTGAGTTTAAAACTCACTTCTTGCCAGGATGTAAAATCCACAAAGAGCAAACAACAACAACAACAACAACAACATTAACAAGTGACTTAACCTAAACAGCAATGCCTGTTACAATAATAATAATAATAATAATAATAATAATAATAATAATAATAATAATAATAATAATAATGATAATAATAATAATGATAATAGTGTTGTTGTTGTTATTATCATCATTATTATCATTTGTATTAATATTATTAGTAGTAGTAGTTGTTGTGTTATTATGAATACTTATACTAATCACAATAATCATAATTGTTATTATATGACTGTTACAGTTATTATTTTTGTTGCAGTTGTTATTATTGACTATTTCTTTTTTTATAGTGTTTTTCTTCAGTCGTTCTGCTCCAATTTATTTCAATCCTGAAAACATGCTTCCAATTAAAAGAGATTCTCATTACCGACACACATAACTGCATTAATCAAATGACACCCTCCGTCTTTGAAGCGTTTCAAATAGTGTCGCCCTGCTCGTAGACAGACACAACGGAGGATTAAAGTGGCCTTTGTGAATGCAGATTCATTATTAAGGTTAATGACCTGCAGTTGTTGAGCAACTGAAGTCTATAGAATGCAGAGCGTGGTCGCAACATTAAACGTCTCCTTTCTGATACAGCAAAGGCATAATTTAATTAGCAATCTGACAGGGAAGGAGTTCACACACATAGAGCCAGTCGTCCCCGAGTGCTTCATTTAGCCACAGTAACAAACAGATAAGACACAAAGGGAGTTAAATGAAACTTCTGATCAGGATGAATCCGTTGGGTGCACGGATCTTCTGCAGAATCCTTGCTGATGTATGTTTGGAGATGCAGGGGGGGAAAAATCACATTTCAGAGAACATTAAAGATCTCTTTATACTTGTATATCTGATCAGAATATCAGTTGATCAATGCCAATAAAAAATGAAGATCAATTGAAAGACAAAAAATAATGGAAGAAAAAAAAACGAGTCAACCAATTGCTTTCATATTTTATGTGATAAATGGAATGGTATTAGGGTGACACTGTCACCTTGATTGTAAACAGGAAAATTATTTTTAATTATTTTAAAAGTAACATTTTTGAATAAATTGATAAATAAATAAATAAATATATAAACAATATTAATGATAATAATGTCAACAATAAATAAAAAATAGTACTGTCGGTGGTACTGTCACCTTGATGGCAAACCAAAAAAAAATGTTTATAGACAAATCAATTCCAGTGTTTAATTATTTTTTTTCATATCGAAAAGCATATAAAACATGAGATTGCTGCACTAAGAAAATTTCAAAAGGCTTTAAATGGCAAAAACTGAAAAAAGTCAAAAGAGGGTAAACTCATTTTATAAGAGTTTTTATCAGTCACAAACAGACACAAAGCAGCTGTAAACACACAAACGCACAACAGAACAAAGAAAAGTATTAACCGATTCTGCTACAGTAGTCATTACTTCATGTGAGCAAACCATCAGCAAACAATGGCTAGGAAAACAAACCAGACACAAACTGAGGCTTCTGCCCTCTGCCTTCCATGTTCTATCCAGACTGATCATGAATTTAAAGGCACTTCTTCCAGCAAGTGTGGCAAACTCAAACCTAATCGGCTGATAAGAGTACAATAATAGCTAGAAAAGCGGCTAGGAATCTGTTGATAAAGTTTTTTTTTTCCTAATATCTCTCAGGTCAGAGTAAATCCTACGCCAAAGCATTATCAGTATAATGGGCTTTAAACTTCTGTCTGTCTGTTTGAGCAGAGACACCTTTATCACCGAATCAGATTCAAGCGCAGCTCCTGTCAAACACGACTTACACAATGACGTATGCAGGGAGCAAAGCTGATATGCTATCTGCAATTTAATGCTTCCCTTCACCATTCTACTATAACAAGAAAAGGAAGCTTCGACCTTGTCCAATCAAAGGTGATTAAAAATATAAAAACCAATGAGCGCATTCCTAAATTTGAATATTTAAGTTTAAAGAATTAGGTGTAAATGAAATGCTTGGAAATGTAAAATCAAAGATTCATAAGTGACAATAAAAATGATTTTTGTTAAATAATTCAACGCAAATTATAATTAGTTTGTTATTATTTAATAAGAAACATAATTTATGAATAAATCATGTTTAATAGCAGATATATTTGTTGAATAAAAATATATGTAAAGTCTAAACAAACAAATAAATAAAAAAGCAAACTAATTCATAATTAAACGAAGAGCAAACCAAAACAAGAGAAAATATATAAATTCGACAGACATATTCAATATGAGACAATGTGTTCATGATAACAATAACTATAATAATAATAATAATAATATTTATTATTGTTGTTGTTGTTATTAGTATTACTATTTTATGTATACAACATAATAATGTGATAATAAATAGATAAAAATACAAGTATAGGCGTTTAAAAAATACTCTTTCTATATGTTGTATAAATCTACAGTGTGCAGTGTTTCTTTCATAAAAGTGTGTGAGTGTGAGTGTGAGTGTGTGAGTGTGTGTGTGTGTGTGTGTGGTCCACTTGCCATACACACATAACACACAGACATAAGTACGCTTGCATGTGAACACACATTCTTGCAAAAACGAAGTAAAGCAAACAGAGTGAAAAACCCTAAATATCAAACGCAATAAAGTAAAATACATTTAGATAAAGATGCATCTCCTCTGCGTCTGTCTGAGGCGAAGACAAACAACTTTCCCCTGTTGTCACGGAACTGGGTAAATACTTCCAGCAGCCGGATGTAATAATAAAATCCAGATGAGCCACGGATACAGAAGATATGGAAGAAAAAGTACTTTAATACTACATCATAATGTCGGCCAAGAGAAAAATCCACAATGCTTTTTTTGTTTGTGAGACGGCGTGATAACAACAACAAAAAGCCTCAATAAGCCGAGATCACAATAGGAACAAACCCGACCCGGTCACACATCTCATCTCCCTCCTCAGACCCCCAGACCCCCAGCTGAAGTAATCCAACCCAAACCTGCCGGGCCATTTCATCACCGCGGAGAACAAACTCAAATCAAATTCAAATTTTTATTCGTCACATACATATTATACGTGGTATAACACGTAGTGAAAAGAGTGAAAAGTAGTGAAATGTGTGATCTTACAGCATTTAAACATAGGGATGGGGGTACTGCAATAAAATGTGCAAAAGTGAAATACAATAAAATGAAGATAAAGAATAATGAAAGAAAACAGTAGATATAAAGATAAAATGTGAATATCAATACAAAATTTTCAAGATAAAAATCCAATCGGAGGTGTAAAGTACTTAAGTACACTTTAGGAAGTTTTGTAAATTTTGTAAATATTTTTTGTACTTTATGTGTACTTTAAGTAAACTGGCAACTTTGTACTTGTACTGAGTATCAGTAATATAACAACTTTTAAATTCACACTGACCCAATAAATTCACGCAATCAATGATTCAATGTCCAATGTACTTTGTTATTTAGAATAATTTGTATTATACATTCGTATACATATTGTATACGGTATTTACAAATTTGCACAAATCTCTAGTGTACTCAAGTACTTTACACCTCTGGAAAAAAAGTTAAAATACAACAAAGTGAGTAAAAATACAAAAAAAGTGCAAGAATCCAGAAAGGATTAAACATTTCTCTGTTCCATCGGCAACGTGAAGGAGAAACAGCAGATGATTATCATTATTATCATTATTATTCTTATTATTATTATTATCTATACTGTTATATGTATAACAAATAATAATGTAATAAAAAATAGATACATAAAGAAGTAGAGGCATTTAAAAAATTCTCTTTCTATATGTTCTATAAATCTACAAAAATCCCTAGTGTACTCAAGTACTTTACACCTCTGGAAAAAAAAAGTAAAAATACAACAAAGTGAGTAAAAATACAAAAAAAAGTACAAGAATCCAGAAAGGGTTAAACATTTCTCTGTTCCATCGGCAACGTGAAGGAGAAACAGCAGATGCGCAGAAATTAGCGCAGGACGTTTCCATTTCCCCCCAAATCAAATCCACATTTCATATTCTCCACTGAACGCGAAGGGAATTTCTCTCTCCGCTTTCTGTCTAAAATCGATTTGGGGAATTTAAGTTGCACACTAAATAGCGAGGTTAAGCCAAGTTCAGTCTAATTCCCAGCCTGGGATTCCGGTATTAAATTAGAAATGTACATTTTGCAAGTCTTTCCTGAAGCGCCGGCCATGATGGAAGTTCTTAGAGGAAACAGCACGAGCAAAACGAACGAAGAGCTGTAAACACAAGGCGCGTCACGCTGAGCCACTCGCACCATCTCCTTTAGTTTTACTCCAGCGCTTCTGGCGGACGGACCTCCTGCGCTCCCATCGCCTCCATCCGCAGCTCCAACCTAATCTGGCCAATTACAGGAGAAGATCCCTGGGAGATGTTGGTAAAGCACGGGCCTGATTCTCAGCGAGACTTTCCTATGGGACGTGATCATGTAAACTGACCAGCGGCG
>MU204278.1:4691671-4721806 GCA_017309775.1 Paedocypris sp. Pulau Singkep | reverse complement strand
TTTCAAAAATACATATGAGGCTTGTGGAGATAAAAAAAAAATAACGATCAAAAATGTCAATGATGCCCCATGATGACCCATTGTTTGGGGCCTGCCACATCATTATGAATTACACACACACACACACACGATCTATGAGTATAATATTGTTTTAATAATAATAATAACAACATTATCTAAGAAAGAAAGAAAGAAAGAAAGAAAGAAGGAAAGAAAGAAAAAAAGAAAGAAAGAACCGAACAAACAAACGAACGAAAGTAGGAAACAAAGAATGAAAAACAAAAACAGAGAAAGACAAATGGGTTGAAAAAATACAAACTAAAAAGCAGGGTTATTAAGTACAAATATATAAAAAAATAAAAAGAGAAAATAGTGTTTTCTTATCCAAGCAAATAATAATGCATAATCCCGCTCCCGCTAATACAATCCGTACAGTAGAGCTTCTATGTATTCCAAAAATCTTCAATACATTTCTTATATAAACTAACATCCTAAATATTAATGACAACGACTTTGCTAGATCAATGGTTCCTGATGGCTTTGTTCTAAGGTAGGGTTATGAAAATAAAAACTACGCACGTACTGTTTGTAGACATTGAATGGATATTAAGGCCTACTATTTTTCTTCTTTTATAAATGGCTTCTGGTTTATCAGGACATGTCCAAGCCAGAACATCCTGGAAAATGGACCAGGGAAGTGACCAGTCACATGGAGGGTGTTTGAGGGCCTGGGCTTCCTCACTGTCTCGAGGCTTGAACACAGGCGGTGAGATTTAGCCTCACCGGGCACAAGGCGCCTCATTAAAGAGTCGGGAACAGTGTGCTCTGCCTGTCCTTGCGCTCTCATGAATAAATGGCACGGACTCTCTCCTGAATTCCTATTCTAAGCTCGGCGGGAATATTACCACCGAGCTCTTTTTAGCAGCTAATAACTAGAATAATCACGGCGCCTTGGCTCCTTTGAGAACTCTTTGTGTTCCTTAACTCGTTCCTCTCGTAACACTTACACAATCTCCACGGCGACGTGAGGCTCCATCAGCCTCTTGTTTTATCTGCTGCTCTGTCGTGTCAAAGCAAAACAAAACTCAGATAAAGCCGATTCCGGCAAGGGCGTTTGAGACTGTGAGATGACGGAGGGATCACGGAATACTAATGACTCGACTGTCGGAGAGGTGATGGGAAGATTGACAGAGGAAGGCAAGTTTATGTATTATGGGGACATGTTTTGGGGACCTGTACACAACTGTATTTTGGGGACACATTTTGGGAACTTGCACACAACTGTATTATGGGGACATGTTGTGGGGACCTGTACACAACTGTATTATGGGAATGCAATGTGGGGACCTACACACAACTTTATTAGTGACATGTTGTGGAGACCTACATACAATTTTATTTTGGTGACATGAGGTGGGTAACCGTACACAACTGCATTATAGGGACACATTTTGGGAACGTGCACACAACTCTATAGAGGGGACTTGGTGTGCGGACCTGTACACAACTGCAATATGAAGACCTGTACACAACTGTATTTTGGGGACATGTTGTGGGGACCTACGTACAACTTTATTTTGCTGACATGTTGTGGTAAACTACGCACAACTGTATTATGGGAACATGTTGTGTACACAACAGTATTTTGGGGACACGTTTTGGGGACCTGCACACAACTGCATTATAGAACCTTGTTGTGGAGACCTGTACGTAACTGCATTATGGGATGATGTTGTCAGGACCTGTACAAAAGTGCATTATGGGGACACGAAGTGGGGACCTGCACACAACTTTATTTTGGGCACATCTTGTGGGGACCTAATCTGTAAGGCGGATATAACGACTCTCATGTTGATAAAAGACAAGATCTGGCTATTTATCTTAACTCACCCTATTAGAGGATCCAGAGCGACGGCCTTTGGGTTCCACAGGTCCAGGTCTAGAACTGTTACACAGGTCTCACCAGTCGGGCTGCAAACAAATATCCTGTCGCTCGCTCGGTCCACAAAGTAAAAGTTTCCTGTGAGCCAGTCAAGAGCCAAGTACTCCACATCTGGAATGAAAGATGCAGAGTGTCTTTGTGAAAATCAGGCAGATGTTCAACAGCAGCAGAGGTGTAACGAGTACCTGAAAGCCATAGTTGGGAAAAATTACAAACACCTTACTGTAAAGTTACAAGTCACCAAATCCAAAAACACTTGATATAGTAGTATACAATTTTTAAGTAGAAGTAAAAGTAAGCAATATTTTAAAAGATACTCCATGGAGTAAAATAGTAAATAAAGTTGTATATTTTTGATACTCAGTACAAGTACAAAGTAGCCCAAAATACTTAAGTATAGTAACAATGTATATTTACTCAAGTGCTTTACACATCTTCATACTTTACATCCAAATATATTGCACATACTATTAGTGCTGGGTTTTGGCTGGCAGAGCAGAACATATTGCAAAAAAGAACAAAAGGCAAATGTGTAATTACAAAACACGTTTAACTTCAGAATGTAATGCAGTGTCATATTTTAGTGGTTGCAGTCGTAGTTCAAGAATGTGCAGAAAGAACTTGAAGAACATCTTTTAGAGAATATGTAGAAGCCAAAGTGTGTGTGTGGGTGTGTGTACATGGCACTACACACACGCTACTACTGTATTTGTCTATTCATACCTTGGAGATTCTGAAGCGTTGTGACCTCCTGCTCTTTACTCAGACCACTTGCTTTCCTCATCCTGGCACACCGGAGTTTTCCGGAAGGCTCTGCAGAGGTGACCCAGCACACCGATTCCTCTTTATAGTAAAAATCCAAACCATGCGTCCCATTTGTGTCGAGCTGTTTGAGGGGCTGCAGACGGGATCCATTTAGGGGTGTGATTATAATATTATCCGTGCCTCCGATCAGCAGAGCTGCAGGGTTTTCTCCTGATTCTGAAATAGACGGATAGGGAAATAGTGACAAGACAGCTTGCAGTCAGGCGTTTCCTCGGCTCTCCGTAGCGTTAGCGGAATAGGAGAATATCAGCGAGTGCAGAGGACACAAGTAATAGAGAAGCATATCTCTTAGGAGAAAAACCAATTTCCAAAACGCAGTAGTCAGCTGCACTTTCCTGTTCCTGTTGAGCTTCGCTATGTAATTCAAAAGTCAAAGTAGATATTACACACAAGACGCTCTGAACTATAGGCCTATGTATTATTCATTCAATACATTTCTTAGGTTTGCATTATATACATAAAAGCACAAACTTTCACAGTAGGGGAAATAATATACATATATTACTGTTTATTGCGAGAAATCATAACTCAAAACGCAATGGCAATGTGTCCCAATTAACAGGACTCAAAAATGTGCTGTGAATGGCTCCACCTCCCCATGACCCAGAATTTTTTATTTATTTATTTTTTTTTACATTTCTGGATCAATTACATAAATATTATTTTAAAAATACTATTTTTTTTCTTTATTTAACTAACTAACTTGTGGCATATCATTTTGATATCATTTTACTTGATAAAAAAAAAGTCATTTTGATAAAATAATAGATTAAATAAAGTCGATTCTAATGATCAGAACTACATTTCCCAGAATGCTTGGCCAATCCCAAGAGAAGATTTTTTATCCCCTGTTTAGCAGACCCAGTGTTTTGATTGTGTCTGTTCCTTGGATTTTCTTACTCATTGACCGTGTTCTTCATTTTTGACTGTTCTCTTTCTGCGAATATACTTTGGACCCATTTGTAGCCATTTTCGCTAAGCTACCCGAATGTGGTTTGTCGTCTCTGTTTGTTGTAATATAAATTACGGTATTTAGTTTAATATCTCTTCTTCCAGTGTTATTTTGTCCCTGTTAAGTCTTACGGCGTCTCAAATGTTTCTTTATTTCTGTTATTGAGCCAATACAAGCTTTTTTGTCTGCACATCTGCCTACCAAACATTGTTTAAGATTATATAGACTTTATAGATTGTTATATAATACATATTTACGTGCATGTTTGAAATGAGCGATTATAAGCAGCACCCAAGTTTTTGAGCGGCGGAAATTTGGCGCAAATGTTCGCGTAAATACGGTATGTATAACATTAAAAACGAATGCGATAAACAACTAAACTATTTTACAGGCTTGTGTCGTCCCTGCTGACGGCCAGGATGGTTTTTTCATGATGCTTGTTTTCTGTTTCACATCTTATGGAGCGTTTTATCTCCTCGTGTCATCCCCCTGCTGAACTCCAGCCGGACGGTGGACGGAAAGTATATGCTCGGGAATTGATATGCATGAGCTTTACATCGGATGGAAAGCCCATCGTTCTCCCTCCGCAACAACCTCTTTCTGCTAAATGAATATTAATGTGGGCGAGCACAGAGTTCAGTTAACTTTATGGGTAATGATATTCAGTTTATTCCTCATAGGAAAGCAGTCACATTGATTAAAAGCAGGACGGCGTGCGCATCTAGTGAGGTGTGCAGCTGCCTGCGAGCCATTTCCCACTGCGCATACAGTGTCATAATCTTCGTTTGATTTCAGACGCATGTGCGAGCGCCGCTGGAACAATGCTTTCGCTTTTTAGGTCAGAAAGAGTCTTGCCTGGCTTCCTCCGAGGCCTCCACGCCGCATTCATGAGCTGTTTACACTCCGCATGCCTTATTAATAAAGGAACAACGGAAAAAGAGAAAAGGCATCTAGAATTCAGAAATTAGCAGTTTGGTGTTGTCAAGGTGCAAATCCAAATTCACACTTGAGAGGTTTCAGCCTGTTTGACTTCTTTTTTTGTTTGGAACCCTTTACTTGAGTAAAAGCAAGACTCTGTAAAAAAACTTACAAGTCAAATAATTATGGGAAGACTTTAAAAAGTAAATTGTAAAAATTGTAAAACTTTAGTTTATTATGATGTGTTTGGCGTGTTATGGTTATTTTTTATGTTTATTTATCTATAGTGTGTGTTATTTTTCTTTATGCTAATGCATGCATGCTTATTTGCTTATTTTATTCCCCATATAGATGTTTTTTTATATACATACATTATATACATACATATTTTTGGGAAAATAAAGGCTCAATTCAATTCAAAAAGTGGTAAAACATCCAATATTATAAGAACTTTTTACTCATACTGAGTTTAGCTGAAAAAAAACACCAAGAAACGAGAAAAACTCATTATTTATGAGGCTCAATTTTCTTAATGTAAACATAAAATTAACACCTAATTTTTTTTCCAAATGGCAGAACAAATTGGACAAAAAAAGAACAAAATGTCCGCCTGTCAAACTCAAATGTGTAAAAAAAGTGCAACCGCTAAATGACATTCATGTGATTTAGCTGATAAAAGGCATCCAGTACCTTCAGCATCCTGCAGATGGCGGTATCACTTCATCCGCCTAAGAAATTAACCGCGGTAGAAAAAGATGCTGACTTGTCGTGCACAATCACAATGTAACAAGTACTGATAAGTGTCCACTCAAATGTAGTGAAGTAAAGAGTACAGATACTCAATCAAAAATGTAGTAAGGTAGAGAGTAAAAATTGCTCATATTTATTACACTCAGCGCAAGTACAAAGTATAAAATACTTTAAAAGTAACAAAGTCCATTTACTCAAGTACTTCACACCACTTGGAGTTGGAGTACCTACTTTTATCCAAGTTCTGGGTTGGTCTACTACTACACAATCTAATAATAGAACACTTTCCAGTATCTGAATTCTTACTTCAACTTCGATTTTTTTGGAGCCTCAATAAACGGGCAATCTTCGAAAAGGGATTAGAATCAATTCCGAAATGTAGTGCTTGTTTTCCCTCCAAAAATGCCTTAATACAAAGCTCCAGATTCAACGATAGACGTGATTGGATTCAGCAGTCTCACGGCCAGGAGCCATTAGGCAGGTAATCACTGACAAGACCTGATAAAGAAAGAGAATAGCCGTCCTTCAGGCCCTGCTCTTCATAATCTCGGCCTCCACTTAATCCTAATGTCCGGCTTATCTGCCACCTATAACACCATCATTCCGTCCCGCAGCATCGGCGGACAACACAGAAAAATTGATAAGCTGCTCGTGCCGTGGCTGAATCTCACGCCCGGAGAAAATTTGGGGCTATAAATATTTAATTAAGTCTTGTATATGGACAAACACATTTAATCGAGTCGTTTTTGTGCTAAAATCAACCTGTTGCTTTAAAGTTGCTTTCAACAATTTTTGATTTTTTTTTGCTGGGATTAAAAATGAAATGTGTTTTTGTGGCGGGTGAAAAAGTTCCACTACACTGCAAAAAATGTGCATAAAAAGTAAGAAAATAAAAAACAAAATACGTATAAAAGACATAAATCAGGTACAATTATCTGTCAATAGGTTGAGAACATGTTACTTGGCAAGACAGCTTGAAACAAGTCCTATTTTATTGAAACAAGCAAATTAATCTTGAACGAATTCTAATCTAGTTAATTTATCTTGTTTGAACAAAACAAGATTTATTATGCAATTTCAAGATATTTTGGCTCGTCGAGTTAATAATTTCCACCAATTTCCCCTAGCGAACACAGGCTTGGTCTCGTCTTCTTTGAACGACTAAACTGAATTATCGCGGCATATTTCTCATCCACAGACACGTTTTTTTTTCTTTTCCAAGGTCGGGAAATTAGCAGCTTAAAGCACAGCAAGTTCATTACACTGGTATCACACGCGGTGATAATCCAGCCGCTTCCGTTCTCCGTGGAACAATATCAGGACGTGACTACATTTCACAGGCTTATGCTGATCCCGGGTCAGTGCTTTATCGGGCTCTTACCGGGTTTGGAGGCGCAGGAGCGTCGGTTGGGCTGCAGGATGTACCCATCTGTACAGCTACAGCGATATGACCCGTAGGTGTTCATGCAGGTCTGGCTGCACGTCCCGTACACTGCGCATTCATCATGATCTGTACACAGAGGAAGAGTCATTTATGACAAATTAGCTGTGCTCAAACATGACCTAAATACATAAAATCCACTTAATGCGGCCTCTCGGTGGTTTCTCCCTGTGCCACCTCAAGTCTCGGCCGGCCCTGCCATGCAGCTTTGTGTTGAGGGTGGGCAGGTTTCGCCGATTCATTGATTAGACGTGGGTATTAGGAGGAGAATGGCTTTGTTAGTGGGCATGAGTGTTAGGGGAGTAAGAAAGTGTGTGTGTGTGTGTGTGTGTGTGTGTGTGTGTGTGTGTGTGTGTGTGTGTGTGTGAGGGGGGGGTTCCCCTTTCAAAATAGGGGAAATCCTTTAAGGTGCTACATTTTTCCTATTCGACACTTTAACAAAAAAATATATATATTAGCACTGTATATATATATATATAATATATATATATATATCATATATTAATATTTGAGCACTATAGGATAATGTACGTATTAGGATTAATATATAGAAGTATTATTGCAACATAAACAACCTTTTGACGCATGTATTGTTCTGTAAAGTGTTTGCTCGATCTATCTATTTTTTAGAGGTTCGTAAAAATGTTTTTATTTTTAAATCATAATAAAATCATAATGAAAATAGTAGTAAAACATTTGATAATATTAAAACAAAATCATTCACTTAATGATAAAAAAACATTGTGAAAGGGGCTTTGGGGGTTTTTATGTAACGTCGGAATATTTACATTTTTATTGAAATACCGAGTGTTTACTGGTAGGAAAATTAAGTATAAAATTATGTATATCAAACTTTTTATAGAATAAGAAGAATAATACCGTTTTGGGGGGAAGAAAAAAGATTAAAAATTAAGTTTTTTTTTTTTTTTTTTCGTTTTCTTTCTATTTTTTCGCTATATCTCAAGTTTATAAAATATACAGCATAAGTCCTTCCCATCTAATGTTTTTTATCCTCTAAAATCTAAAACAGGCTCTAGCCAAATAATTTTTTAACATTGTATGATAATATGTGATTGCCATAAAAAAACTAAAAATCTTAAACAAAAAGATCATAAATGAATACGATTATTTAAAAAAAAAAACCTGGGTAAAATATTCCCAAAAAAAAAAAAAATGTTAATCCAATCGGGCCTCGGAGCAGTTGAAGGTTTCGACCCAATTTCCAGATCCATGCCAAGGTGATGAAGATCCCTGAAGTGTCGATGCGCGAGCAATGCGTCACCACGTTGAACAGCGAGCGGGCATGACAGTATACTCAGAGGGTATCATTTAGGACAAACCAGGCCAAGAAATCACTTCGACCTCTCCGGAGTCAATGCCACGCGTCAAATAAAGCAGGATGGAGGTGTGAAAAGACACTCCAGGGACGGACGGCCATCTCATCCACCAGCCATCCTTCGTCTGAGTGACCCTGAGCACGCCTACCTCTGCAGCTCCGCCCGTCCTCTCCCACCTCGAACCCGTCTGCGCAGAAGCAAAAGGTGCCGTTCCTGGTCATGATGCATCCATAACGGCAGTGCAGCTCGTGACAGGCTGACAGGAGTTCTGTGGAAGGAGAGAGAGATGTTGAGGGATGAGGGAAAAGACACATGCAAATTGCTTTTTGGTTTCACTCTTCTGAAAGCTCTTCCCTGCCATCGGCACCAGGATGTGCCAGTGCGTGCTGACAGCTGCGAGCCAGAGGCGGGCATCAGTGGCACAAGACGCCTGGAAATTAAAAGAACATCCAGCGTTTCGCTTCAGACGGTGGAAGGAATAAAGGTTTGGTGGTGAGACGCGAGAGCTTTTAGCGAAGACTCCCCGTCTTTGGTTCTTCCCTTTCAATCACGCTGGCGGGAAAAGAGCAGCACTTACGCGGGTTTTTGATGTGTGGTTTCCAGAGTGGGAAGTGAATGAGAAAGCGTTAATGGATGACACTAGTTTGTTGAAGATCTTAGTGATGGGAAGTTGGATTCTTTTAATTGATTTGGATCTTTAATTCTCAAAAAGGGAAAGTAAAGCAGTACTTAAGTAAAAGTACAGATACGTACTGTATAAGCTACTCCAATCCAAGTAGAAAGTCACCACTATTAAAAAAGATTGAGTCAAAGTAGCAAAGTACTGTATCAAATTCAAAAGAACTTAAGTATCTTACTCATACTGAGGAAAAAAAAGAGAAATTTGAAAAAAACTCTACTCATAGGGTTTTATTTTCTAATACATAAACGAAATTTACCACCTCGTTTCAAAAATGGTAAAATAAAATAAAGAATGAACAGAAAGTCAGTCTCACGGGTTTTTGATGTGTGGTTTCCAGAGAGGGAAGTGAACGAGAAAGCGTTAATGGATGACACTAGTTTGTTCAAGATCACAGTGATGGGAAGTTGGATTATTTTAATTGATTCGGATCTTTAATTCTCAAACAGTAACGTGAAAGTAAAGCAGAGTTGTAAAGAGTACCAGACAACCATACTTAAGTAAAAGTACAGATATGTACTGTATAAGCTACTCCGATCCAAGTAAAATGTCACCATTGTTTAAAAAAAACTTGAGTCAAAGTAGCTAAGTACTGTATCAAATTCAAAAGAACTTAAGTATTTTACTCATACTGAGGTGTCACGTTCTTTGGTGCAGACAGGAGCTGGAGACCGTGGTGTACATAAAACGGGACTTTTACTGAACAACGCACACACACACCAACTCGGGAACACTGGGAACTGAACTCGGGAACAATAACACTCTGGTGTAACGAGATTGACCGACAAGTAACAATGAGACTGGTGAGACTTAAATACTAACGCAAACGAGGTATAAACGATCAACGGATGAAACCGACAAATCACGTGACTACATCTACTGACACAAACAAGGAAACATAGTGCACAGGGAATCTTGGGGGTTGTAGTCCGTGAGTGACACGCAACACAGAGAGACAACGAAGATAAGGTGGTGACGAGCAGACAGACTCGTCACATGAGGAAAGAAAAAAACTCTACTCATAAGGTTTTCTTTTCTAATACACAAACGAAATGTAACACCTCCATGTTTCAAAAATGGTAAAATAAAATAAATAAAGAGCAAAACGTTTTTGATGTATGGTTTCCAGAATGGGAAGTGAAGGAGAAACCGTTAATAGATTCCACTGTTTCGTTCAAGATCACAGTGATGGGAAGTTGGACTCTTTTGACTCATTTGAATCTTTAATTCTGAAACAGTAAAGTGAACAAATTCGAGTCATTTGTTCATTTACAGCAGTACAAAGTGGGCTGTAAAAGGCGCTGTAAAAGTCACCACGCTCTAAAACAATATACATAAGAGACAACATGGTTTGCTTCAGATCATCATGAAAAAACTATTCAAATCATGTGAATCAAATCAGATTGACATGGATCACTTGAGTCACTATTTTGTATTTTGCTCATTTTATTGTGCTTTTATCTTTTTTTCCATCTTCATAGTTTTTCCTTGTTTTCTATCTTTATCCATATGTTTTGTATCTTATTGTATTTTTATCTCTGATCTTTTTATTGTATCTTTTTCCCACTGTACCCCTCCCACCCGATGTTTAAATGCTTGTTGACGATTGTAAAAATAAATGTCATTGCATGTTGTACCATGTATAATGTGTATATGACGATTTAAAATAGAATCAAATTTGAATTTAATAACGGTCACGTGACACGTTAACAAAATGAATGATCCATTCGAACAAATAACAAATTGGAGTAATGCTTCTCAATACTATCGTTCACAAATCGTTCACTGAGGATACTCGTTCATTCCGAGTCATGTAATCATTTTGAACGAATCGTTCACGAACGACCAATCACTACAAGATCCGCCATTGGATATCATCTCCCGTATGACCTTCTGCATCTACTGTGTGCCGGACCTGGCTTTGTTTTGGTCTGTTTGAACACTTCATGCATGTAAACACACTAATGCACATCTCTATCAATAATTATAGACACACAACAAACACACAAAGCGGAAGCATCGCTCACTCACACGCTGATCTATAGCATAAATATAGTCCAGTTTCAAAGGTCAGTTTAAATCCCAGCAGGCAGAGAATTTTAGACTGAATATTTATACATTGTTACATATTGTAATAATATTCCAGACACAATTTAAAGGAGAAATACATTCGCACAACGATGCTGGAGAACAAGGTGTTAAATGCCAAACAAGTTTCCTTGCATTCCTTGTTACATTCAGACGTGTGACCTCGCAAATTGATATTGCACTTTGATTTTGCAGTTTTTCCCGTCTTAGTGCTCAAGATTTCACATTGATAATTCAATTTTAATTCAGCATTCTAGTCACATCCTAAACAAAAACACAATACTCTTTCAAATTTTGTTCGCCCCAGACTTCCAATTATTTTCAAACTAAAGTTAATTTGGTTAACTTAAGCAGAATGTTCCAAACATACTTTATTTTCATTTATTAAACAATCCCACCGCACCAAGATATGAACCAGCAACTTTTTGGGTGGCAAGTAAGAAACAAAAAGTAGCATTAGCGTAGCATTTAGCATCCGGCTAATTAAAATAAAAGTATGTGGAATGAGTTGTGGCTAAACAGAACAATGACTACCATTTTCTGTTTATGTAAAAATCCTAGTTTCAGTTCTGACGTTGACAACTTTGAGGAGCGTTTTTCCTGATCTCAGATGATTGATGTTTGAGAATATAAAGGAAGCGAGCAGCGATGAGACAGGAAGTAGGCTGATGTGTGCAGGGCTAATCCTCATATCTGCTTCCAAACATCAGTGCAACTCTTTGACCCAACACCCGGGTGTTCACGGACGTCTGCCTTTTACTGATGCTGAAAATGTCACGTCTAAGCAAGGTTACACAGGAAACGCCGAAATCCCAAGATGCACGCCATGCTAATAACCAAACGGCTTCTCTCGAGCTGGAGAAAAAAAACAGCAGTCGGCATTTCTCTTGTCTGTTTCCAGGCGAAGCACTTTGTTGTCACCATGTCAGAAAATTCACTCGACTGTTGCCCCAGACTGGAACTTTTGGAGGGACAGAGTGTGTGAGTTTCACCAAAAAGCCATAATGGTGGAAAAAAACAAAAAAAACAGACACTGAATTTTAGCGAAAAGTAGTTTGAAAACTTACATTTGCTTTAAATCTAAACGGGGCAACAAAAAAAAAAGACAACACTATTGATGTTAGTCTGGCCAAATAAAAGGGAGAAAAGGCATAAACAACTTCAAGAAAGTGGAAAATTAACAAGCGATCAAGTCAAAATAACTAGTCTTCACCCTAGTTTATACAGCACGAAAAATGAATGACATTGTGCAGAAATGAATGCGAGAGCAAGGTTTAAAAATAAAATAAACATTGCACTAAATAAGGAAATGATATAGAAGCACGATCGTGGCATTCAAACCCTCAGCAAAAGAGGGTCTTTTTTTTTTTTTCAAACTCAATTCACATGTATATGCGCAAACCTTAATTGCTTTGTGACAGACAGTGAAAAAATAAATGTTAAAAATATACCAGTACAATTCTTTTACGTACATTCCGCTTTTCAGAAAGTGTTCATAGAGAAAAGAACATAAACCTTCATAACAGATCAATTGGATTTACAGTAAAAAGATCGAAAATCTGACTTTCGTTTTATTTTTACAAGCTCATAGTTTGCCATGGTCTAGCCAGCTAATGATGTCTTCGAAAATACTGGTATTTTGAAAACAATGTGCGAATTGTGTTTTATGTAAAATGCTGGAAATGCTTGTGTGAACAGTCTTTACCGGTAAAGTCGTTCCAGGAATTTTCCGGCAATTTACCGACATTGCAGAGTGAAAAGGGCTACTGTTAAAAAAGACCGCCTAGTGCTGCTTAGTTTCTGGAACTAAATTCAACAACGTTCTCCAATACACAATTCGTCCTAGTTCAAAGACCTTGTAAGCGATTATTCCAGACATAATGTTCAAATGAAGTGATGCACAGATGGTCAGGACACTTTTTTCTCCTCCACCAACGCAGGCATCAACATAATTGAAAAAAGCAGGAGAATCTGAATTTCTCTTCCCCATATGGGCTAATTACAGGGCAACACTGGAAGCCTTTGTGGCCTTTGTCTCTCCAAGGTCTGTCTTTATCCAATCCCTCGCCCACTTTCAGGGCTTCCTTAATTAATGTGGGACCAGATTATGATGCCAATCTCAGCACAAGCCACGGTCACAGCATATACACGCACGTATGTAAGTACATAATAAACAAGCATGTAATAAAAGGAACGCTTGAAATCAAGGACAATCTGTGTACTTTTCTGTCTTTCATTAGAGCAATGCACAAGAACACAGTTGAAAGGCTTTTTTTTAAACAACGAGACTGTTTAGAGAGCCATTTTTTCCTCTTAAATGTTTAATGTCTATCCCGCATGAAGCAACCGTTGCGGCGCGTCTCCTGTATTTGCTCGTGTTGTTGGGTTTTCATAAATATGCAAAACAAAAGCTTCGGTGTAAATCATTCAGCTTCTTGATACATTTTTAAACCTTCTCACATGTGACAGTTTAAAGATTTAATTGGATTTATCACCACCAGATAAAGAGTTTTCTTCATAACTAGAAAAATCGGTAATGATCTGACAATGCACAAATAAAATATACCAGATACATCGGCCATTTTCAAATCTTTGAAAAGTAGCATATTTTTCTTCACGGATCTCACCAACTAAAACAGCCGCTCTTAAAGACACAGTACACGTACAGTTCAATTAGTTCAGCCTGTTCTAATTGTGTTCAACTAAGTGTTCAACGATTTCTGTGTTCGATTAGCAATGCCTGCATGCCGTCATAAAAAGTTGTAGCGAAACAAGCATGTTGTACTGAATTAAAGAGTTTAATTGCATATTTAAAAATTGAATTCATGAATACTTACCAGTGTCCACAATATTTTCACGTTCATACCGGTTTACCACCCACCCCTAATATTTATATATATGAAATTATATTAAAGGCTGGAGGATGTCACAGAAACTCTGGACACGCCCTGGTCAGGGATTGACCAATCATAGGGCAGGACACACAACTTTACACATGTATATATACGTATATACACAGAACATGTTAATTTGCTTGACTAATCTTAATCTAGACTTAAAAAAATCCAACCCACCTCTAATCAATAGTCTAGGTTATTAGATGTCAAGGTTGTGTTTATTCACTCAGTCTTTTCGATGGCTTGACTGTGTTTGCTATTATACAAATGTGAATCTTTTTCACCAGTGCGGTGACTCTGACCCTGAGGGATATTGTTTGTTTATTTGAACTGATGAAAATTAAAAGTTAATAGGGTGAAATAATTGAACGCTGTTGAGGGGAAACGCGAGGGAGGGAAGGTACATCTCTGACATGGGTTTCATTACTCGGTAAAAGCAGCACATCTACGAGCGCCGTCGTGTTTGGCAAATTCACTCCTGACAAGCTAATGGCAGTAGCTACTTGCGCTAATCGCTTGCCATAGAAACCATTACAGCTGTAGTAAAATACTGGTATTGTTGTTGCTTTATGGATGTTTATGCACTTACTTTAAGATTAAAAACAGCTTAAGCTCAACAACAGAAATTGAGGAACTGGTTAACATTAAACGTAAGGCTTATGCGTATAGTATTCCGCATATAAAGATTATTCTTATTTTCTTATCACAATTCAGCCAGAAAGTGATAGAGGACAATACTTCTCATCTTGCATTTTTTTTTTACTTTCTATTTCTGTAATGGCGCTAATTGGTATGTAATTGCTTTAGAGGAAATGAATCATGAGGTGCTTTTAAATGACGGACTGAACTGAAACATAATACAAGCACGTAACTAGCACAATCACATTACCGAGGCTGACCACGTTTGATTCCATTTCAGCATCAAGACAATGAAGAGGAAAATGTGTCTGTGCAAATTATTGCACTTACTGAAGAGATTTGACTTCATTTTACATTCACGAGACCGTCGCGCACTCAAAACTCAGGCCAGCTACTAATACCAAAAATCTCTTAAACCTTCACAGGAGGACAATTTTTCCCTTATCTATCACCAAAATTATGGAACACTGCCCAGCACAATACACGAATCAGAATCAGTCTTAAGTCTACAGTCTTAACGACTGAATCAGTCAGTTTAACTCTAGATTGAAAACACCTCTTAAATGAAGCATAATTATAACTGTAATAATAACAATTTTCAATGACTAATATTAACATATAGGAAGGCTGCATAAGGTAAAAGCCTGGAACCGAACATCACTTATACATCAAAATATACTAACTATTTACCAATATATACTATAAAATATTTTCCCAGTAGCTCAGAATGTAGAGCACTGGTGATATGTATGTGATATGTATATGCACGTGGATACGTAAAGTCAACAAATTTGAGGATTGGAAAAGCAAATTTCACCTCAAAGAAAGTAAATACATTTTAAAGTATAATTCTTTTTTTTTTTTTTTTTTACTTTGTTTTTCTTACAAGTTATGCATGTAACATCAAAGTAATCAGATAAGAATTTGAACAAAGTTCTTTCAGTACTAAAAACTTCCTCTGTGTTTTAATATTCCCTTATTGTTATTAAATTATGCTTCTTATGCGTGGAACACCATCCAAGAATCCACCCTCCTATCCACTCTTGACGGTGACCAACCGCTTTTCTTTTTACTCACTACTAGCATCTCTTACAACTTTAAAGGCACTTTTGCAAAAATCCAACATCTTACCTACAGCAATATATTCAAATTTGCCCCGGTGTCATCTCCACCTGTCAAGCATCAGCGCCGCCTGAGACGACCGAGATATGGCGTGTGGAATGGCATCAGCCAGGTGGCAGAAATCATTTATATTCGGCTTTTCTACTCCTCTCTTTCCCATGTTCTCCACTGAAGGCCAATAGTTAAGCCAAAGAACCGGCGAAGTTTGTGAAGGTGAAAACGAACTCTTTTTGTCTTCCATATGGGCACAATTTTGTGCAACGCTCTCCTGGGATTCATTATGTATATTCATTATGAAAGGGGGAGGGAAGTTTCAGCCGAGACCCAGCTGCTGTGCTCCAACTCCTTCATGGTGACCTCATTTCCTCCTGTGTACAGGTGTAGAGGTGGAAACACATGTCGAATGTCCCGGCCTGAACTCCACGGTCAGTGCTTAATCATTCCATTAGCATGAAGCACATTCGGTTAAGCGCCAAATAAAACACCACCACACCCTAGCGCGTCTTATTCCGACTAGTAAAGCGAATGCTAATGCTAGAACACGCTCAGGTGAGCCAGCTGGAGAAACAACTTTGAAGAGGTTTATGGTAAAATAGTTCCAGTCAAAATATATACATGTGGTGTTTAACATAAGCACACAGTGTATTACAGACCAACCGCTCATGGGTCGCCTAACCCTTAAAGCAAACATGGAGGAGAAAAACGAACATCATCTCATAACGTATCCATGGGTGACCGTCTGCAATACATCGCTTCACAAACAAACCAGCTTTATCTTTATCTTCAGTGTCAAACCAAGACTGGTATCTTTATGCTCGGTGGACTGAAGCCATTTCTTTCCTTGCCTGCTCTGTCGCGGACAGTTGTGATACACACCTTTTTGTCTGATAAACCTGAAACATATTGGCGAATACTCTGTCAAAGGAGTAGATGAAATGCTTCAAGTCGCAACAGTTGAAAATATTAGTTGCACATTTACAAAGGACCAAAACCCACAAAATCAAGTATAAATGACAAAGGATTTAAATGTACTTGTGTAAAAAAAATGCAGAAATGCATACATACAAAACCACCCAAGCGCTAGTCAAGACGAATCAAACAGGAAATGCTCCACAAGTTGACCAATGACGGTGCAGTGTCGCAAAAAGGAGAAGCCCACTCACTTGCCTACGCATTTCGATATAGATCAAATATGCAAACGTTCCTCTATATAGATAAAGAAAAGATGCTTGAGAAAAAGAGAAGCTAAATGATTACATTTATTTCACATGTGTTGTACTAATAAAAATATATTTGCACGCTTATTTTGCACTAATGCATTTCTGTTTTCGTTTATACATAGGTACATTTATTTCCTTTGTCATTTATTATTGATTTTGGCAGTTTTTAATGTCAAAGACAATACTTTATTAATACTTTTAATACATTATTAAGAGCTTAAGTTATCTATAGGTTTGGAATTTGTTCTATAGCATGCTTTCTGTAGTACATTATCCAATCATTTTCTGAATTGATTTTCTAATTCTGAGTCTCAAGCAGCCAATCCCAGCAACTCTGGGTCTGAGGGCGGGACACATACCGGCCAACCAATCACAGAGCGAGACACACTTATTCACACTTTCACTCACACTTCAGGCTATGAAACAAACTATGGGACACAGCATCAATGGGACAAACGAGAGACCTGGAAGAAACCAACGCATGAGGAGAACATGCAAACTCGTACAGAAAAACCCAACCAGGACTCGAAATCGAATCTCAAACTGGTTCTCTGAATGAGAAGCGGCTGAGCTACCCACAACATCACCATGGCGCCCAATTGTGAACATTTCAGATTGCGTTATATTTTTGCTTAATAGCAAACCCAAAAGCGCAACTTGGCATTAATGGCGCTCACCTGAAAACGACACCTGTCCATTTGGGTCACTGGACAGTTTTCAGCCCGGGCTTGGGAATAAAGGCCAGGATTGGCTGCTTCTGGATGGATGCCACCTCTTCCCATTGGCCAAAGGTCACACTGTTGGCCAGCCTGAAGTGTGCCACCCTGACCAATGGGCATCCACCCAGAGCCACCGCTGAGTCGCATTGTCCTATAAAAACTGCATTTGCCTCCACCAGCGTGTTAATGTGACCCGGGCGAGCAAGACTAGACCGTGTCCAACATCAGACCTGCTGCGTTATTCTGTCTGATCTCTCTCAACAACCACGTTTTTTAATTCGATTGTCATCGTGAGGATTTGGAGATTACATCAACATAATAATCGCATCCTTTTAGCAATTAGCGCTAAGATTTGTTGGAAAGCTAATCTCACACAAACGTACCTCTACAGTGAACTCCTTCGTCGAAGCCGTCCTCGCAGTCTTTCGCTCCGTTGCACAGCTTGTTGAAGTGGATGCACTTTCTCGTCCCAGTGCACTGGATGTGATTGAGGGGACATCTGACAATCACCTCCATCTTACCTACAAAAGCAGAAAACATTGATTACATGAATGATGTGATACCGCCTCTTTGCAGTAATAACTCCACTACACAGAACGTGTGTTTCCCATCAGCGAGCGGCGCTGTCTTTTGAAGCAGACTTTTAGTCATGTTTCTATTTTGTCCTTTGGTTTGGTTTCCTTTTTTTCATATTATTAACACAATAAAAGTCTTTCTAATGCTGAAATTGTATTCCGTGTCATCAAGAATATCTATAAATATACGTATGAATCTATATATTCTGTCTGTTGTTGTGACGTAAAGGGTGTTTAGATAAGACTCTTAAAAGACCCTCATACCTGTAATATATTTTAAAATATAATGTTTAAAGTTGATCATGTGCAATTTAAAAATTTTATGGCATATACTGTACATTTAAACTTAAAATTATATATCATTGCCACGCATCTACATTGCATAAGGTTTGAAATTGAAACAATAGAAAAAAAGAGTTGTTTTTTCCTAACCCTAACCCTAAAGAAAACAAAAATCACAGTGTTGATGTTAATAAAAATCTCAGTAGTGTGAAGTACTTGAGTAAACGGACTTTTCTATATAAGCCAAGTGGTTTTTGCTACTTTTACTTGTATCAAAAATATAAACAACTTGTATTCTCGATTTGATTATATTAGTGATTGAGTATCTGTACTCTTTACTCCACTACATTTGAATGGACACCAAACGTTAAAAAAAATAGAAAGAAAAGGTAAAAAAAGGTTCATACTGAATATATATTCCAAAAAAAGATAAGTGGATGCAGCTATCAAATCACTTTGCATAACCTCTACATAATAAAAGTCTGCACGGAAAATAGGCTAGGCTAGCAGTATTCTAAGCAAATGAGAGAAACTGAGCAGGAGGAGAAGTTGAAGAGAGAGGGGGACAAAAATTGAGAGAGAAAATCCAAGACATCTATTGACACGGCAGCACCCAGCAGCTGTTTAAAGATTCATGAGGCACATAGGTGACCCTCATCTGCTCGAGCCGCCCCAGCAACACATAAAGCACGTCTAAGTGAAACATCGACTTCCATCTCGCACACTGTGAATATGCCACATCGCACCTTAACTACATTGGTATCAATTACCATAACTGCAACACAGCCACTTAGCGTGAGATTTATAGCCCGCGTGACAAGACCTCTTACAAATCTCTGGAGTCCCAGTTTCCTCTGAGCTTGAAAACCTTCTCCACATCTGACGCCGTCTGCATCGGCTTTTCATTCAGGCTTCGTGAGATGGCGTGATGTCGTAATTAAGGGACTTGTTGAAGAAAGAAATACCATTCATCAATATGCAACAAAGCGCACAATGTTTACATTGGCTTTCAAAATCCTGTACTTTTGTGAATGCTACTACACCTGGACAATGTCTGTTTTAGGAAAGTAGAAACGATAGTGAGTGTCATCATCAACATTTTCCAATCAGTCGCTCTTTCACAACTCATTCATTTTCATCCAAATGCTTCCGATATGATTGACAGCCACATCAGCCAATCAGGGGGTTGATTATGTTGATTTGATTGACAGCCACTCTGGCCAATCGGTGAGCTGAAACAATTGGGGCAATGGCCACATCAGTGCTAACCAACCAGAAGAAACAATAGTGAGTTTCATCATCGACATTGTCCAATCAGTCGCTCGTTCAGATTCTTCCAGATGCTTCTGAGATGATTGACAGCCAATTCAGCCAATCAAGAGATTGATTTTGTTGAGCTGCGTGACAGCCACTCTGACCAATCAGCGAGCTGAGACAATTGGGCCACATCGACCAGTGTTAACCAATCACAGTGCGTCTGTTATAGTCAAAGTTCTACTCGTGATGTGATTTTACTGCACAATGGGATTGTTGTATTTTCATTAACGTCTTTGTCGCAGCCGTTCTTGGTCACAGACTTTTCTGGAACACTTCTTCCAAAGCCCAGGAGAGATTCTAAATTAAGGAAAGTCAAATGTAAGTGACCCTCAACTTTGCCTATTCATATTTCAAACATGGCCACAAGGCATAACTAATCAACCTCGCAACCTTGTGGTTTTTTCTTCCCCCCTCAAAAAAGATGAAAACGATGGCACAGAACGGGCTTCTCAATTACATCGCCATTTGTTTCGTTCCACGTCGTCTCCATAACCAATACTTGGGAGAGTTAACATTGTCAGAGGGATTTCTGCCCCCAAATATGTTGATTAATAGCCGAGCTAATTTTCAATTAAATTGGTTCAGATATACTGGCAAACTTCTCTCTGATTATGGATTCATGAAGTACGTTCTCCATTATTCATCAGTAAATACAGCTCGGAAAAGAGGGAAGAAACCCTTGTCGCATTCATCGCTCTGTTAACACGCTGGAGCGCGACAAGCCGTGATTATCCTAATAAAACAGCATTGTCAAATACAGAATCATTCCACTCCCATTCTGATTGGGGACTAATCTAATCAGATGAGAGGTAGAAATGAATATTCAGAAGTTTGAGAACAACCGAATGACACAGATGGCGTCTGTGCAGTTGAGGGACGACAGGAAATTATTTCTCTCCGTCGTGAACTAAATTAGAAACCAGATAGGAAGAGGAAAAAAAGATGCTATAAATGATGGAGATGTAGGTTTAATATGTTGTGTATATGTAGGTGGTAAGCTGGTGTTGAGTTAGTCATTAAAATGTGAGCTAAATATATGGAATTAGATTTGAGCCACTAGAAATGTTTTGTGGAAAAAAAGTATACTGTATGTTATTTTATTCATGTAAAAACATGAATAAAATATATTTGTCCATTTATTAAAAATAATGATTCAAGGTTTGCACATAATTTCTGTTTATAAATTACAAATATCAATATTGAGAAGTTATGGTTTATTCACACTGACTTAGAACTGAGTCACAAAGAAATTTGTTCTATTTTTTTTAACACAAAATATAGAATTGCATAAGTGCCACTAAAAACGAATATGTTTAGAGAAAATAAAAAAAAATGTATGAAAAAGAACAAATATTTGAAAATGAAAATAAAAATTCCTAGGCCCCAAATTGGTGAAAAAAAAGAAATTTGCTCAGTGTTTTGACACAGTTCTCACTTAGGGGGCGGGGCAAACATAAGTCTACTCTGATTGGCTAGAAAGAAGTTGGACATACAGAAAGTTGAGACTGAGTTTAGCAGCTACCATGTGAGATCTTTGCATCAAGAGCCACATCATCAATTTGCCAACATTCAAAACGACATCTCAAATCAAGGATCTGCTCATCAAGTCCTCAATTCGCTAGCCAATCAGACGTGACTTCCATATTTATTGGCAAAAATAAGATTCCTATAAGGAAGAAAAACACGTTGCTGGATCAACTGGGAAGTTAAAAGTGAGCAAGTCGCTTCATTAGGAACCGAATGTAAGCACCGTGGAACGTTTTCAGTCTGAATTGGCATTCAGAACAACGTCCATTGGCATCAAGAACAAGTGTAAAGCCGCTACAAACCGCGCTCGCTCCTCGTACAAAACGCACGTATTATCTCAGCACAATTCATTACAGCTCAAGGTCTTCTGCCATCCCAGCCGCCCAACATTAAAAGTCCTGCAGGATTAAATGTAAATACCAGCCTCAATTAGTCCCTCAAAGAAGCCGAAGTCTCCGGAAATCAAATGATTTTCTGGACCGAACCGTGCGAATACAGATGGAGTGTGTACGTCAGCTCCATGTTAAATGAAGAGACGCTCGCTGTTTCATTAACTTGCTGGAATGGCTGCAGTCTCGCGTTAATGATAGTTCACTGCCAAAAGAAGAGTTAAAAAAAAAAAAAAAAAGACGTTTTTGTCCCTTCCTTGTCCTCCACCTGTTGTTTTTAATTAAATAAGCCCGGTGATATTTACTCACTTTTCTCAATGTGAAGGGGAAGAGATCAGAACGGAGCCTCCAATCCGTCTACTTAATCTGCAACGAAAGCTTTCATCTGAAATCAACTATTCCGCCTGGTAATCTGAATTAATGAATTCTAGAAAACTAGCAAACGTGGCCCGTGACTTGAAAACGGCGTGTGAAAACGATCAATACTATAATAACACACTCATTAGATTTGCATTTATAAAAAAAAGTGTAAGTAAGGAGTTAGACAAACGAGTAAAAAAGCCAACAAAAGAAACAGCAATGAGTTGAAATAAATTAACAAACTGAAAATAAGATGAGGCAAAAAGAAAAGCAGACTTTTTACATAATGCTAATTATTCAAAGAAAAATACATGCAAAAACCGAAGTCAATAATAACATAAAAATGGTGGTTCGCATAAATGTTTTATTAAATACATAGTGATTATAATTTGAAGGCTCTAGAAAGTGAATGTTAAATAAAAAAGTTTAATATTGTCCAAAAGCTGAATTAAAATGATATAAAACAAACAAGCAATTATTGACCTATAGATTTTACAAAGATCAATATTAAACGAACATGCCAACAATTTTCCAGCAAAGCCATTCACACATGTTTATCAAGACACATGTAACACACACACACACACACACACACACACACACACACACACTCATCCTGTGTAACTCCCACCTGGAACATTCCCGGAATAATTTGCCATTCGAAACTTGTGAGTTTTTTCCTCACAATCATGTAAAGGATGCTCAAAAGTTCCAGATCATTCCTTTCTTTCTCCCACACAGAGACACTCAGACACAGCATTTATTTCTCTCTTTTGCTTTAGGTCATTGACATTTGAATTACTCTGTGCACTTACATCCTCGAAAGAAAAGAGACCTTGATAAGAAAATCAAACCGCAAATTGTAGCACGAAGTCCCAAAACATATACTTTTGCAACATCACATTACAACAACAATCAGCTGAACTAAAATAGCTGTAGCCCCAACATCTTTACTCAAACTTACTTTCTTTTAATCTTGTTAAACCACGATGATTGTTCTTGTCTTCTGTAACGTGGCTTCAGAATTGTCCATGTTGAATACATGTATCATATTCACGCAAACACAAGCACGTTTTTTTTCTCCATTTTTAGCTCAAATATGTGTGGGATGCTTATAATCGTCGAATTCAAATATGCACGTAAATATAAGCGCTGATTTTCCCACATTTCAAGTGTGATGACGAGGGACATCACAGCAACTGGTTAAGCTTTAACATGTTCACTCTTTATTGATTTGTTAGTCAACATTTTACTCGTCTGAGCAATGGAGGTTTTTAAAATGCGGGAAAGAAAATGCATACATTTGGTTTAAATCCTTTTATTAGAAAAGGTGAGTTTTCCAGCAGACTTACCACTCCTGTTTGTGCTTGGTCAAAGAAGGGCGTGGCCTCTTTTATCAGCCATTTTAAAGGCTTTGGCTGAGTCCATTTTGGGTAGTGGGTGATCTTTCACAAAACTGATCTTTTTCTGTCTTGTTTTATAGTAGATGTATGTATTGTGTATTGATTTGGCTGATTCTAATTTACTCCTGACTTATTTGGATTCAGGTTGTTTTGCCTTGTGTTGTTAATGTTGTTAAGGTTAATTTTGTAAGATTTAGTCTTATTTCCTTCACCCCCTCCAGATCAAATGTGGTTTCACCCAATTTGTTTAGGCGGGAAAACAGTCTTATAAAAGCCAGGCCATTTTGACTGTGATAGAGGGACGGTTTGACGATTGAACTTGGTTCTTTCTGAACTTTGGCTTGGATCGTACAAGTTAATCTTTCTCGTGCAGTAGGAGAAAAATGTAGGTTTGAACGTAAAGCACGTTGACGGTCGGGTCACTGTAACACCTGCTCGGAGGAGATTTCTTTTTATTTTCCTTTTTGTAAGTTCTTGTTTTTTGTAAGTAAGTTGTTGTCACTGAATTTTGTCATCTGTGTTGCTCCTACCACTTTCCCTTGGACAACATCAAGTGAGGACCAATCACAAATAAACGGAAATGCGGTGTGCGTTTCTTTCTTTAAATAATGTTTCTTTATGAGGCAGACGTGCATTTCAGTTATTAGCTCAATAACAGAAATAGAGAAACATTAGAGACGCCACGACACTTAACAGAGACAAATAACGCTGGAAGATGTGATATTAAACTAATTACAATCATTAGTATTCGAACAGACTGATCATGTGGTAGCCGGTAGATCCGTGCTAACAGCTAACGGCTAGCGTCTGAAAACTATTCCACAAGAACAGAAAAGCTTTGTATCAAAAAGAAAACAGTTTGTATCAAAAAGAAAAATCGCTCTGTCTGCTACACAGACAAAAAACACGATCGTTCTAATTTGAATAATTTTTTCACATTCTTTCAAATGTATAACTTTTTTGCATAAATTCTGTTTATATGCTGTATGATTCTCGAGACAAATACTGACTGCTGAATCAAGGGATGAAGAGCATTGTGAGCTAAGCCTTTACTTAATTTCACAAACTTTAGTCCACATCACATGTATTCCTGTCAAAATAAAGTCAGGGGCATCATTCAATGAGTTGATACTTTTTGAAAATGTATCTACTTTTTGAAAGCAGTGTTACAGCATCTCACTTAGGAAACGCTAATAAAGAACGGATCTCTTTGTTAAACAATGTACCACCTTTGACTAAGCAGTCACAAGCCTTGTAGTTTGACTAAAAAACATGTCACTTCAGTTCTGTTTATTAGCGCGTATGCTATCGGCCTCGTGTTAATGCTGCGGGCAACACTACAACAATCTGTCAAGGTACACCGGAAATATGCATTTTTCACTACCCTAGGAGAGCTGGGATGTGTTTTCCCTCCAACCATAATCTTCCCTTCGTTCTCATAACACTTATTTTTGCCATTTCTGTGACGTGCAAAGTTGCAATTTGTGTTCCTTTTGGTCCGTTTTGAAAGACAGTAACGTTCATTCCAATGTCCACCTGCTTTATCTTTGAATGTCAGAAAGATTAGCTTCAGGCCGCTCTGTCCACATCGCTTATGTCCACACAGGAACACTTACATCTACCGCTCATGAAAGGTCAGTATTACAAAACAGCTCTTTATTGGATTTTAAAGACCAGGAGATTTGGCTTGAGCATTGGGATTGTTTTAATGACACTGGCAGTCTGAATTCAATTAAAACCTGGATCATTTCACAATATGTCTAAAAATGAGAATTACTGAAAAGGAGCCTTCATTTCAACGTCATTTTTGGATTTCAAATGTGGAAAAAAAATGAATGTGCATCTTGTAATCCAGATAAAAACTAAATGTTTGCCTTAAGTGTGGAAAACATTGAATAATACATTTGTTGGAAAAAATAGAAGTTTATCAAATGCCTGTGCAAAAATCCGGCGCATCTAATGACAAATGTGGTGACCTGTAGTCAGTGAATTACAATAGTTTATTCTTTAAAAAAAAATTTCTTCTTCATGTAAATCACCTTGTAATATAACTCTTAGAAAAAAACAAGAAGATCAAATCACTTTTATACGTCAGAGCGTGTGAGCTGCAATGAGTGAAAAGCTTAGGTGTAAAGTTAGGGTTAGTGTTAGGGTTAAATGCAAAATAAGTGCAAAATAAGTACAAGCCAGGCAAGATAGTACAGAAACAATAATAATGGAATAATGGACAATTTTATTTTAATGTTTAAACGTATTTATGTTCAGCATCCTGACAATCCGGATACAATAACGTTTCTGATATAGACTGAGCAGTAAGTGGATGCTAAATGATTATTATGTGAATTTTACACACAAAGCCTGTATTAATAAAATCACTGTACAATCCCCAAAGCTAATATGGATTTTATGATTCAGACGGAGCAGTAAATGGATGCATGAAAACAGTGTCTAAGACAGACGTGGTTTCTTTTCTTTAAGTTTTTTTGTCTGCTTTGTTGCTTTGGTATTTACAATGATTTACTCTGTTCTCATTTCTACAACAGACACAGACGGAGAAGTGGCTCCGCCTTTAAATAATATATGTCATTGTAAGGGCGGAGCCACATTTTTGCTTTCGACAAATCGAAAGTCACAGTGGTTTTGTTCATTAATTGATTAATAATAATTTAATATGTAATACTTATTTTTTAAATATTATATTCATATAGTAATTCAAGTAATTCACATATTAAGCACTATACACACACAGTATATATACAGTGTGTAGACAAAATTCCAATTAAACGTTTTACCCAATCACAACGGTAGCACTTACACCATTTCCCCAGATCTAATAAAAAGTGATTATGTGATAAGACCAGAGCCACGGGCCAGTAACATACACAAAGCTCATTGTTTCTCAGCTCACACTGGCATGTATCGTCCGTAAATCACGGGCTGCGTTTAATTAAACTAATTCATCATCACACCGTAATGTAATCAACATTTTATGAAATGGAACGATCACTTCCTTCACCAGAGTCTGCTTTCCAAACCACCGCCTGTTAATACATCACATTCAAAACCATTCACCGCTCAATAAAGTGTCCATACATCACGCCCAAGGCCCGGGAGGAAAGCAGCCACATTCCCACTTCCATGCATTTTTAAACACGGCCATTCGCTCTCTTTCAAAAGCCTTGATGCATTCAAAAATCTTCCTGTTTGAATGCTCGCTAAAGCCAATAGAATTTATATTACAATACCTTAACATGTCTGTTGTTATGCTGATGGACTCGGGAACTATTCCAATAAAAAACACCTTAGTATGAACATTGTGCGCATTAATAATACATGGCATCTTCAGAGATGAGCCCGAAAGTGAACAGCGTCTCTGGAAACTATTATTTAAGTAGATATTTTACTGCATTGTTTTCCAAGTCTGCTGGTCCATTACTCGGGGAATAAATGCACGGTACTCGGGAAGAATAACCCTTGGCTTGGTGCCAACTCAATAAATGCACGATAACACGATTTGGAGCTCCACCAGCACTAAAGGGACGCAAAGACATGGTAGACAAACTCACACGGCGGGCAAGAAATGATGTTCGGCTCTGCTCAGATGCAAAACTCGTCTTTCTGTACTTCTCGGGATGATTGTTGCGTCGGCTTGTTCCAGGAAAGTCTGTCTCACGAAAATGAATGGTGAACATCATCTTTCTGATGTTCGACAGAAATGTAAGCATCTTGGTATCAAAACACGAGAGAGAGAGAAAGAGAGAGAGAGAGTGAGAGAGAGAAGAGAAGAGAAGAGAAGAGAAGAGAAGAGAAGAGAAGAGAAGAGAAGAGAAGAGAAGAGAAGAGAAGAGAAGAGAAGACTATATAATGAGAGAGTCAGAAAGGGAAAGGTGACGGGTAATAGAAAGAGAGAGTGGGACTACAATTAAACCAGAATGAAACAAGATAGGTATGAAGATTGAGGAAGAAAGGGAGTAAGAGAGAGAAAGATAAAAGGAAGAAATGAGAGTGATGAAGAGAAAGATAGATAGGAGAGGTAAGAGAGAGAGATTAGGCTAAGTGACAGAAATTACAAAAGGAAGTGATAGAGGGTGTGAGTGGAATAGAGAGGGAGAGAATGACAGATGGAGTAAAATGTAGAGAATTGCAATAAAAGAAATGGAGAGTGAGGGATGTGATTAGTAAGAAAGATTAATAGAAATAGAAAGAGGGAAAATGGAGAGGGATGGGGAAAGAGACAGAATATAAGACTGAGAAAGAGTGTGATAAAAAAAGACAGGAAGGCATGAGAGAGATATAGTTTAAGAGGGGAAAGAGACACTGGGAAACAGAGTGATGAAGAGAGTAGGAAGGAGTAAGAGAAAGAAGCATAGAAAGATAGAGGGGGATAAGGCTGAAAGATAAAAAGAACGAGAAAAAGATGGAGTGAGAGTGAGAGAATTGGAATTGGAGTTTGGGAAAATGGGAAGACAGTGAAGAAAAGAACAAGCAAAATAAAGAGAGAGAAGAAGCACGAGATTCCCCAGAAGAGACAGTCTGTCACCACAAACCTCCAGTCAGTTTGTTTTATACGAAGCAATTGAGTTTGTTTCTGTTCTATCTTTCTCACAAAACTGTAGTTGCTGGTTTTCTCCGGTGTGTCTGAAGCTGCTTCGATTACTGGTGAGAGACGCAGTCACTGCTCGTCATTTCGAAAAATATTCTGTTTTGGTCGGCATTCAATACTCATTTATATCAGTTTAGTTAATAATTTGATTTTTAACTATATCTGACCAGTGTTGTGCAAATTACCTTGAAATTGTAAAGCATTACTCATTACTATTTGTAAAAAGTAATCCGCTGCATTACAATATTACTCTCAGAATTGTAATATGTTACATTACTGTCTGTATTACTGTTACTTTCACCAAAGTAGCAACAGAAGTAGAAATTAACATCCTAAAATAACAAAACGTACCTTTTACTTGTATTTAATTTTACATCCAGTAGAAGGCAATGCTATGTAGCCTAATCCAAGCTACCAATAACAATATATGTAGTTTATAATAGGCAAAGTGTTAAAAGTATGGTAGACAAAGTGATTTCTGATAATATCTGTGAATAACTTATATTTATATTTTATTCTATATTATATTATATTTTGTATATTTACAAAACTTTTACAAAACTGAAAAAATGCGAATACAACATCTATTTAATGTACTTTCACTTGCCATGTTTATCAAGTTTCCCGCTATTGGCCAGTGACAATCACAAGTTTGATGGGCAGATTAGATTTGCATAGCAACACAACTAGGCTGAAATCCTATTGGACGAAAACAAATCAAAGGTTTTACACACCCAAACAACAGTGCAGCCAAAAAAGTGCTACAAAATGATGAAAACAGACTACAGGGAATAAATTAACACAGTTTAATGGAACAAAAATCACAAAATGGGTTGTAAATGTGGGTCAGAGCGTGTGAATATTAGACCAGCCGAAGGCCTTGTTGGCCCGCACTACACACACACTAATAACCAAACCGTCTCTCCTCGCAAGAAAACAGAATATTTTTTCACTTTTTTTGAATTATTTCCGATTTGGTTAGTTGACATTTCAAAGTAAAGCGCGCAGTCAGGAGATGACACACAGGCGTACATTTCAACCCAAAACGAGATGGTTTCGTCATCATCGCATCGGGGAAAGTTTTCTACTGCGTCACACACACTCGCGAGACGATTTCCCAATCCATCTGTTTGCTCTCCTGTTTCAAAGCTTAGCATAGACCAACAGAGTTCTCTTCCTACAACAGCGGGAAGCTAATGTCGGCTTTAGTAGTTTGATGTCATCCAGAGGTATCGCGACAGTGAAGCTGTCTAGGTGTTGAGATGTGCTCTTTTCAGAGGAATGCTGGTGACAAGCTCGTGATTTGTCCCCAACTCAAAAAAAAAACCAGTAGTGAGAGCGAGAAGATGGTGGAAGAAGTGACAAAAAAAATCTGTCAAAAATAAAACATTCGCCAGGAAGAACTCGGCTTTTGTGTAGTGAAGCTGCACACGCTGTTTCTAACGTGACATGAGTTGTAAATGAGTGAATGAGTAAAAATGTTTAAAAAATACCACACGAGTGAATGAGTAAAAATCACCGTTGTTTTAAAGCAACAACTAAAATGCAAAAACGTCAGAGTGACATAAAGTCTTAGAGATCGTCTGTTGTATTTTTTCTTAATTTCCTGGGTTTTTTTTTATATATGTAAATTTTATGAAAACTTCTGATGTCATGACTTCTGATATTTTCTTCTGATTTCAATCTCTTCAAGTCTTTCAATAAGATTTCAACAAGTCATTAATTATTATAAATGTTTGTCTTTTCATTTTGTCATGATCTCCAGAAGACTTAATTTGATAAAATAGATTTTTAAATTGATTTTTTTTTACAATATAACAAAATGTGATTCTTTTCAACCACATGTTCATGTTCTTCAGTGTAGCATTACAATTTGTTTTAGCAATGTTAAAATATAATGTTGATATCATGTATGATCTCTCTCTCTCTCTCTCTCTCTCTCTCTTTCTTCCTTTTTCCTCTCTCTCTCTCTGTCTCTCTCTCTTGTCCCAGACACACATCTTTGTACAAACTGTCCCTCTCGCTCTGTCTCTCTCTCTCTCTCTCTCTCTCTCTCTCTCTCTCTCTCTCTCTCTCTCTCTCTCTCTCTCTCTCTCTCTCTCTCTCTCTCTCTCTCTCTCTCTCTCTCTCTCTCTCTCTCTCTCTCTCTC
>MU204278.1:4653730-4691571 GCA_017309775.1 Paedocypris sp. Pulau Singkep | reverse complement strand
CGGAAAGGAGGGATCAATGTAGGTAGCGTTACATACACCCTTGGACAAAAAAAAAACAAATTTTTGCGCATTGAAATAAGAACGTAAAGATAAGAAAAAATGGACTGAAAAAAATACATTATATCAGTAGTATAACTTTTTAGAATATAGACTAATAAACGTCATACCCTGATCATCACATGATGGGCCTGGTTCCTTAGAGTAAAATATGTACAGTAGACATTACTTTTACAGCTCACAACCTTTCGATGACTAAAACAGAGTCAAGTTGGACCAATCTCTGCTCCACACAGACAGTGAAGAAGATCTCTTTATCGGGGCTGTTTGTTTGCCGCTCCAAGCAGATGGCATCATCCACAGGAAGTAGATCAGCCTGCTTCTTTCCAGCTCGGAGCTTCCACTAAATTAAAAGGATCATTGTTAAAGCTCTAGGCTTACCTTGCAAAATCCCTCGTTGTCTAGAGTTGTGTTATATATTCCATGCACACACGATAAATATAAGACTCAATAAGGTTATGCACTATCCAATGTATCTAACTTCAAATGACATTTAAAAGTTTTTTGCAAGTCCTTTTCAACTAACTGTTTGCGTGGTACGAATCACAGTGTGTTTCGGCATAGCAGGATGAGTATGGACGGGCAGACAGACTAATAGAGAAAAACTAAAAAAAGAACTTAGATAGAGACCGGGAACAAGAGATTGAGAGAAAGGAGGATTTGAGAGATTGAAAAGAAAAAGAGAGAAGACTGAAAGAATCAAACAAAGAAAGAGTTAGAGATGGAGTGAGAAAGAGAAATACGAAGAGTGTGTGAGATGGAATGACACATTAGGAAAAAGAAAGAGATGATTTAAAAGGTTGAGGTGAAAAGAAAAAAGAGAGATGTGCAAAAAGAGAGAGAAAGAGAGATATAGAGAAAAAGAGACCATTTGAGAGATGAAAAGAGAAATTGTTAGAAAGAAAGAATAAAAACAAGAAGAAAGGTGCAACGAGACAGAGAGAGAGAGATGAAGTGATGGAGAGAGAGAGGTTCTGAAGAAAATTATAGATGAAAAATAGAAATGAAGAAGGGAAAGAATGAAAGAAAAAAGGTGAAGAGAGAGAGGTCATGAAGAAAAATATGGAGGAAAACTAGGAAAAAAACAAAAATATAGAAATTAGGATAGAGAAAGGAAGAAGAGATAAACATGAGATTTGGAAGTTGAAAAGAGGGAGAAAAATAAAAATGAATGAAAGAAAGAAAGAAAGAAAGCTTAAAAAATAAGAGAGAGAGAGAGAGAGAGATGTAGTGAGAAAGGCAGAATGAGATTTGGAAAGTGAGAAGGGGAAAAAGCGGTGCAGAAAATTACAAATTTAAATATAGGAAGAAGGAAATAAGAAATGGAAGAAATATTAAAAAAACTAAAAAGAGAGAGATAGAGAGAGAGATGTGGCAAGAAAGGCAGAATGAGATTGAGAAACATGAGATATAGAAAATGAGAACGGGAGAAAGAGAGTGGGAGAGTAGGTAGAAAACCAGACGTAGCTCAATAGTCTCTTACTTTAACTGAAACTAAAGTGCTAAACACTCCGTCACTCACACTAGTGACAACAGAGAAGCACGTGCAAATGAGTCTCAGCGACGGCCATTTTTAACCCAGGATCCCATTTTTAACCCAGGATTCAAAGCAAAGCCACATTTCCACTTCACACGTGTGGACGCGCTCATGAAGCACGCGGCTCCAGAGATGCTAATCACGCTAAAGGTCAGCTGATCTCATGAAGCGTACTCTACTCTGCTCACATTGGGGTGGGCGCTTGGAGCCATCCACTCAGGTAAATATTGCATAATGCAGAATAGCCGTCCCTCCGCTCAATAACAAGCTGCTATGCTACATTACCTCCAAAACCTCCTTTCTGCAGGTGTCAGTTCTCCTGGGGAATAGGCACATTTACTCTCCATTTATTTGGGTATGAGAGGGTCCTGGGGAAACTGCCCTAAGAAGAACACTCATAGAATCCATAAGCATTTCTATCCATCTGAGATGGAAAATGCCAACACGCCATTTCTGCAAAAGCACCAGCTAACGGTTAGAAACCACCGACTAAATGTGCCATGTGAAGTTAAATGCGCTTTAGATTACAAGCAGCCAAACGAATGTACAAGTATAGCACCACAAGCACAAAAGTACATTAATGGAGAACAAAAAGTCGATTCTAGTGGTCAGGACTTCATTTCCCTAGATCCTTTTCTCTCTAGTCAGACTATGCACATGCACAGAGCAATTGTTTCAAGCTCTTTGTTTATCCAACGCCATACCGAATGATTATTAACCCCTGTGCAGCGACAGAGCGTTTTGATTGTGCCTGTTCCTTGGATCTTTTTTACTTTCTTTTTGCCCGTGTTTTTCATTTTCAACTCTTTCGACTCTTTCTGCAATGACATATTGGACTTTCTAAGCTAAACTAAGCTAACCGGTCGTGGTTTGTAGTCTTTGTTGTAATATAAATTATTGTACTGTATTTACTTTAATCTTACTTCTTCCAGTGCTATTTTGTCCGTTAAGTGTTGCGACGTGTCTAATTTTTCTTTATTCCTGTTATTGAGCCAATAAAAGCTTATACTATACGCACGTCTGCCTACCAACCATTGATTAACATATATAGACGCTATATAGATGCATTGCTGCATAAATATGTGTTTCCATTTATTTGTGATTCTTCCTGACTTGAAATACAGAAAAATGAGGGATTATGTTTAAGAGCACATTTGAAATCGGTTTAATGCAGCAGAAACGCTAACAAATTGTACTGCGCCTGTACTGTACACTTTTTAACACTTTTTCAAACTTTTAGCAGAATGAGTCGTAACGACTAGGAACTTGCTAACAGACAGGTTACTTTGTTAGGCTGCCGCAGCTAGGAAATTTGTGACGGAAACCAGGGAAATTTGTGACAGAAATACTTTTCTGTAGTGATTTTCTACTTCTGAGTCCTGAGGAGTGGAGACAATCACAGCATCAGCGAGCGAAATAGCAGAAGGATTTTGTTACAAAAAAAAAACAAACACACAAATGTGGCCTTTATATAAATGTATTATATTTTTAATATTATGCATACAAACATATGAATATATGATTTATTTCTGTAAATTTTGTTCATAAATAATGTTCCTATATATCCAATTTCTCATCTCTGGGCCACAGGAAGTTGGAGCACTACAAAAACAAAGTATCCCACATTATAAAACCCACATTATAAAACACACTAATACAGTAGATTACATTTAATCACTTGATTCATTGCAGTTGCACCTCAAATACAACAACTGAATAACATAGATGTGTCCTTGTTCAGATGGAGAAGTCTAAACTACACGCACTTGAATTTACGGTAATTAAGAAACGGTTCCGCGGACAATGACGCCAATTCAGGCAGCGTTCTAAAACCCAAAATAAAAGTAAGAACGTGGCCTTGAAAATCTGCATTGTTTTCTAAAAGTCAATGGCCAGAGCGAAATAAAAAATCAATTCCTCTCCTTCCTTCAGTTCAACAAAGTTCCAGTGGAACAACAAACGAGAGTGAAGCAATCTGTCATGTCTCCCTGATAAAGAACAGCACTCAAAGAATAAAAGAAAGGAGAGTGTGGGACATAAAGAGAAGCGTGCTGGAATGACCCATATCATTTCATTACAGTCTTAAGATATTGTTCCTCCGAGAGCTCTCCATCATTCAGGAGCTCCAATAAAAAATGTGTTTTCTTGTTGTGGTAGGGTCATTTTCCTCATAACTCTCCTCAAATCATTCTCAGCTCACACCATTGACCAATCCGCCGATGAAATAGTGCAACTGCTCCTCTAAAACCGCCAGAGAAGCAATATATGCTTGGAGAGTTCCGAGACTGTCATCACAAGACGCTTTTTCTTCATTACAAGAAAGTGGGCTTCCTCCCAGCTCCACCAATAACCCGAGATGTCAAGCCAGCCCCAGAAGGAAGCCGGGCGGGCAGCTTATCCAGGTTCCTGTTAGCCATGGTGCACAGTTGTTCCTCCCCAAGGGCTTCGGGGGTCTGCTGATTACATGTCTCTGCGGTGGTCCCATCACAACAAGAAACAAGAGTCCAGAGAAGGCAACAACAGGAGCAATTTCTTCAAGCTGGGATCAAGTGCTCGGCATCACGTGTCAGCCGGACTCTTGTTCTTATTTCGGTTCTTCTCAGGTCTCCTGTGGCAGTTCTGGTCCAACCATAATGTTCAAATCAACCGTTGTTGGTTCGAATCCCAGTCTGGTGGGTTCCACAGCTTGGGCTGGACAAGATCACCAAGACTGCCCACTGCTCCTGGTTTGTGTGTGTTCGAACATGTAGAGCACAGATTCGGTACGACCCCTTTACACTTTAAACATCTTCACTATACATCACCAATTTACAGTCACTTTTTTGTATTTTGCTCTTTTTATTGTATTTTTTATCTTTTTCTTCATCTTCATGGTTTTTCCTTGTATTTTATTCATATTTTATCTTAATCTATTTGTTTTGTGTTTTATTGTATTAATATATCTTGTCTTTTTATTGTATTTCTTTTTTTTTTCTTCTATATTGTTTCATGTTCTGGATGACTGGAAAAAATACATTTCATTGCAAGTTGTACCATGTATAATGTGTATAAGACAATGAAAATTTGAATAGTGGTCATTATACAAAAACACAGACTCATTATGAACTAAAATGTAAGTTGAAGTTCAAGTTTATTTATGTAAAGTAAAATTTAAGTTGAAGTTGAAGTTGATTTCTATAGCGCTTTTCTTAGTTCCAGACCAACACAAAGTCGCAAAAAAATTGTGTCCTTCCTAAAATGTATCACGTGACATCAGCTGGATGATGGAGAGCATCTGAACGCATTGAGTGGAAGAGAGCAAAAGAGGTAGAATTTGAGATGATCTCCAGAAAAAAAAAACCCATTGAATAGATTTTAGAAAAAAAGAAAAGAACGTAACAGAAAAATAACAGAGAAAAATTCAACAATGGTGACCATGACTTGGACGAGAAGATGGTCTTCTCTGTTAAATACTTTATTCAGTTGATCTATTGTGAGGAAGGGATTTCAAATTTTCAATCCTTCTAAAGAGTTCTGTGTACTGTACGAAGCAATGAATACTATAAAACATTTTTTTATATAAATGTGCGCGTGTGTGTGTGTGTGTGTGTGTGTGTGTGTATGAGTGGAACTGTGTTTAGAAAATGTATCATTTCAGAGAAACATTCTTTAGGAAATTACAAATTTAGTGCTACAGAGTAACAATAATGCATTTTAGTGTGTGTGTTCTGACATTGATGTAAAAGTGTGTGTGTGTGTGTGTGTGTGTGTGTGTGTGTGTGTGTGCACATGGAAGGCTGATCTAAATTCATTTCCTATCAATCCATAATCTATGATAATAACATCCTCTAAATTCCCCTGATAAAAACACCCAGAATCCATTCCAACACATTATAAATAATACTGAGCACACATGATTAATCTAAATGAAAATAGAGGACCAGTGATGAGAATAGCTGACCCACCAGGGCCCGGATCTGTAATAAATTAAGCTCTTCATTCTGGAAATGTCCTGCATCTACACAGAGCAACTAGGCACACATACTTAGCATAAACTGATCGATATTTTCATGAACGCATTAAAATATTAAAATCAGGCCACACTCATCCCCCTTAAATAGATGACTATCAGTGCTCGCTTTGCATATGAAGTGGAATAAGGAACGAAGAAGGACCAGGATTATTGTGTTCCCAGTGTTCATGATGCTAATGGCGGGAAATCAGAGATTAATATGAGATATGAGTGATAATCAGAACCAATGGGTGATGTGGGATGGAGTCGAGTGACTTACATTTGTCCAGGGTCTCGTCCGAACCATCAGGACAGTCCGGTTCTCCGTCACAGAGCCAGTCCTCGGACACACAGGTCAGCTGGTCACCACATAGAAACTCTCCAATGTCACACAGAATGGATTCTGATGGGGAAAAAATGGATGATGGAATGAGATGAAATGAATGATATGAATGAGACCTTACTTTTCACCTTACTTCTTCTTTACTCCATTACCTTCCTTTCCCATCTTTCTCTTATCTTTCCTTTATTTTCTTTGCCTTTCTTTTCCTTTTTTCTTTTCTTTTCCTTTCCTTACCTTTCCTTTCCTTTCTTTTCTTTACCTTTCCTTTCCTAACCTTTCCTTTTCCCTTTCATTTTCAATTTCCCTTTCTTTCGTTTCCCTTTCCCTTCATTCCCCTTTTTTTTCCTTTTCCCTTTCCTTTCGCTTTCTTTTTTCTTTCCCATTCCTTTCATTTCCTTTCCTATCTTTTCACTTTATTTTCCTTTTCCTTGCCCCCCCCCCTTTTCCATTGTTTTCCTTTCCTTCCTTTTTCCTTTAATTTCCTGTCCTTCCTTTCCCTTTCCTACCCTTCCTTTTCTTTCCTTTTTTCTTTTCCTTTGCTTGCCCTCCTCTTCCCTTCCTTCCTTTCTTTTGTCCCCTTACACAGCGAATAATTTTTTATTATTTCTATATATGCATCAATTTAGATTATTATACACAAAAACCAATAATAATAATAGTATAGAATAGTAATTGTGCATCACGAAAAAAAAAATATTTGTACCACACTTTTAATGTATATATTGGTTAAATTGTAGAAAACGGCACATATTTGACCAGAGAAGTAGAAAGTAGATGGAAAGTAAATCCGAGCACAAAACACGGTTTAAAAGCCACAGGTCCGATGTCTAGTTCACCCGCTGATCATTTTACGAAGTTGCACAAAAGGTTGAAGAATATCGACGGAAAGTTTTGGAAATGGAAATCCAGTCAAACTCCATTCCAAGTTCATCACAAGTCAAAAAGCCGAAGTTTTTGTACATCGCACAATACCAGGCCCGACTGCATTTCTTCCCAGCGCGACTGGAGATTAGTTCGATGGAAAAGAAAGGATCTGGTAAATTGTTCAAGAGCTGGTTTCTCTCCTCAATTGATTCACTTTCTTTAGAAACACAGAGGCTCTAAAACTCGGCTGGTAATCTGGCTTGATTCAATTCGATGGCGGAGGCACATCAGTCAAAAAGCAATTACCAGGAATATGATGATGGCTGCCCTCTGTCCTTCATTTTTAGCAACAAAAACAACAGCAATCCTGCTGCCCTCGATGAATAGTGACACTGATTTGATTTCCATAGTGGCTTTCAAAGATATGTCTATTCCCTGACAATAGATTATTGAAACTGATCCCGAGCCAAACTTTTTTTTTTGTCGCTTCACTTGGGTGACTGCTTAATATTTCATTCAAAATGTTGACTGACAGCTCCACCAAAAAAGTCCAAGCGAGGGACGGCGAGGCTACACAGAGAGAAGATCTCCAGAGCCCAGCTTGAAGGCATCTTTATCTTTGCCCCTGAAATGCTTTCCATTTAAAACAAATTCCTCACACCTAAGTGGAGTCTTATTGCAAACGCATCGCACGGCGTCTTCCCCACAACCCTGGGAGGAATCGGCCCACTGATGTGTATCTGTTTCATGTCGTTTGCCGCCTTTTTATAGCAAGGACCGATTTGAATTATTGGAATGACCAGTGATGACTCTCCACCTTCGCTCTCACCTCAAGAGGCCTTCACTTCCTGTCTGAGGGTTTGATGCGTCCACAGGTCCGCTTTTCTAAGCATTCTCCAGACGTTTCAAAATCCACAAAAGAAGGGAGAATGAAAACACTTCAAGCCTGTCAAGCAATGAGATCTTGCATCATTTGTTTTTCCGAAGCAAGGGGAGAAATTTCCATCTGAAAGGGACCGACGCTCCGCTAAATGTTCCGGTCATTCGGTGGTAATTTCAAACAGACTTGAGGTAGATAGATAAAAAATAAGGCCCCGGTAAAACGGTCTGGGCTCTTTCATGAGGTGGCGGGAAGCCATTACCATAACAGTGGGGAATGTTCAGTGGAGCCTGGACTTGCATTCCATTATGAGCTTCATTTCTGACACGAGCTGCCACCTTGATGAGCGGAGAACTTTGGCTCATTATAGCTGCTCAGCCTTTGTAATTCTCCCAGCTTTCGTGGTGTGAATCTGAGACAGGGTGCTGGTGAGAAGAAGAGATGGCCTTCAGTTAGGGCTGCACGGTTTTGAGAAGAAAAAAAAAACCTGGTTGCCATTTTTCTGAAAAGTATTGCGATTGCGATGCCTACAAACAGGTACACATTTGAACATATTATTTCCTCCCATTTACTTCCCCTTTTCTTTTTCATTCCTTTCATTTCCATTCCCTTTAAAATTTGTACCTAATCTGAAAAATTAATTCAGACACGCTCACATGTAGCAATGTTGTCACTGGTACTGAAAAGACATTCTGGTGGCGTTGAATAGTAAATTTACTTTGAGAAAAGGTGACCCATTCTTAAACTTAAAATAAAAAAAAATAAAATATATACAATATATTTATTATTTATATATGGCTATACATGGCTGATGGTGACTATAGTTTACGAGGCGAGTTAAACCTGGAAATACAATATACACAGACCAAAAAGAGGTTTTGTTTGTCTAGAAATTAAAATTATGGACTAATCTAAGAGTAAAAGCATGTACTAACCTAAAACATTTCAATTGTAAACATAAATTCAGAAATTCAATCGAATTATATTGATAAAGCAAAAAAATTATCAAAAAGATTTATGTCAATTGTCTAAGTTAATTTATGATTTTGCTGTGGATACACTTGTATAAGGTTTATGCAGTTGTATAAGGTTTATATCAGTGCAGGTATTACCGGAAGATTAAAATGTATAAGTTAAGTTGAATGTAAAGGGAGTAAGACTAGATAAGTTTAGACTAGATAAATTTCTTTCTACCCCCTTTCAAGCATGTATTATAGGAACAAGAACAAGATGATTGTAGTATTATTGTCATTATTATAATAATAATAATAATTATTATTATTATTATTATTTTGTGGTTTTCATGTTATAATTTGTTATGTATACATGTTGGAATAAATAAATAAACAGACTTGTCAGTTCTCTCGCGATTGGTGCATACATCAGAGTAAGCTCAAATAATCTCTCAATGCTCAATGTTTGTTGTTCCCGCACACAAAAAAAAGTAAATAATAATCATCACAACAGACAGACCCCAAGCTGTCAATGCAGATAAAGACAGTGGGAGAACAAAACGCAAAGCCGGTGGAATCTTCGCAAGAACCATTAATAAACCTGAATCGACGATGCTCGACGAAAACCTTCAGAAACAAATCACCGCACATCTAATTCAAGCCTTAACTGGAGCTTAACAGCTGTTAAAGACGTTCCAGGCCCAACTCTCATTATCTTTGCAACTGTTCCCTGTCACGCAACGTTCCCATTCGTTTCCTTATCTTGAGTTCGGCTATAACAACAATTCACTCATGTGGAACACCAAACTTTGTCGTAATCTTTCAAACTATAGAAACTCTTCCGTCTCATTTTTACACAAGCGCACTTCCATTTATGTCATTGTGGGGACTCATCACTGATTTACAAAGAAACAATACGCTACTCTAACCTTATCAACTGTAAATCCCATCTTGACCCTCACACTGGCTTGAGTTGTGGAGACCAGACAAACGTTCCCACAAGTGTCCTCGGGCCCCACTTTGGTGTAAAAACCAAAAATTTTGGACCCCAACTCTGTGCTAAATGCCTGTACACACACAGTTGGTGTAACGATGTAGTTGCTTTTAGGTTTTAAATCCACGTTTTTGTTGCAAACAACAAAATTATGTTGACCAAGCCACAGAAAAGCTCCTGATTATGATGATGTCAGTCAACAAAGAAAAATATTTTTTTTTATATTTAAAGCAAATTTTAGTGACTTACATAAATAATAAGAACAGATAGAAAGACTTGAGGTCTGTGCCAAAATATATTAACAGTAAAACGTTTTAATGAACCGTGCTGTATATGTTCACTACACAGAAAGTGAAACATTTCACATTTTTTTTTTCATTTAATTTTTAAACACTTGCTTTTATAATTATTTCAAAAAATATTTACAACAGTATTTAATTAATGCCCAACACAAATTTGCTTTAATGTATCACACTTACAAGCATTTTTCTTAAAGTTAAAAACTAGACAATTGCACAACAACATGAATATCATAAATGCTTTTATAATCGTAGATAAATTGTAGCTGGATAATTGTAGTTAAAATACCCACATAGATATATAATTGAAGAAAAATATATTAGGACAAAGACGAAGGTTTAAAAGCAAACAATGTCTAGTTTGCCTATAGCCACAAAAGCCACAACAATGTCCCATCATACATGCAAAAAATGATTCCCATAAATAATAGAAGCAAATATCATGAACAAGCACAGAAGGAACCTCCAAATCTTCCATAAGGTTCCGGATCAAGTAAATGTCATGGCGATGCATAAGTGACATACGTTGGCAGGAAACCTCACAGGATCTCAAAACAGAACCATATGAAAAAAAGTGACCGTTGTGCATATGGACCAAAAAATCCCCTTCAATGCTGTAATTCCCCCGCAGTGAATGGCCAGCGAGTCTTTAATTTTCACCTTGACATATACCACATGGTATTTTGATCTAAATGTCAGCCGCTTTGGTTTTGACCAGAAAGGCGTGATTAACATTAATGTCACCTTACACCTATTAGACAAATGTCTTCGGAATGTCATTCGCCGACAAACACGCGCCACTGCTATTTGTTCGGCCCCGCTTTACATACATATTGATCCGCCCACCTACGATAAAGCGCTCTGCATATCCCTCGTCAGTGTGGTGGTCCTGCTGAATCTAAAGGGCGAGGAGATCATGACAGAGGAAGGTGCCGTGCATTTACAAATTCCACAAGGCACTCCATCCAGGAAACACGTCCTGTGCCAAAAGACTTTTACCATGGCAACTCCGAGTCTGTCGGACTCTGTGTAGCCCAACTAGCCGAGAAATCAATGGGAAAGGACAACAGGGCCTTCATTAAGCTCTCGCTGACCTTCACTTCTCCACCGAGGTCATTTTTATTTTCCCAACAACTGCGGGGGGCACGTCAGCAAATTATCAAAAGACACAGTTGGATTCCGTAGCGTCGGTTTGCTTCAACATCCTGCTTGGCTTAATCTACCTATTAAACAATGAATTATTCATGAGCGTGGCTTTAAATATACAGTCGGCAAACAATATTCTCCCACCCGTAATCCATCTCGATGCCACGCGCATAACAAAGTTATGATCTGCGTCTCTGTACGGATCGCGTAGATTTAAACGCGCGACTTATCATAGGCGACGGAGGAGATTCGGAGATGAAATCCCAGCACAAATAAGCAGATTGCGTCCGTCTCCGTACGTTTGTAAGGAAACCTCTGCTCTACAGCTTCAACCCCACATCCCACTTCTGAAGAACCTCCATCTTCCCAGCAAGGTCGTGACATCAGTTGACATTCCTAACAACTCGCGTGCGGAACCTCATTTAGGGTTTATATCCTGTCGCGGGCCATGATTATCCATCAGCTGAGAAAATGGGAAGTGAAGCGGGCAGTATCTCATTCCAACCCGGAGGTGAACCAGCAGTCAAGGCTTCTCGTCCTAGGCAGGTTCAGGAAATCTGATGTTGGGACGGTTTCGCCGCATTGGGATGTCGGCTACTGAAAACCAACGTGATTGGTTATTGGTTAATTTACGTGGCCTGATATCTTCAGAAAACGTTGGAAACAGTACGTTTAAAGAAGCCAGTAAGAGGCGTATTTGCGAACTGGAGAATTTTGAGCATTTCGCATAGACATGTCCAACTCTATGGAGATGATTTGGATGCCGAAGCTTTTCTAAAAGTGTATTTTACACCAATTTAGAGCTTTTTTTTTTTTTTACAAATACGCAGAATTATTGCTGTAATTTTTATGTTCTTGCTAAATACTACACAACAGAAACTAGAACTACACGTAAGATATAACAGGGAAACCAAATATTAGTACGGGTTTACCACGTTGGCTAGGAAACACTGAAAATTGGTTAATTTCCGTGGCGTTGGAAAGTGTACTTTTAGAGAAACCGGTAAGAGGCGTATTTGCGCACAAACTGGAGAATTCTAAGCATTTCTCGTAGGTTTCTCCAACTCTTGGAGATGATTAAGACGCCCAAGCGTTTCTAAAAGTGTATTTACACCACTTTTGAGCTTTTTTTTTTTACGATTGCGCAATCTGCAGCATTTTCACATGATGCAGTCATTTTTGTGTTCTTGCAAAATGTGAAACTACACGGAAGGTGCCAACGCTTTGCTAAACGTGTGATTTTACACCACTTTTGAGCTTTTCGCAATGGCACACCCCAAATCCGATGCAAACTCGATTAAATTCAGACATTTTTGCTTTCCAGATACATTTGAAACAGGACATTTTATCATTTAACGTTTATATAACCACATCTCATTCGAATATTTCCATGTCTACTGGAACTTATTCCATTTCTTGGTCACAGGGAGATCCAAAAAATACGGCAAATCTTGCAGTAAAATCAGCATACAACCCTCTACAGATAATCAGATGTGTCCCAAGCCACAAAAATCTAGCCAGAGTCCAGTGAAGGGTTAAAGCAAAGTAAGTGTGCTTGTGAATAAGGCCACTAGGGGTCGTGTCAAAATCATGCTCTGCATTTAACCATCCAGAGCAGTGGGCAGTTTTGAGCCGTGACCCTTAGGGGGGCAAGTGGGGGTAGAATATAAAAGACCACTGAACCAGACAATAAATCTGATTCTGAATATATCAAAATATAATACATAATACAAACGTCAAGATACACAATGTAAATATAACACAAATCAAATTCAATTTGTCACATTCACATTCTACATGGTACAACATGAAGTGAAATGTATTTGAGGGGGAGGTGCATTCTAAAGTAAGAAATAAAAAGAACAAATTATGCAAGTTAAATTAAATTGAATTAAAAAAGTAACAAAAAAGAAGATAAATGATAAAAATACAATAAAATACTGTAAAAAAAGACAAAAGAAGACAAAAATAATAATAAAACACAAAGCAAACTAGAGAAGACACAAATACAATAAAATACAGTAAAAATAAAGACAAAAAAAATAGAAGTAGAATTACAAAACGTGAAAAAAAATACAAATACAAAGAAGTGACTCAGTGATCCACAAAGTGACTGGTTAAAGTGTTCAGTTGCCACAAATACAAGAATACAAAAAAAATCCAATTTAACAAAATATACAACAAGAGTGGGCGAAATGTCAAAATACATGAATGTACTTTGAGAGTTCAAAGGAAGCGCTTCCCAACTCCTTGAATGTTGCACCACAACTGCCACTGCAACAGTCGCAGCTTCCATTGACTTTGTAGAGCTGAGGACAAACAGTTCAGCTGGTAACTGATGTTTGGGAGGAAGTTAATATGTATGTAATCATTACTATGTAGGTGGGTGGTAATAAGTATGGCTGAATAGGCTAATCTTATAAAGTGCTCTATGCAGAAGATAATTGGAAAGGCTCGGGCTTTGCAACGGCGTATAATGTGGGTGGTAACAAATGACGGAATTAAAGTTGTGTTCGCGCTCTCAGGTGTACGGTACAGGGGGGCTTATCCCCGGGGTCTCTTAAGGAGGTTAAACTCCAACTCCTATTCTGCTCGGTGCGTGTCTATTTGTATCTTTCCATATTTATGTGATTATTTAGACTCAAACTCATAAGGGAGAAAACTCACTTATCTCATTTGCATAAGCTCAAGATACTGTAATTATCAACAGACCCTGTGCCGATCTCTGGGGACTTTATGGTCCACTTCTACTGAGGGGACAATTAGCATAACTGCTTCATCTATTGGCTTGTGTTTAAACTCGGGCTCTTGCCACCTTTTACAAAACAGCAACTAATGCAAAATCCAGACGCTAATAAATCCACCAGCGATTACCCAATTGCATTAAGACCTTTGCGTTTGAACTACAAAGCTCTTGATTCCCCGACAAGTAGAAGTGGAAGAGTAGAAGTGAACAATGGAGAGTGGACAATGGCTAGGAAAACAAAAACTCTCATTGTGTAGTAATTGAATTGACGTCTTGTAGTAATGCCACATTTTTTGTGAGTGTTGCATTTTCAAAAAAAAAACCAAGTCGAATTTATAACTATGGGCCTCGTATCCACATGCCAAATCTGTACATTTACGTGAGTGTAATATCACTCTAACAGTTATAGATTATTACATTTTACAGCACTTTACAGAACTAAGCCATGAAGCCTGTCACCTAAAAGACTCTGTAAACAAGGACAAATAATGATTCACAGTGTTTTTGTCCTAAATAATGATCATGTAACTGTTTCATCTATTGGCTTGTGTTTAAACTCGGGCTCTTGCCACCTTATACAAAGTAATTCATGCAAAATCCAGGCACTAATAAATCCACCAGCGATTATGGAAACACATTAAGCCCTTTGCGTTCGAACTACAAAGCTCTTGATTCCCCAACAAGGTTTGGCAAGGGATTGCTAAGGATGATAAAGACATTGATAAGTCCAAGGGTGAGGTGTTCTAAAGTCTGGTTTCTATTTGTGATGGGCCTTTTACAGACTCATAGACGGAAGTGACAACGAGAGTAACAACAAAAAAAGCAAAAGGCTGAGGGAAAATCCATCAAACAAATAAAATATGAAAGCAAGAAATGGAAAAACAATTAACTTGACAGAGTGAGTAAAGTTTGGCTTTTCCGCGTGAGGTCTAGCACTTAAAGCGACGCAGACAATTCTATTAAGCGGTTTAGAGGTGGCGAGCGAAAATTAAACGCCTTTAGAACCAAATAGCCATTAAAAGAGCTCTTAAAGAGACGTTTCTGCGGCCCGGGGTCAGTTCTGGGATGGAACACGCAGTCAGGAAGTCTGAGCTGTTTTGACAGAACCATTAAAAGTGACAACGAGGCGATGAGAGTTTTCGAACAAAATCGATACGCTCCACTGTTATGACGCCACCAAAAAAAACACAAGTGCTAACGAAGCAAAGGCCCGGAAGCTTCCTGTAAATCCATCACGTGACTGGAGAGCCGCAAGACGCTTGTAAATCACAACACGGTGAGAAGACAACGCATCTGATCGGGAAGATGATTTAAACACATCTGCTTCTCCAAGTAGACGAATATAAACCCAGCCTTCTGCTGACGGAGACCTCGGGAGCGCCGTAAAGTTTGACCCGGCATCAAGTACAGGAAATAAAGTGAAATGTGAGGATCCATTAAGATAAGGCGGCCTTATGCACAGCCATGATACGTCGAACCGGAGCGCGTGCGGGCTAAGGGTCATAAAGACTCTGTCATGCTGAATGGCAATTGGCTGAATTGATTTCACACAATCTTGAACCTCGGGGCTTCGTATTGATCCTGCTGGCTTTTGATTTTCACACATCATGGCCGATCACACAACAGCCAATTTCAAATTACCCATCTTCAACAGCCCGAGGTAAGACAAAACCAACTTCACTGATATTTCTCAAGACCGCCTTGCGTGAACTTCCCCGACCAGCGAAAATATCTATCATCTAAACGCAAGCTAATGATGAGACCCCGGGCCTGCACTATCCTTAAAATCGTACAATGAAGCAACGTTAAGCCAACGATGGTGAAGAAAAATTGATGGATATGTTTTTGCAAGAGGTGTAAAGAGTACTTGAAAACCATACTTGAGTACTTTACTGTAAAAAATTCTACAAAACTTGAGTAAAAGTTGTAAAGAATATATAGTTTTAAAAGAACTTAAGTATTTTAATCGTACTGAATCTAGGCCAAAAAATGAAATAACAAAAAAAAAATAGCTTTTCTTTTTTCTTAATGTAGAAAACATGTAGAAATGTAGACATGTAGAAAAACAATGTAGAAATGTTTCAAACAGGCAGAAAAAAACAATAAAAAGACAATTTAAAATTCAGTCTCAGTCAAATGAGCTCAAATGAGCAAAAAAGTAAAACCGCCAATTCACATTCACGTATTTGTTCAGGTAATTTAGCTGATAAATAGCATCCAGTACCTTCAGCATCCTGCAGATGGCAATATAGCCTCGTCCGCCCAAGATATGAACCAAAATAGAAAAAGATGCCGACTTGTTGCACAATCACTGTATAACTGCTATGGTAAGTGTCCATGGAAATGTAGTGGAGTAAATAGTACAAATACTCAATCACATCTAGTCAAGTAGGGAGTAAAAGTTGCATACATTTCTGATACTCAGAATAGCTACAAAGTAACAAAAAGTACATGGGCAAAGTAACAGCGTATATTTACTCATGTACTTTACACCACTGGTACTCAAAGTAATTTCTGCAATAAGCAGAAATGATCTATAATTGCAGAGTCCACACTGGTCAGCCTCATTGCCATCTGACCATCTCACATCAAGTCAGCCAATCAGCACTGAGCGTTGTGCTACTATATAACATGAAAAACCTTTCTGGAAAACGATATAAAGCCATTCGATAATTCATAATTTAGTGAATCTGTGCCACACAAATCCGCAATGCCCAAATATTCATCTTCAGCTGTTTTGTTTTCCAGGCGTCTGTAGTGAAACTGAGCATGAGAAGGTGACAGCCAGAGGAAAACAGAGATGCTACACTCATTAAAGCCGAGCAAAGGGGCTTCAATCGTCCTGGGGAAGACAACGACATCCAGATGAAGCTGTGGATCAAGCTTCGTTTCAACTAGTGTCAGTAGTCAGCTTCTCTTTTCATGCTTCACTATTGTTTGACTCTGGATTCCTTGCCTTGCTGGCTCCGTCTCCAGAACGTGTGTATACAGGCGAATCGCTTTACGTTTACGAATTGAATCGAATTGACGTTGGGGATTTGTAGGAAGTCGTATCTTCTACTTAAACAAGCTAAGTAGTCAACTACATTTATGATTTCAGCTCCCTGAAGTAACTACGAATTAAAACACAGAGCGCAATTGTGAACGAGACGGTCGTGGGAATAGCTCTAACACAACCAGAATGGAATCGAATTGGAAAAACAAGCATTTATCTAAATCGCATCCCACAAACCTAAGCATTACCCAGGAGTTCAGCTAGGAGAGCTAAATAGCTAATCCTCATTAGCATATTTAGATGCTAATCAGACGCAGATTATAATGCCCTCTCACCGCAATTCCTCTTCATTAAATTCCCCGTGCTTCACACGCACAACATAAATGATGCCGTCGGATAGCTGAAGTTTTTTTTTTTGTGTGCTAGCTTGACCGATTAGCACGTCTCGAGCTGTTAGCGCAGTGTCAAAACGGAGCTGTTGAGACTCGCTTGGCTGAGTTCTTCAAAACCTGTTTGTGCTTGTTCTAGCATATTCTGGAATTCAATTAGTGGCGTGAAAATAATACTTCTAATGAAAGTGTGTGTGCTCACTTTAAGGTTCAGTGAATTTTGGAAGCACATTTTACCGATGCAAAAAAAACCTCCCAAAAAACAAGAGCAATAATTATAATAGTGAGCAGTGGAAGGATTGACAATGGCTAGGAAAACAAAACGATCCTGAAATATAGCCTGAAATAAAATTGAAGAATCAAATAGAATGCCTTTATTGTCATTTTGTAAACAATTTGTTGATCAATTTGGTGCTTATGAGCTAATTAAGGTACTTTTATTAATCGCAGTAATCTTTGATCCGTCGTATACTATTTAGTCACAGTTTTGCTTAATGAGGGACGTCACCTCAAGGGTCAAAGGTCAGAAGCTGTAGGATATAAATGACTATTGCTTTATTAAATTATTATAGAATAGAATAGAATGCCTTTATTGTCATTTGTATCACAGGGTTACATTGAAATTAGTGTTTCTACTCTGTTTGGTTCAAAAAGAAAGATGTGACAATGGTATAATATACACACTGAATAACCTATATACATAACTACAATATATTAAAATATTGTCCAAAAATGCAACTGACAAAATATATGTTTTCTTTCTACAGTCTTGTAGTAATGCCACGTTTTTGTGAGTGTTGCATTTTTCAAAAAACAAAAACGAATGGAATTTATAACTAAAGGCCTTGTATCAACATTTCAAATTTGTACATTTACGTGAGTGTAATATCACTCTAAACACATTGCTCAAAGTCTCGACTGTTTGTCGATTGTCTCTAAAAGCTCCACTCTTGGAAATGTGACATAAACCAGCACAACATGTGAAACAGCAGGAAAAACACACTTTTTAAAGTGCGCCTTAAACAGTCGTAGAGACATTTTACAGCACTTGCCATGAAGCCTGTCACCTAAAAGACTCTGGAAAGAAGGACAAATAATGCATCACACTGTTTTTTGTCCTAAATGGCGGTGAGAGCCTTGGCTTTTTTCTTTTTCCTGACAGGTAAAACCAGCATTATGCCTTTTTACCCTCAGACACAGGCATTCTACGGCGGTGTGATATAAGGGGTCTGTTTGAGTGGGTTTGTGTGGAGGGCGAGCGCAATAATGGCTACTTCTGCTGGAGAGAAGCGAGAGTCACGAGGGCCGAAGCATCAGCTAAAGCGTTGGCCTAAGGAAAGCGTTCACCAGAACAATGGGGGTTGATTGTCAGGGTGAAAAATGTGCTGGAGCTAATGATTCCATTTAACTCTCTTATATGTGACCAAAATTTAAATTCCGTTCGATTAGATTACCAAGCCGTGCTATTAATTAAAAGCAACATGCAATGCTGCGCGCATTAACCTTTCTGCTTCACAGAAACGACCTTGAAAAAAAAACTGTGATATGTTTATGTACATTACAAGAATTGTAAACAATTTGTTGATCAATTAGGTGCTTATGAGTTAATTAAGGTGCTTTTATTATTCGCGGGGATGTTTGATCCGTCGTATGCCATTCAAAGTCCGTTTTGCTTAATGAGGGGCGTCACCTTAAGGGTCAAAGGTCAGAAGCTGTATGATTCAAAATGCTATTGTTTTATATAAATAATTTTAGAAATTTACTTCCAGCTGCAATTGTGGCTTCTTATCACAGTGTTTTTTTCTTTGAACTATAATTGTGTGTGCGTGTATGTGTGTGTGCGTGTGTGTCTGTGTTTTCTGACATTTACAAACAACGTGAAATGTATTTGATTTAATCTGAGTTTAAAACTCAAACCATTCTCACCTTTATCACTCCACTTGCTTCCTATCTTTCCTCTAATCTTTGTTCCATAAAGGCCAAAACTGCAAGCATGAAAATTCCCTTTTTTGTTACAATATATTGGCGCTGGTCCATCAAATTACAGTGCCTCGCAGCAAGAAGGACACGTTGGAGACTCAAGTTCAAGGCCCGGTCTTCTGGGTCTTTCTATGTGGAATTTGTATGTCTTCCATGTGCTTGCGTGGGTTTCATATGGGTCTCTTGTTTCTCCCAGAGTCCAAATACACACATCAAGCCTCTGGACAGCTGCCCAAAGATGTGAGTGAGAGCGTGTGTTTCTCTGTGTGCCGCTCTGTGATTGGTTGGCCACCAATCCAGGGTGTGTCCCACTTTCAGGCCCCCTGTTTCTGGGATTGGCTTCTTGTGACCCAGACATGGAAAAGAGGCTCACAAAATGGATGGATAGATTCAGTCCGCCTTTTTTCTGCCTGTATTAACACATTAACAAAAGCAATCGATATTTTTGTTGATTTACAAGCTATTAAATAATCCAGCAATGTAATAACCAACGGAATAAACATTTTCTTATAACTAGTATTCACCGGTTCTGAAATATAACAACCTACATTCAAACACCATAAATCAACCTTTTTTTAATATTTTATTTTTGTCATGTAACGGTCGTCTAAATCCATTTTTGACATTTCAAATCACATTAGAGTTTTTTTCATCATGTTGACACCCCAGGCACACGCGCACCCAGACTTCCTGTCTGATTTTATGCTTGTTTTTGCCTTATTTTATATACAGTAACTGCTAAATACTCAGAAGAGAAGCATCTAAAATTATCCGATATCTTAGAAATCAAATAAATCTTGTTTCATCTAGCAGAGAAAAAAAACCTTTCTATTTCTCCCAATAGATAGTCAATGAGGCTTCTTCCAGAAGTCCCCAATTCCAAGTATATTCGAGTAAAAGCGGTAGTATTTTACTCAGAATTTAGGCTAAAAAACACATAGAAATAAGAAAATTTGAAACTTTTGTATTTAAAAGGTTGTATTTCATAATATGGCAAATGTAGCATCTCAATGTTTTAAAATGGCAGAACAAAATAGATACAATACTAACCAGAAGTCAGTCTCAGGTAGTAGAGCAAAATTTGGTTTCACTTTTATACTCAGGCATCACATAAGTACAAAGTAGCCAGTAACAAAGTCCTCATAAAGTACTCAAGCAATTTTACACCACTAATTTACTGTACAGCCTACTATTACTCAAAGTATCAGGTATCACGTAAGTACAAAGTAGCCAAAAAATCCTTGAGAAACAAAGTCATCGTATAGTAGTCAAGTATTTTACACCAGTGATTGACAGTCTACTATTATTCAAAGTATCAGGTGTCTTGTAAGTACAAAGTAGCCAAAAATACTTGAGAAACAAAGTCATCATGTATTAGTCAAGTATTTTACACCACTGATTGGAAGTCTACTATTATTCAAAGTATCAAGTGTCTTGTAAGTACAAAGTAGCCAAAAATACTTGAGTAACAAAGTCCTCATATAGTACTCGAGTATTTTACACAACTGATTTATAGTACTATCATTCAAAGTATCAGGTATCACGTAAGCACAAAGTAGCCAAAATACTTGAGTAACAATGTCCTCATAGAGTACTCGAGAATTTTACACCCCTTATTTGCAGTCTACTATTTTTCAAAAACCCATTGTGACATTTCCAGTGTCTTCAAAATGACCACTGGGGGTCCGCAAACATGCAAAAAACGCCTTTATTGCGTCGTTTGGTACGTGCTTTATGTTGTTTTGTACGTCACGCCACATTCTATCTATCCAGCATCAGTTCTTCGCTCAAGTGAGGCGACGACAAAGCTGGATTTATCATCTCCAGCACACGACCACAGGCAGAAACAGGCTTTAGTATCTTCACACCAAGCTTCTCGGCTGCTGTGGCCGCTTGTCAGAGCCTGAGATTTACCGAGGAGCCAATCTGGGAGCCTAGTGGCCAAACCTGTCCCATTTTCCCTGGCCTGACTACACTGACCCCGCATGATGAATGTGCTCTTCAGGGCAGTGAAGAACAAAGCTTGCTGTTATTGATGCTCTCAATTAATAATCTCAGACCTGCTGTTGAAACGTCCAGTTTGGCCTTCTTCTCCATCCCAGACTAGACAATTACAAACCCGTAAAAATCAAACACACACCCGGCCAGACACCCTGACGTATGTTTGCTGGTGCTCGGGCACGTGAGCATTACGGATTAATGTGTGGAGAATGATGCTCTAGTGAAGCTCGGGGCCACGTTGAGTCATTGAGTTTGGCTCCCGTGTCGCTCGCCTCGGAGAAAAGAGAAAATAGAAACACACGGCCGCCTACATTAAAGGTGATTGGGTGTCGCTGGATGAGACTCGTGACTTGTTTATGACTGTGTGTCTTCGATACGCTCCATGTCTGAAGATAAGACCTACCTCAGAAGTGTAGGGAGGGTTATAATAGTGATTAGAGGGTTATAATGGTGATTATGGAGTAAAAATAGTGATTAGAGGGTTATAATGGTGATTATAGAGTTAAATAGTGATTAGAGGGTTATAATGGTGATTATAGAGTTAAAATAGTGATTATAGGGTTATAATGGTGATTATAGAGTTAAATAGTGATTAGAGGGTTATGATGGTGATTATAGAGTTAAAATAGTGATTATAGGGTTATAATGGTGATTAGAGGGTTATAAACGGTCAAGCTATTTTTGGGCTTATTATTAATCATCATTGAACATGTATTATTAATTATTATTATTATTATTAATAATATAATTTATTATTACTGTTATTATTAACAGTAATATCTTTCAACTTTGTCTAAGGTAGAGTTTTCAAGTTTAAGTTCAATTTATTTCTATAGCCTTTTCTTAGTTCCAGACCAACACAAAGTATTGTGGCTCATTTCAGCCTCGCTGGGCTAATGACACGCCTCCTCGCAGTCGCTGTGTGGTTCTGTCCGGCTGTGTGAATAAATATTGATTTTCACTACGGAAGTACTACGGAGCCAAATCATAAAACAGAAAGCAGTGGAGTCTTGGTGATCAACGAAGCATAAAGCAGAACGAAATGAAAAGGAAGGTTTAACAAACCTGTGTAAAAAAAAAGTGAGCATTTTTTTTTTTTTAAATCACACACACACACACACACACACACACACGCTGTTTTACACACACAATCTATAAATAGAGTTCAGTACAGATTGTTTCAGAAAACCAACTACCTACCATAATAATTATGTCACGTTTTAGCATCTCTTTGGTTAGGAATCTGATTGAAAGGTGGCTGCGCCCATTCTTATAATTTCATGAATGATTGTTTCATGGCCGGAGTCACATTTCTACTTTTGTATTTTTGTTAGATACAATTTTATTTATGAGTTTTGTGTTTTTGTGTTTTTTTTTGTTTTGTTTTTATTAGGCACTCACCTTACCATAGCTGTGGCTATAATTATTCTTAGCCAAAAAGTGGCAAAATTTCTGATTGAATTTTCTTCTTGAACACATATATGACCAAAGTTTCAGAAAAGTCCCACTTTAGAAAATACTGCGTTTTTACGCGACATGACAATTTCACAGGCACATCTAGAGACGTGGGTGACAAAGGTATTAGGCGATTTTAGCGTCTTAAATCTTCAAATTACTCTGATTCGCAAACGCAAAGTCAGATGCGATCAAAATCTCTTGAATGAATGTAGGGCCCAGCGTTGTAAATCCGAATGTGAAGGAAATTTTTTAATCTCACCGATAGCACCCCTGTATAACGATTAGAAAATTTGAATGGGAGGGGCAAAAAAAAAAAAAGCCAATTGTTATCCTGTTGTAACTTTAATCCTGTGGCCGTGGCAACGGTCACAACCCACCATTCATTCTTAATGCCACTTGGCAAACTATTTTGAATGAAGAGCCAAAAATGTGATCAAAGGAGAACCAAATTTGCTGAAAAATTCAAGCAATCCATCCTGAGCATAAAAGCCAATGATAGCCATGTTGTATTTTCAAACGTGTTGTTCATACAGAAGTGAAAAATGTATGTACCCTGAAAAAAAGACCTGAAGATCTACAAAGGACATCAATGAGTTTATGATATAAATTATAAATTATATGCCTGAAATATGCTACCGTGCAGGATACACGTCTTAGGTCATATACGGTATATTATGCAGGCTTGTACATAACAGCCTCACACTGATTCAATTTACCATCAAAACACATTTGTGCCTAATGAAAAACTCCAACAGCTTGATGAACATAAAGGTGAAGAACGTTTTGTTGATGTTATTTTGTCGAACTCTCTCTTTAAGCAGCCTAACCCCGGAAAAATAGATTGAGCTTTTTTTTATCTTCCTTCAACACTTATGCAAGAAAACATGATCCGTCTTTTTAGTTCAGGTCAGGTGCAGCTTTTCACATCCACTTTTGAATGCGAACGACGAGAAAACGCAAGAAGGAAAAAGCCTTGAATTGCTCAGCGCTGAAAAAGATTCTCGAGGCGAGTCTGAGGGTTGTTGGTTCCTGTCCTTTATTCCCCGTAAAAGAAAGCGCTGCATTGCTCCGCATCACAAACGCCCCATCAAGTCCAGATTATGCAGTAAATTACAAGCAGGCGCTTTGAGGACACGCCGTTCTGGGGGAAAAGCAGCGTATGGGACAGTTATTTGTTAAAGGGGAACTTTTGTGATAGAAGTGACTCAGCATATATTCCCGTCATGCATACAAAGAGGTTTTTGGGATTGGACGATGAAGACTGAAGACCAAATGGAGCATTGAGAAAATGACACAGTCCATTTCAGTTTCCTAATCCTCCTTCAGTCTCTCGGTGAGAGATGATTAATGGACGTAATCAAGTGATGTCCCTACGTCTGCCTGTGCCCTTCATGGCCTTTAGCTAATCCAGCCGCATAAAACAAACACCAGCCAGACCATTATGGATGCTTTATCAACCCGCTGGATCCTTCCGGAGCTTTCACATGAGCCAAACTGGATGGAGACTGCACACAAGATTTGGATTTTCATTATTTTTCCCATGTGGATTTAGCAAACCTTCACATCAGTGGTGTAAAGTGCTTGAGTAAATGGACGTTGTCACATTACTCGAGTATTTTTGGCTACTTTGTGCTTTGTAGCAACTCTCTACTTGACTACATGTGTGATTGGGCACACAGCAACAAACGCACATGAAAAAATAAGAACATGGAAAAAAACTAAATTAGTAAAAAAAAAAGACTTAAATCAAGTTAAATTATCTAGAGAATATTTTACTTGGTAAGACAGCTTGAAACAAGTCCTATTTTCTTAAAACAAGCAAAGTCATCTATTGCTCTTAATGCTTAGCTAGTTAATTCATCTTGTTCAAAAAATGGTGTAATTCAAGATGTTTTGGCTTGTCAAGAATTCATTTGAATGGAAACTTACTGTTTCTAGTTACATTGTGATTGTGCACGACATGTCGGCATCTTTTTCTACCGTGGTTAATTTCTTGTGAAGATGAGGTGATATTGCCATCTGCAGGATGCTGAAGGTACTGAATAGTATTCATCTGCTAAATCACATGAATTACAAGTTGCACTTTTTTTGCACAATGGAGTTTGACTGAGACTGACTTTTTGTTCTTTTTTAAGCCATCTACTTTACAGCCATTTTGAAACAACAAATAAAACCAAACGAATCCTCATAAACAAATAGTTTCTTAATATTTACATTTCTTGGTGTTTTTTGACCCTAAATTCAGTACAAGTGAAATACTTCAGTTATTTTAAAATTGCACGCATCACGACTTTTCTTGGAATTGCTGAAAAAGCACATTTAATTGGTATGAATTATATCATCTAGAAAGAAATGAGCCTGGAAAACCAAACCAACCCAGACAAAATAAAAAAAGAAAAAGAAAAGAAAAAGAAATAAAAGCGCATGATGCTTGTACTTAAATTGATTGGGAAAAATTAAGAAGCATAAACCTTCCCAAATTTACACTTTAGTGGCATTAAAAGGTTCTTCCTGAGTGGTTCAATAGTTGCCTTTAACTGCATTTAATTGATAAGCGCTGTAAATGTTTACTGCTCGGGTTATCGCCAGGCCAATGAAAAGCTGTGATGTAAGACGCGATTCACACTTTTTCCACCTAATGCATCATTGGATCTAAGGATGACGTCGTGTAAGTTCACCTTGATTTAATTCACCTTAAAAGCAGGAGCTACAAAGGCTGTTTGGCACGTATGATGTAACTGCCTGTTTTATTCAAACACATTTATTTAAACCTCGACTTGGTAAATATAAGACTTGGGGAGGGGGTGGTCTTACAGAAATCAATCTCAGGGGCTCTAATGGAAACAAATGTTGTGTCGAATAATTGACATTTTGGTATGTCAAACCATCAATCTCAGTTGGCGTTTCCCCTCCTGCTTCTTTAGCCCGTTTGTCAGCCTCACAATATTTTGCATCCAACGATAAAGAGTGAATTAATCAGTTAGCGAACCCTCTAAAGATGATTGAGAAATGTCTTGGTGCCCGCGAAGATGTTCGTTCCTACGTTCTGTACTTCGCTTTGCCCTCTCATACTTCATCCAGGCAACAAATGATGGAGTTCAGTGATGGAAGGGCACAAATATAAAGTGCAGTGCATTAATCAAACCTCGGTTGAAATGTTAATAATACATGTTAATTTAGCAATTACGGCCCCTAATTACAAAGACTCCACTGGAAGCTCAGTGAATCGCATCTAATTCTATGTCCGATATGAGTCATGTATTATTCCAAGTTGGACATAATAAAAAAAAAGTGAGGAAAAAACACCCAAGAGAATCTGTGAGATCTGGAAAGCAGGTTAATAAATATATATCATCCCATCAAAGCGTCCTTATCTGATGCAGTGTGAGTGGATTTGGTGTCTTTTAGATTAGAATAGATTGACTTTATTAATCCCACAAGGGGAAATTTCGGAAAAGAAATTAATTTTGAAAATGTAAATATTGCAAAGACAGTCGATACATCATCATGTACATTTAACGGTTCAAGTCGTGAGGCCACATGATCTCACTTCTTTTAGGGAACGCTGGGTAATTTCTCTCTTCCACCTGCTCTATTTTAACTCTCCGTTCCTACCACTTTAGTCCATAAGTAGTCGAAATTAGTGGCGGGTCATTAACCGTGTTAGCGCAAAGTCAAATTAAAACTTCTCGCCGTTTTCTGTTTCAAAGTTAAGTTAGGAGCTGATCTACATCAAGCAAGGTTTGATGATGAGGTTGAGCATTCAAGGAAGGAAAGGAACACTCCAGAAATCTCTAGACTCGGGATGCAAACATCACTAACCTACAACACTTAACACTGACATACAGACAAAGAACTAGAAGCCAGTGAATGTCCTTAGGAAAGACCCTGACTTCTACTTTCTTACTTTTGTTCTTTATTTTCTTTCAGTTCTTTCATTTTCTTTCTTTCTTTCTTACCTTGCCAAATGGATTTAATAGTTTTCTCCTATTGGTAAAATGTCTTTCAATGCAAAATATCCCTTATTAGCAGAAAAGTGGCTTTTGCTACTATTATAGATACATTTAGAGATTAGTATAGATCCATTGAAAGATTCCAATGAGAATAATCAAGATTAAAAAAATCCTCTATGCCCACATAGTATGTGTGTGTGTGTGTGTGTGTGTGTGTGTGTGTGTGTGTGCGTGTGTGTGTGTGTGTGTGTTCACTGAGGAGTACAAATGTGTGACTGTAGAACTACCAGAGGAGTAGTGTAGTGGAAGCTTATTTGAAGCGCTAGCTTGCCAAGACACTCATAAATTCTGATATTAAGCTACAATCAGCTACCCTTCAGATAAAGCACTTAGCTATGCTAATATACTGTGAAATACAGACACCAGTTAAACTAAAGCTAAAGTCTTCAAACTATACATAAATATGTGTGATGCGCGTGAACAAAATGAGCCTTTTTTTGCCAAAATACTTTATAAGTTGGCACATTGGCATATTGTCTAAGGGATGTTGCGCATAGCTATATGATGGCTTTGTTTGTTTGTTTTTTGCCATGTAGTGGATGCAATTAGCGGTTTTAGCTATTTAGATAAAAATGTGGCTTTTGGCTAAAAACGTTTTCTGACATTTTTCATGAAGGCCATTATTCTATAATATCAATCATGTTATAAATTGTTTGCAATGGGTTCATTTTGTTCCATAACAAATGACAATATAAATTTATTACAACACAACTCAGTTAACAATTGTCAACCATAACAGCAAATAATGTTGCTGTTATATTAATAACATGAATAATGTTTATGCTGAAATCAATAATCAACAGCAAAGTTAAATCACTGTACTGTATGCATTCTTTGTAATTACGTTACAGAAGATATACAAAAGAAACCTTAAATATAGATCCATTGTGGTCTGCTGTCAACTTTATATAGTCGACTTCAGCACCGCCCGTTCAACAGCACTGGCATGTGAATAATATCACTACACATATATACTTGAACGAAAAGAAAAACCCATCTCTGAGATATTCTATTAGCATCTAAGCTGGTGAGCTGCTGTCAAGCTTTCCCTCAAATCAACCCGCAGTTGTTTGTTAGATGCTCAATACGATATTAAAGATATAAAAAAGCGCATTCTGCTGCATTATGCATCAGGCCATTTGCAGTCCTGCCATAAAGTGAAGAGCAGAACGAGTTCTTCGGGAGATTCTGACCGTGGGAGACGGCTCGTCTGAGGCGCGAGAACCAGGAGATTACACAGGTTCTCCAGTCCCATTGGCTTGTAACTTCTGATGCTCTCGCCCTCGCTGCTCAAAAAGCAACTTTACTGTTTTGTCTGGTTCAAAGTCAATGCAATTATTACCCACTGCTCGGTCTTCCTTGAGGAAATCACTTTTAATTTAACCCTTGTATTATGTTCGGGTCAAATTGACCTGTTTTCAAAGTAAAAAAATATTTGAAAAATACTTTAAAGTATTTTTTCACTTTGAAACTTCTCCTGCTTAGTTTGATTGGTGTACTCATCAAATAAAAAAAACAATCATAATAAATAATAATTTAGTTCACATTTAGATTTAGTTCACATATTTGTAACACTGCTACATGTTTATTTTACAAAGAGTGCCATAAAACCTCTATTAGAACACCATAGCATTCTAATTTTAAACTCTTCCGCTATGGTGGCGCTCTATTAGAGGTGTAGTTTTCAACTTGTTGGTCACAATAAATATCCGATAATTATACCAGATAAATAATTTACCTGACTTACCTGACTAAAGCCAAACGTGTGGTTATAATAATAAATACAACTCTTGATTTGAAGGGCACTGGGGCTTTCAGAAACACTGAGAGAGCGAATCAAGCAGCTCTTAATTGTCCGATGAACTAGTTTCTTGGAAGAGCCAATGAGAAGCTTGCATGTGTTGCACGCACTTCTTTAAATATATGAACTTTAAAATAAAGCATAAAAACGTATACATGAACCTGCTACGTTGTAAAAAGGAGCAATTGAAGCGATTTGTCTTAAAATGAGCAACATGGGTTTTAATTCCAATTTCATGACTTAGTTTTAGATGCACTTATACACATTATAATTAATATTTCACCCTGCGAATATTATCGATGTTCCGAACATAATAGGCCCTCTAAAACATTCACATTGCAAATGGGCCCAACAGACAGAGCAGCCCTGTTGTAAATAACCGTGTCAGGTTTGGTTTCTCGTTAACCATCTTTCTGAAATCATCTACCCGTGAGCTATCGTCAGCGCCAGGGCTTTGGCGTTTCCGACGGCATTTACACAGGTGGAGACGGAGGCGTAATTAAACTATTGGATGCTGGATTGGTTGGGAAGTGACATGCGCTACTGTGGGGAACTCCGCCGTCACGGAATAATGCAAATAGATGCTAATGATGATGAAAACAACTGGCTAATGCGACCCGGTTTGCTCTCGTGCTGTCACGTTGATGTACAACAGCTCTGGAAATGTTCTGAAAGGGCTTTGGGCTCAACAGGTCGGTGGCTTGAATCAACCTTGTGCGGCCCGACCCAAACGTCCCACCCTGCTCATCGGATTTATAGCCCTCGCCTGTTTTCTTCGGCATAAACAACTCATTTGGACAGCCAACGTGTTGTAAACAATGCCGGACCGGAGGCGATATATCACAGCGGTCCTGAGATTTATCAGGGCGAAGTTGAGGCTGAAATCTCATCGGACTTGGAGTTTGGTTGGTGTTCTCTTTGCTCTCTAATCCTGCCTTTCCCAATGCTCTTATCAGGGCTAAATCATCCAGCTGACCCCTGTGTGTTTAATGGGGTCTGCCAGGTCCCTTCCCAACATCCCAACCGAATCCGTCACGAGCCAATAAAGAAAATGCCAATGCCGTGCTCACGCTGTTGGCTCCATGCTGAGGTCCAGAGGACACAAACAGAGGGCTGCCTTTCTTTCTCTCCTATCTTCCCCTTCCACCACCAGCCCTCGCTGACCAGACCACAAGCTCCGTTTATTACACAAACACAGGCGGCTCCACAAATAGAACATCCAGAGGTTTGGCTGCCGTGAGAAAGAGAGATAAAGACAGGAGTGAGATGTGACATCCAAAGCTTCGCCAGGGTGATGGTTTCATTGGCGGGATTGGCTGAGTGATGGGACGCTGATTGTGCTTTAGTGTGTGTTAGTGTTGTCACGATACTGGAAATAGCAACTCCGATACTTTTACTGTATATACTGCAACTTTTTTTTTTTTTTGCGCAACTACATTATAAGTAATTGTACTTAAATTAGCTACAAAATTTAAAATTTTCAGTATTTAGTTACATTACTTTTTTCAGTGGAACAGTATTTTAATTACAACCAACACTGTATTGGTATATTTTTTATTTCGAATATACATTTTTAGAATATTCTTTTTAATTTAAGAGTAATCGGCAACAATCAAAAATATTTTTCTTTTTGAAATTATGACAACAACAACTATACAACAATAAAATTATGACAATAGTATTTGTTGCACTTACACACATTATTATTATGAGTATGACATGCCCCAAGCAACTTCAATACGATGTTTAGTATGCGAGGATAACACGGGGAAATACTGCAACTATTAGGGCCTTTTTTGTTTTTTTTTCGTTAATATAAAATTATTGCCATTTCATAAAACAGCCAGTAGCTTCAGCCAAGCCCGTGTCTGACTCCGACGCCTCCACTTTAAATACCACTGTTGCAAAATCAATGCTTTTAAAACGGCAGAGTAAACTTCTACAATAAGAATATACATTAATAAAATTAAAACATGATTTTCAGCTAATTTAAAATTATTTTTCAATGTAATGCAAGGACATTATAAGTACCGTAACTGTAATTAAATTACCTAAAAATGTACAGTATTCAGTTACATTACTTTTTCAGTGTAAAACTAGTTTAAATACACCCAACACAATTTAAAAAGTAATACACAAAAAACCCAATAAAAAAAATACAATTATTTTTTACATGACAGCAACAACTATGAAATTATATGTGATTACTTTGTCCATCTATCCATCATCTGCCTCTCATCCGGGCGGAGCCACAGCCACAGACTCTCCTCCAGCACCTCCTCCAGCTCCTCCCAGGAGACATCAAGATGCTCTCAGGTCTGTCTAGAGACATGATCCCTCCAGCGTCTCCCTGTGGGCTGCCTCCGGGTGGGACGTGTCCCGAACACTTCCCCTGGGAGTCGGAGTCGGGACAAGTCTTTTCAGCCGCTTGTATCGGAGACTCTTTGGTCATGACCCAAGGACTATTTTAAATATGTATGTATATACGTATATTTTATATATAACGACCCGGATCAAATTGACCCGTTTTCAAAGTTTAAAAATATTTAATAAAAACGTTTAAGTATTTTTTTCATTGTGAAACTTCTCCTGCTTGGCTTATTTGGTGTAATTGTCATATAAAAAAATATAACGATTCAGTTCACATATTTGTAACACTACGCTACATATTTATGTTACAAAGATTGAGTTCTGGTCAAATTGACCTGTGTTAAAGGTGAAAAAAAAAAAGAAAAAAAAAAAAAATACTCAAGTAGTTAAAAAACACCTCCTTCTTGTCTAAGTTAGTGTAATATACATATTAACAAAAATTTGTTCAGTTTACATATTTGTAACGCCCAATAGATTTGTGGTCAATTTGACCCTTCAGACAAACTAGAAGCTAAAAATGGTCAGAAAGGTCAAAGGTCTTTGTTTCTTTGCAACAATGACACATAATACACCTCTGTCTCAAACTCACACACTCCCACACACACACATACACACAAAGGTTTCGGGGAACTTTTTGGTTTCTGACACTTATATGCAAAATAAAAGTCAAATTGACCCGCGGACATTATTGATGTTCCTCTGAAGGTTAATACATAGAAGAGCAGAATTTGTACCTAATGCTTCTAAAATGCCATTGTGAATAATAGTCGACGATGGCACAAACATTTCTACATGTCTAAGCCCATTTAAAGATGTCATTAGAGTGATATGTAGATGAAAAGAACTCTGCCAGTCAGAAAGTCAATTAGAAGAAACCCTCACTGGCGCACAGAATGTGTCCGTGTCATTCGATAAGTCCCCGAACCCATCACCAACTACCAGTGCACTTACACCAGCTTTAATGGCAGTATAAAATTTCATGTAACAATCATCCGCACATTGAAAGCTTCCTGACGCTCTTAATAGACTCTTAATGCGAGTCTCTCAGTGGAAGCCGTGTTTGGCGCCATCAGTGTAAGATTCAGACACCTACGTTTTATCTGATAATAAGAGCTATCGCTGGTAGGAAAGGAAATCAAAAGGCGGAATGATTTTAGATCAGCTTGCATGACTTTCTACTGGGAACAAACCTGAAGATGTTGAATGAGGAGGACTAATGGATGGGAAGCTGAATGGTGCTCATGTTTCATACACAGGAGATGTAAGAAAAAAAAAAAAAAGAAAAAAAAAACTATACGTACATCTGAACGCATAGGATTCAAATGTTAAAATGAATTTTCTATAAAGATTTTGTTACACCAACAAATTCATAGGTAATGAACATTTGTAATCGTTTTACTGCATTTGTGAAAAATTAAAATTGAATGAATTAGAAAATTAAATGAAAATTAAAATGAATACAATTGTATCTAAAATATTGTGGCTTTTTTTTTTTTTTTTTTAATCTAATTTCTTTTTTTAATGGTGTTATTCTTCTCTCTATCACTAATATTAGCAGGCTAAAATATTATATGTACTTATAATATGTAATATATATATATATATATATAATATTATTAACATGTCGTGTAATATAATATAATATAATATGACATAATACACATATATACACATTATATTTATACAAACTAAATAAAACAGCAAAAAGAAAAAAAAGATTAAAAAAAATTCAGTAAAAGCTGCTGTTATGAATGACTATCTTCTCAATTATAGCAAAGAGCATCGAGCAGGCCTGTTTACAAAAGACGGATTAGATTTCTCTCCTCTATCAGCTTTAATGACGCTGTTATTTGTCATATTCTCGGCTTTTACGCTGCTTTACAAAACAGACCTTTCCTGATGAACAACAGTGTAGTACTGCACGGAACGCCATTTTCCAAATCGCAATTTTACTAGGAAAATTTGACATATTTTATAGTGAAACAAGAGAAAATCTTAGGCCAGGATAAATTATGTATATGTTTGAGATAATCAGCATGAGTGAATATAGTTATATTTCAAAGGAAATCTTGTTTGCATATTCACAAAAATAGCAGTAACATTTTTCTTAGGTATTTTCCATGGTGTGTGTGTGTGTGTGTGTGTGTGTGTGTGTGTGTGTGTTTGTGTGTGTGTGTCATTTCAAGACTAAATTATTACCTATTTGACAATCACCCTTTGATTTCATTATATAACCTTTTTCAGAAACATTTATCTTTTGTTTTGTTTGTTTTTTTTTTCTTTTTTTTCCATTTGCCTTAATTTGCATTGTGCCTAAATTTTTGACCTGATTTAATTGTATATTGTTAATTCTAAATATTTTTATTTTAAAGATTTTTTTTAATTGTTTTGTCTTATGGTTTTGCTTTAAATAAATTAAATCAAACTTTTCTATTTCCGTGTCACAAACCAATCACAGCAACTCTGGGGCTAAGGTGCGAGACACACCCAATCATCAGCCAACCAATCACAGAGCAGAACGCCCTCACACATTCACACCCTCTATTCCAAGCTCCAATTCATCTTTTTAGTCTTTGGGGGGGAAAACGCAGACTCAGAGGAAACCCACGCAAGCACAGGACAAACACTTCATAGCGAAATCTCCAATCGGGTCTCAAACTTGGATCTGGAATGGGTTCTTTTTGTTGTGACGGACCATACCACCCAATATTAAACACACTAATTGATTTGAATTCCCTTACGGCGGCTGTTCTAGTCCAGATGGCCGTGCAGGACGAGGACGATGTTCTGGTGCCACTCGCCCTGGAGGATTTCCCTGGATCGGAGAGGATCGAGGGGCAGCGCCAGGCCTGTCAGATGGCAGCGCGCTTCGCCTCGCCAAAAAGACAATGATGGGCTGGCATGGGCTATAGGTAGGTCAATACCACACAAGCGCGCTGGCTTCTGCTCGCTGATGCTGGGCTCTAACATGGCAGGCCGCACACAACATTTCCAAAAGAGTTCTCACGAGCTAAAGGTCAAACGTTCTTCACAGAGGCTCTGGTGACATGGACACAATTTTAGCCGAAGACAATGTCAAGGGCAGAAGAGCGTGAAGATCATCTTCATGACATTTGTGGCTATGCCGCGACCATTCAGCATATTACCGTAATCTTCTGACTATAAGGTGCACTTAAAATATAAGAAATAATCCGGAATAATTATAACAGTATCATATTATCATAATAATAACCCTTATAATCTAGAAAAATCGGAAATACATATTTATTAATTCTGAACCATATTTATTAATAATGACACCTTGTAGTCTAAAAAATACGGTAATTCTGGATTTTTATCGCATTAATACATGCAAAACATACATCGGGGGAATCGTGAGGAAGTCTTACTGGTTTCAAATCATTTACACATTTACATGGCTTATCAATTATGAATCGAGACGTTTAAGATGCTACTCAGATTTAATTTGTTCAACCGACTAGAGAAAACCAGTGTAGATATGCACTAATACTCCTATAACTGGAAAAAATAAAATCCCATTAACGACCTTTTAAGCACGAGGACATGCGACAACTCTTCTTGTTGTGGAACATTAGCAATCCCACCTCATCAATTCTGAACCGTTCACGGATTCCGCAGAAATGTTAATGACGCATTAGCAAGAGGCTAGGTCAGTTTCGTCGTATGGAAAATAAGAGCCGGCATTCCGCACTTAAAAATGGCGACCGCAGGTGATTTACTGCGACTGATTTTAATCCTGTGGGTTTAGACGTCTCTCGTAATCGCTTCTGTCACCAAGGTCAATGTGGACTAAGGACACAGAAGAGTTTGGACCGATGTGCTAAAAACCGAAAGCACGGTGTTAAACAGCCTGACTTCCATCTCCACACGGCAAAACGATGAGCTCTCTTTGGAATATTTGAATAATTGAAACAGACGCTTTGCATTTTAAACACATTCTCCGCAATTCTTTAACAACCTAAGTGGTTGGTTATTATTTAATATGAAAGATGGTTAGCACGCTGGCTAGTGGTTAGCGCTGTAGCGTCACAGACTGAAAGACCCATTAAAGATTCAAGGTCTGCAGATTTGGCGTTGTCTTCCCGTGGGTTTTGCCTGGGTTTCTTTTGGGTCTTCGGTTTTTCCCACAGTCCAAAAACTTTCAGAATTGGAGTTGGAAAGCTTAGGTTTGAGTTAGAGTGTGAGCGTGTTTCTCGCTCTGTGATTGGTTGGACATTACTAAGGGGGTGTGTCTCCCACCGTCAGATCCAGAGCTGCTGGAATGGCAAGAAGATGGATAGATGGGTGGATGTATTAATGGATGGATGGATGGATGGGTGGGTGTGTGGATGGATGGGTAGATGGATGGGAAAGTGGGTTAGTGGATGGATAAATGAATGGGTGGGTAGATGGATCAATGGATGAATCGATAGGGAGTAGGTTGGTGGATGAATGGAAGATGGATGGATGCGTAGATGGGGAAGTGGGTTGGTGGATGGATTGATGAATGGGTAGATGGATGGATGGACAGGAGAGTAGGTTGGTGGATGGATAAATGAATGGGTGACTGGGTGGATGGATGGGAAAGTGGTTTGGTGGATGGATGGATTACTAAATGTGGGAAGATAGATGGATAGATGGATGAGGAAATAGATTGGTGGATGGATAAATAAATGGGTGGATGGGTAGATGGATGAATGAATAGATGGAAGAATGGAGGGGTGGTTGGATGGATGGATTTTCAATATAAAAATTGAGAAAATGAAAAGTAAAATTACTGGGAAAAAGAAAACATAAAAAAAAGCATGTGTTTATCTTTGACAATGGTTTTAATATGTAAATTGCGTAGGTAAGAGTGTGTAGGTAAGAGAGGCTAAACCCTGCATTACGAGTCCCTAATATACAATAAACCTACATTACTATTTTGTGTCCGGCCACTAACGTACCAGTAACATCTGCCCAGCTCGAATCTGTCTCCAGCAAGCTGCAAAATTAAAAAGCGATGCATAATTCAAAACGTAATTTGGCAGTGGACTCGAATGCGGCGTGATCCGAGCTCAGGTGCGGGTATTTTCATCAAGCAGGCCGCTCTCACATTTCCTGCTCATACATCATCCGCCATTATTGCCTAAAATATAAGAGCGGGCCGAGGTGATCCTTTAAAACGCTCCACCCAAACCTGACAGATATCTGGAGCCGAAAGCAACCGCCAGTCAAATCCAGCCAATTAAAAAGCCCACGATTACTGCCGGGGTCTCGCAAATCCTCCCCTCCCCGTGGTGGAGCAACACAAAGACAAGATATAGCTTTGCAAATGAATACAAGCTCGCTCGCAAACCCACCCTGACTATTAAAGTCTGTGGCCAGGGGTAATATTACATTACCGAGCACCGGGAGATTCTCCATCATTCTGTTGCTATTCTGGGCGCTAAAAGCAGGTGGAGGATCTGTTCTCCTCATCCCTTAGCAAAGCGCTCGCTCTCCCTTCAATTAAAAGACACGGGGAGTGTGCTGACCACACGGGAACGCCGCATCGCCTGCTAGAACAAGATGTGGAAGGTGTTCCGCGTGTGATTCTCGTGGACGCTTAAGCTGCAGCGGACGCTTTTATTCAGGGGGTTAAAGATGGGATTGTTTAATAAATTATAAACTTTTTTGTTGCCTATTTTTTATTGTGTGTGTGTGTGTGTGTGAGAGAGAGAGGGAGAGATAGAGAGAGAGAGCCGCAGAGAGAGACTGAGCGAGAGAGAGAGAGGGCAAGAGACAGAGAGAGCGAGAGAGAGAGAGAGAGAGAGAGAGACACAGAGAGAGAGAGAGCAAGAGAGAGAGACAGCAAGAGAGAGAGAGAGACTGAGTGAGAGACACAGAGAGAGACTGAGCGAGAGAGAAAGAGAGAGAGAGAGAGAGAGAGAGAGAGAGAGAAATACTGAGCGAGACATAAAGAGAGAGAGTGAGAAAGAGAGAGCGAGAGAGCCAGTTTGTGCAAAGCTGTGTGTGAGAGAGAGAGCAAGAGAGAGAGAGAGAGAGAGAGAGAGAGAGAGAGAGAGAGAGAGAGAGAGAGAGAGAGAGAGAGAGAGAGAGAGAGAGAGAGAGAGAGAGAGAGAGAGAGAGAGAGAGAGAGAGAGAGAGAGAGAGAGAGAGAGAGAGAGAGAGAGAGAGAGAGAGAGAGAGAGAGAGACTGGGCGAGAGACAGAGATTGAGTGTGAGAGAGAGAGAGTTTGTGCAAAGGTGTGTGTGTGTGTGTGTGTGTGTGTGTGTGACAGAGAAAGAGAGAATTCAACTTTTCTTTAAAAGCAGCCAGTGTTTTTGTCTATTTTATGACATTAAAATCCATTTTTTTTATAACAATGATAGCATAACGTGAAAATGCTATTTCCAACACTCTCCCTGCTAAATAAACCAATATGAGCAAACAAATCACATATTTTTTTTTTCGAAAGTACTTTTTCAAAATCATCCAAGCAAAAAAAAAAAGAAAAATAAAACAACCCACAGGTGTAAAATTCTAAATCATTTACTCGCCGCATGTAATTCCCGCATTGTCATTTATGAATCATTAACGTCTCCAGCAGATCTGAGATAGTAAACACACACACAGGCACTATACATAATGCATCATACGTTACAGCTAATATTTCAATTGAAAAACTCTATTAATGCAAAGTCAATGTAGCACGTCGTGCAGCTTCACTTGAAAGAGAAAGGCAAACGACTTCCGTCATACCAATCTAAATACCGTATAACTCCAGCACCGCGGCCCCATAACTTATATTGACAGGGTCATTAGGACATAAAAATGCCCATGTAACATGGAGCGGGTAAGACCAACGTAGATCCGTCGATACACACGCGGATGGAATTTAAAAGCCTGTCATAATAACTTAGCTCTAATTACAGACAGACACCGGAACTATGAATCGAGGCGAGTCCATCTCAGCATCAGCATCAGCACCGACTCCAGATCCGTGAAAGGTGTGCAAAGGTATGTGTGTGTGTGTGTGTGTGAGAGAGAGAGAGAGAGAGA
>MU204278.1:4637515-4653630 GCA_017309775.1 Paedocypris sp. Pulau Singkep | reverse complement strand
GAGAGAGAGAGAGAGAGAGAGAGAGAGAGAGAGAGAGAGAGAGAAAGAGAGGGAGAGAGAGAGAGAGACTGAGCGAGAGAGAAAGGGAGAGAGAGAGAGAGAGAGAGAAAGTGACTGAGAGAGAGACTGAGCGAGAGACAGATAGAGAGAGAGAGAGAGAGAGAGAGACTAAGAGAGAGAGAGACAATTTAGAATTTAAAAGCCTGTCATAATAACTTAGCTCTAATTACAGACAGAAACCGGAACTATGAATCGAGCCGAGTCCATCTCAGCATCAGCATCAGCACCGACTCCAGATCCAATCTGGAGGAGATGGTGGCCGTGAATGGAGTCCATCGCTCTCTGGGACCAGACAGCCTTTTCTCTTGTCTCTTCGATTACGATTAGTGAGATGAATTCCGAGCTAAGTGCCTGGAATTTGTTCTCTCCAGGATCATCTCTCCGGGGACGGAGCTGGTTCTGCTGGGCAGTCCGTCAGCCTCGCTCTGCCGTTTTGATAAGTCATCGCTGGACGACAGTGCTCTCCATCAAAAGGTCTGCTTGTCCTCCCCTCTCTCTGGCTGCTGCACGCCTCATTCCACCTATCTCTGATGACCATCACCTCCCCTCCCCGACAGCCCCGGTGCACAAACACTGCCGACAAACATGGAAGATGTCTCAATAATATGGAAACAGGAACACGAGAAATCTGGTCTGTAAATCTCCCACAAAACAGTGTGGTAAATAAAACATTCTACAGCTTGTCGTGATTCACATTAACTCACAACAGCAACTGTTTTAGCAAGAACAACATCGAGTACAGTACTATTATAATTCATATTCATTTTATTTCAATTGATGATATTAATATTAATTGTGTGAGAATAATATCAATAATATAATAAAATACTATAAAATAACAACTATAAAAGCATTATTATTATTAAGTTCAAGTTCAGTGCAAGAAGTGCTTTTACTGGTGGTGGTGATAATAATAATAATAATAATAATAATAATAATAATAATAATAATAATAATAATAATAAAATCTTATAAATCAGATAAATAATTAAATTCTATAAAATAATAACGACAATAACAACTACAACAATACTACTACTAATAATAATACTTGTATTTTATTTATTGCTAAATTAAATTCCGTCAAAAAAATAAAATGTGTTATGAATTATAATTTTCAAAGTGACTATAAAAAACTATATGTTTGGCTGCTTGTTAAATTGTCTTGGCTCTTTAACTAGCTACTCAATGCTTTTTTTCACACAGAGTTTGAAAAAAGGTGTTGATAGGAAGGTTTTAAGCTAAACATGCATCCATTTATGAAACAATTTTTTTTTCATTTATAGTCACAAAGAGCTGAAACCCTGAACCTGAAGACAAGACACACCCTGGATTAGTGGCCAACCAATCACAGAGCGGGACACAGAACACATAATTTACTGTAATAACCCCACTGAAGACACTTTCCTTTTTGGCGTTTCGGTGGTTTCCCTAAATCGGTGAAATATATAAACATGAATTCCTACTCGACTTTTAAGAGTTTCAGACATGCAGATGAATCCATTCATCCATTCAGTGACTGAATAGGTGTCCTTCAGAAGATCTGTTTGTTTCACTAAACTGCCGTGTATGACAAACTTGTGAATATAAAGACATAAATAGGATCTCTGTTTTAGCAATGCAAAGTATTTGTCCCCACGAAATGCTTTCTACATCTCACGTAGTACCGTTTTTCAATGAAAAGTGTGTTTATGTCACTACTAAATACTCGACTGAAGGATAAATATTTCATCATAAAAGACCGTCAAAGTAAGGAATAATAACGACTTCCACCATAAATGGATCTTTGAATGGTTCAGGTGGGAGAGCTCAGCCCACATGTTTCAGAGCCGCAGAGACTAGATTAAATCCAAGCAAGGAGATAAAAACCCAAATGAGGAACTTCTCCACTGACCTTTTTGTCGTATATTTTATCATTTGTTCAACAGGGTCATTAATGGGCCCATTTCAGAGCATCTTGTGGTTCCAAAGGGCGTAGATAGTTGGACACAGATTCCTATTTAGCTTGAGCGTCCTGTGGTGTTTCCAGGGAGAGATATACGATTTGTGAGATAATCGAGAGCCAAAGGAATGACATGGGAGTTGCCATGAAGACTTCTCCTTCCTCCAGAGAGCGAAGACAATCATCCACTGTGTAATTGAACAGACTTGCTGACCAGTTCCTATCTTTGACCCCTGCACACAAACTGATTTCCATCTCACCACAGGGGCTGGAAAATGGCCGTGGATTCACCGCCAGTGCGCGAGGATTTTATCTGAACTGTGGAGGTGGAAAAGCAGCGTGAAGCATCTATAGAAAAAAAATTCATCAGGCTGAAGTGGCACCTCTCAGACTCTCAGCCTCCAGAGAAGGATATTTTTGATCAGTGCAGAATTCATGAGGTGATCAGACTGTCACTGAATACCTCGGAAAGGAACGGCTTTAGAAGTACTGACATAACAACGAGTCCTCACACACCGCCAGAGCCACGCCGGGTTTGATCTTAAGGCGGAAATCAGCACAATACGACGAAAAAAAGCCAGTGCATCTGAAGTCTGGCATGAGGATAATTATGGCAGAAAGCGGCGCTAAACATGCCGAGGCCTGGTTTGAGTTTCCTGCGTGAGTTGTTCTTTTGTTCTGCAGGTTCTGACCACGTTCCAAAAACAGACTCAAGTGATGGATCCATTTTGGAATGGATGTTGAAAGATGTTCCAGTTTTTGGTACAAAAAATGTTTCCCCAACCCAGAATAGAACAAAGCGGTTTAAAATTGAACCATAGCTACTCACAGCTATAGTCACAGCTAGCACATAAAAGTCTCTCTGGTCACAGATAGTCACTATTAGCAAATAAAAGTCACTCCAGTTACAACTAGCACTGCTAACACATTACAGTCCCTGCTAGTCACTGCTAGCTACTGCTAACGCAAAAGTCACAGATAGCCACTGCTAACACATTGAGGTCATTACTTGTCACAGCTAGCCACGGCTAACACATGAATGTCACAGCTAGCGACCGCTAACACAAACTCTATTGCTAGCTACAGATAGCCACTGCTAACACATGCATGTCACTGCTAGTCACTGCTAGCTACTGCTAACACAAGTCATTGCTAGCTACAGATAGCCACTGCTAACACATTGAGGTCATTACTTGTCATAGCTAGCCACGGGCCACGGCTAACACAAGAATGTCACAGCTATGTCACAGCTAGCGACCGCTAACACATAAAAGTTACTGCTAGTCACAGATAGCCACTGCTAACACATTGAGGTCATTACTTGTCACAGCTAGCCACGGCTAACACATGAATGTCACAGCTATGTCACAGCTAGCGACCGCTAACACATAAAAGTTACTGCTAGTCACAGATAGCCACTGCTAACACATTGAGGCTGCCTGTCACAGCTAGCAACAGCTAACACATAAATGCTACTGCTAGCACTTAAAAGTCATTTCAAGTTACAAATAGCCACTGCTAACTCATGGAAGTCACTGCTAGTCACAGTTAGCTGCTACTAACACATTAAAGTCGCTCTAGTCACAGCTTATCACTGTTAACACATGGAAGACAGCGCAAGCTATTGCTAACACATAGAAAATTGCTGACATTGAGTCAACAACTGACAAGCTAACGGAAGTCAAGATAGCTAAATGGGTGTGTGTTTGCACGAGTTCGACATCAGTGGTTTGTACCTGGTGATTCATCAATTCACAAACTTAAATCTCGATATTGGTCACAAACTGAGGGAAATTGTCCCAACGTGTTCAACGTGAATCAGCCCAACTCATTTCGAATTTCAAACTACTTGGCAAAACTTGTGCAGCACCGTTAAAAAGCTGTTTCTGAGAAGATTACGTTTCATCACATGACCATAGTTTCCTTCCGGCCGAGTTTAGGACTCGGTAAGTAGCATCGCTGTCAATGACCAGCTTATGCAACAAAACCAAACAAAGAAAACATTTTGACAGAAGCTGTTTGAAACATGATCTCCGCGATGCAAATCCCACATGTTTATACACATTTGAAGTTCAGGTTGGCTTCCTGTGTTCGGCTAACCGTACCTCAAGCTGCTCTGGGAATTATGAACAGCAGTGGGTCGAGCAAAAAATGTCCTTCGAAACTCATCACTTATACTGTATAAATACTTTTTATGCTATGCATAAAAAATGAGACTGCAAATGGAAATGGCTCTACATCTCGGGCAGATTGTGAGCAAAGCAATTGAAAGCTGTAATGGAATGTGTGTCTATTTGCCTTTACTTTCATCCATGTTCCTTTCAGGGTCAAAATCCGTCACGCTTTAAATCAGGCTGAGGATGTTTGACAGAACGACACCGAGTGGATTCTGAATTCATCATATGGAAACACTAGCACGTATCGATCAACGACTCTAATCGCTGTTTGACGGATGCATAATTTATCAGTTCGGGCATAAAGGCAATGCAGGACAATCTCGTTTCTTGATGCAGGTCTGGTGCAAATTCCAGCCAATCGGCGTTGAGATTTCAGCCGGAAAAACAAAAGAAAACAATCCCCACCGTGAGCCTTTCACCGGCACGTGAATCAACACCACAGGAAAACACGGGTTTAATTACCCTGAAAAATGGCCCAGCGCTCTCTGAGCCGAAGCCTGCATCCGTGAAAACGATGCAAGAGCTTCAAATCTGGACATCACAAGCATAGCGGCGAGAAAAAAAACACATATTCTGGTTTTCAGGGTTACAGAAGGAACCCCTGCAGCAAATATCTCTCTTCCTCATCGGGATTCAATACCTGAGCAAAGTCACTCCAAGGTGATATCTGGCTGAATTGGACATTGGGTGTCTCTTGACTATTCATTATTAATTCAGTCTCTGGCTCATGGGTGCCACAGTATCATTTCAAAGGCCCAAGATGAGAAATTGAAGAGTAAGGGGCAGTAATACTGCAGCTTTGCTTTCTAACCTGCCTCCTGCCTGTCAATAAAGCCACTGCGATGATGAGGGTCACCACAAACCCCCACTGACTGCCATTGCCATTGGGTGCAGAAGCCATGCCAGCTAAATCTCACAAAAAATACACAATAGGGTGAAAGTGTGACTTTATAAATGTCTTTTTACATATTAGCAGAGGTGTAAAGAGGACCTGAAAACCATACTTGAGTAAAATAGAAATGAAATTTGACACCTCAAAGTTTCAAAATGGTGGTAAGAAAAATGCAGAAAAGAACAAAAAGTCAGTCTCAGTCAAACTCAAATGAGCATTAAAAGTGCAACCGCTAATTCACGTCATCGTGATTTAGCAGATAAACAGCGTCCAGTACCTTCAGCATCCTGCGGATGGCATAATCACCTCGTCCGCACAAGTAAAACTTTAGTTCATTGAAGGAAAAATGTGTACATTCAGAAGTTCAATTTTAAGTACAGTAAGTTGTTGAACACAAAAGTTCATTAAAGTTTTTATTAAATAGAATAGAATTCCCTTATTGTCATTGTATTGTATACAATGTATACATGTATACATTGTATACAACAGGGTTACAATGAAATTAGTATTGCTACTCTGTTTGGTGCAAAAAGAAGATGAGAAAATGATACACACTGTAAACACACTGAATAACCAATATAAATAACTACATAATATAATAAAATATAGTCCAAAATATATAAGGCAAGAAATGATTTAAATATTACACAAGATACAAAAACACAAAAAAATATGTATTCATATATCAATTTACTAATAATGAATAATTTATTGGTTGATCAGTTCTATTAACTAATGACGCCAAAATTAAAACCCCATCTGATTGAGCAGTAGATTTTAGCATTACATATTGAATGAAAAGAAATAGAAAAGGACTTAAAGACAAAAAAAAAAAAGAATTCTGAAAATAAATACCAAATTCAGTAGACAAATAATGTGTAGCTCTTTGATAAAAGTTTGGACTTTTGAAAAGTTTGACCACCGCGGAAAAAGTCAATTGATGTTTATTAAAAAATAGCTTGTTTTAGTTCATAAGCACAAGTTGAATGCAGATTTTAGCCACGAGCAGCCTCCGTGTTCACACGCTTGGCATCGGCAGTATAGTTCTTTAATAAAGAAAGATCTTTTGTTGATTGTGAGGTTTGAAATTACAGCAGGCGGCCAGCAGTGAAATCACAAGCTCGCTGTGATGCATTTACAGCCGCGAGTCTCTTATTTTTGTTTATTCGAGCCTGACAATATGGCGTGTGCTCCGAGACATGGCCTCAAATGCAGCTCGCTTTTATCTACATCGTTTTTTTTTAAAGCATGCCAAGGTGCTTGGCACTTACGCGCTGCTGTAGGGGACTCCAGCAACAGATGTCCCCACAAAAATAAACCTTCCAAGCACCGGCACATCTATGACATTGGTACAAACAGCCTTCTTCAGAAAGCGTTCGCCTCACAATCCATCATGGACGCGTATCACAGAAACATCACATGCGGGGAGACACTCTTTAATGCCTACTGAACAGAAGAAGAGCATTAATTTAGTACTGTCCCGCCATGATAAGAGGAAAGGAGTGTGGAGCGATCTTGTTCATCAGCGCTTCCATAAACCCCATCCACACTCCTGCCCATCACTGGATCCATAAAGTCTTAATAAACACCAGGCTCCAGCCCGGCTGATAAAAGGCCGGGGTCACTGCTGTAATATCTGCTCTGCTTTCTGGATCTCGTTGTAGTTGTGTGTGCTGACATAGGACAGACAGCTCCAACAAAAAGTATGTTTGTTAAAGGAGTCGACCACGAGGAATCCAAAAATCTCCTCAAATCATATTACTAGACAGTTGATAAAAAAAAAAAAAACCCCGGACCAAAGTCTAATCCAACTTTAAAGAGCTAGTCTAATATAAAGGGTTTCTGTATTATACACTATATACTCTAATGTAGTGTAGACGGTGGAGTAAACGGTCAGAAACTGGGTTTATTACAGGCGATAACGGGCAGAAACCTGGTAGAAACTGTCTTATAGCTCTGGTGAGATGTCAGAAACCAAAGACTTGTATTCAAGTTATAGTCAACTTGTGTTACGTAGAATTTTAAAGCATGTAAACACTGTAGGCCTGCATACAGATTACATTTAGAATTATATTTCTGGTAGAATTTCTGGTAGAATTAAGGATTTTTTTAAATGGGATTTTTTTGTGATGATAACTAAGAGGCTGATAGTAATTGCTGTTAAATTGTATGCATTTCATAATCTGTGTAGCAGAGATGAAAGCAAAAAAGAAATCTCTGAATTGCTAGAAAATCTCTAAGATTGTGCCAGTTTATAAGTACTAGTTCATGTCCTGTCTTTAAAGCTCATTAACTAAATTCAGTAATTCTTTGTAAGTTTAGCATTTAGATAATTATATAGTATTCAGATGGGTAAAAATGCATAAGGTTGAAATCAACTGAACCTAGAATGAGACTTCTTTTTTTAACTTCTGATGTTTAAGACACCAGAAATCTAATTCCAATAAGACCGGAAAAATTGCTGCATCCAAATATTTAAAGATTCCATAGCCCAAAACAGCCAGACACATATAATTGCATTATGAGTGAGTATTAGGTTCAGATCAGATTGATTCATTCTGAAATCTTTTTTCAACATCTGTGGGGAAAATAAAGAATGTTTTGAGCTTCTGACTATTATCGTCACTGTAGGCGTCACAAACCTGTTTCCGTTGAGACAGTAAATACCTTGCCGAGCTGCTATTTTCCATTTCTGAGTCATGGGAGGAGCAATGAGAGACACGCCCTAGATTAGTGACCAACCAATTACAGAGCTGGAAGAATACTTAGAATTTTTTGCTTCCTCTCTTCATGGGTTTTGCAGTCACGTGTTCTATTGTTTCCACTTGTGTTTTGATTGGGTTGTGTTTTCAAGTCTCTCTCCGTTTACTTGTCGTTTACTACCAATGTTCTCTGTAAGTCTCAGTTAGATTTTCTGTTCCAAAATTAAATGTGTTTTTTTCTTCACTACGGACTCTGGATCTATTGCTTCGTGTACCAACCGTAACAATGTTCAATTGTGTTCACTTCTGCATGTTTTTGGACTGTGGCTGGACACCGGTGACCTAGAGGAAACCTACACAAGCATGTGGACAACATCAACTCAATGCAGAAAGGCTCAGACCGGGTTTTGAACTTCTCGCTCTGAGGTGACAGCGCCACCTACAAAACTTGAAAATCCCAAAATGAATATATGTAAAAATTAGACTATGCGGTTTATAATCAATAAATGTGAAGAAGACGTTTATTAGCAATAAAAGGAATTCATGTTTGGTATTTTAAAAGACATTGTTGGCACAAACCATTCCGTGTTCTTGAACAGGGAGCGATAATGAACAGCTACCAGAGTAGAACCGAGTAGAATTGTGTTGCTATAATGTGAAAAATGACGGAAATTATAAAAGAGCGAAGAGCTGCTCCATGAGTCATTGAAGGAAACGTCAATGAGTCACACTTAGCTGAAGGCAATTTGCATGCAAATTGTCTCTTGGTTTGATATGATCAAAAACTACAATGTCACAAGCCCAACATGAATGGCTTTCGACAAAAAACAAACTCTTCAGGCAGTGATCCTTCAGGCAGGGCTGATTAAATTACAGCCGCCTCATGGCTGAGCAAAGTGACTCGCAAATAGGTCGTGCGGGCCATCAGAAAGGCATAAAACAGTGTGGCACGGCTACATTCCCACTTGGAAGGGTACTCCATCACTCCATGTCGAAAGATTAATGGGGGAAAATGTCACAGGGAATAAGGTCATGCACCGAGAGACCTGGCGTTAGTGAGGCCACCGCCATGTCTGTAGTCGGCTTCCTGGCCAATCACAGCTCGGATAGCGCCTCACCCGCGACGGCTTGAGCGGGATGGGCTTAGATCTTCAAAGGGGATTAATACGACTTCTATTATCTAACACTACAACAAGGCAATTATTGGACCCATCAATACTAAACAACGTTTCATGAGAGATGGTGTAGAGAGAATATGAGTAAATAGGATGGTACACCAGAGAGACAATTTCTGCTCAAAGTCCATCACAGAAAATATCACAGTGACTTTCGTTTTTAAATGACTGGGTCTGTAGTTCTGTGAAGGTTTTTTATTTTATTTTGCAATTTTCTGTGTGAAGGTAGATATAATGTATATGTTTGTACAGAGAAGAGAATTGTATAATTATTATATATATATATATATATATATATATATATATATATATATATATATATATATACCGTAATTACATGAATATAAGAACTTGTGTTATTCCAATTTTAGCAACTCAAAAACGTACGTTGTAATCGCCAATTTTGAATATGCACATAAATATAAGCGCACATTTCCCCACATTTCATGTTCAACGTTTCCTTCTTTAATTAATTGTTCTGTAGAAAAAAATATAAATTTTTTATTAGTTCAATAACAGAAATACCAAAACATTACACACACCGCGACACCTAACAGAGAAAAAATAAAACTAGATGAAGTAAGACTAAACTAAACACAATCATTAATATTTGAACAGACAGACCATAATGCATCCTGTAGATCCGCTAACGGCTAATGGCTAGCGCCTGAAAACGACTCCATAAGCAAACAAAAACCCGTTGTTTTAGGCTGAAGTGAGCAGTGAAGGATCATGGGAGGTGTAGTTTCCAATTATTTTTTACTAAGTAAAACGACATTGAAAATTCGTAATTTATCCAGAAAAGAAATGCAAAATAATTTATATACAAAAATTTTTATTTTGTGTCTTCGCGGGGTGCTTAATTTCGTTAAAAAAAGAAGATATATTCGGATTATAGAAATTACCGTGCACCTGCTAGATGGCGCTGTGATTGAACGATTGGTGACAATTTCTGATTGGTTAAAGAAGCACTCAGTTACAAAGTTCAAGACAATTTACTCTAAAGCTCTGATAAGATTAAAATGTTAAAATCTGATTGCACAAAATGATGTATGTTTTCTACATGTACTAGCATCAAACAGAAACATTGTGAATTAGAGGAAATCGACTTTTGGGAATACGTAAATGTAAACATTCCATGGCACACATACTAGCTGAGTGTAAATTAACTGAGACTTTATTTTTCCCACCCGGGGGATAGTTCTGAATTTGCTGATTCACTTCAATTCTGAAATTGCACTGCAAATTACTACGCATCATGTAGTAATTTGCAAAAAAGTCATGTAGAAAAAAAGTTTTAAAATAGAAAGTGAAAAAAAACGTAAAGATTACACACCAGAATGGCATCACGCACAAAGCAGATTCCAAGCAAAACCATCATTCAATGAAACTTGTTCCGTCTTTGATATTATTCAAAGCTCAAAATAATAAAAAGCAGGACATTACGTTACCTTGAGCAAGCGTTTTACGGCACGTACAGCACTGCATCTGAACCTCATTAAGAGGCTTAGTGGTCCCATCAAAAAGCAATATGCCATTAGATTCACTACACTGAGCTTCCATTTGTGGACACTGTGAAGATCTACAACAATGGGCCCAAACATGCTCATTATGCACCTTCAATTATTTGTCTGTTCCATATAATGAATCTGTCTTTCAGAAGTGCAGGAAGGAATTTTCTTCTAATAAACTGTGAGATTGGCGCGCGGGAGGGTTTTTGGAGGAGTGTGATTAGGTGAATCTCTCCGACTCATAAATCCTGGCGATCACAACTTGCTTGTGTCATACAGTAAAAGACAGAGGAGATTTGTGTTTGAGTTGTTGTGTAAATTCATGAGTCTTTTTTTTCTAAACATCAATCCATCTACTATCAGTGCTGCTTATTTTTCTATTCATCTATTCTGCCAAATCCATCCATCTCTCCAATTATCTATCAGCTAGACTCCCATCTGTCCATACATGTTTTCATCCATTGATCAACAAAGATTCTCTCCATCTCTCAACTATCAATTAAATAGTTCAGCCACAATCAACACATTGATTCAGCCTTCTATTATCTCACTTTGCAATATTTATCAATTTTCTATAAATCTATTCTCTATCTATCAGCATCAATCTGTTAACAATGGCTCCACTGTCCCATCAACAATCCATCTATTCTTCAACTACAAATCCATACATTTATCAACTATCACTTATTCATTCATTAACATTCTGTCCATTCAACTACAAATCACTGCCTATTCCATCCTTCGATCAATGATCTTTCCATCTATCAAATAATCAAATATCCTCCAATCAACTGTCTCTCTATCATCAATTGACATACAAACAATGATAAAGTGAACTGAATGGATGGATCTTCGAATAGCCGGATCTTCCAATAATGGAAAGATTGCTAATTCATTGATTGATTGAGGGATTGAAAGATGACTAATTTTTGGAAAGGTGGTAATGTAGAAACCCCCTGATCATATCAGTCATTGTCAAAATGGATTCAATCACTCAATTAGCAACTATTCATCCATCTAACATTTTTTCTCCCTATTATTTTCTCCATCAATGATTCCTCCATCCTCCCATATATCTACTATATATGCAACTTGAATGGAATCAAATACATGATTTACAATTATACACATATACATATGTTTTGATGTAATTACCGTAAAACCTCTATTACAAGGCCACCTCTAATAGACAGCCATGGCGGAAGAGTTGAAAACAATAGAAGTTTAAGGATACATGTCATTGAATGGCTCTTAAATCTCTTTCACATTTATGCTATACAAATACATGTAAAAAATAGTGCATTTAATCACATTTATTAAGTAAAGAACAGATTAATGGGAGTTTTAAAATTTTTTCTCCTTTTACGTCAAGACCGGGCAACAGTGCGGAATTTCATGTTGTGGCGTGAGCAATGTGCTGATTCCCGCAATTCCAGAGAGCAAGACGCCGCTGACTGATGATCCCGGACGCAAACTGCTTATGCCGCAATCCAGCGCCATTAATAAGTAACGTCGAGAAAAATCACCTGTGATACGACACACAGTTCTTCACATCTACCGTTGTTTCCAATCACGAGCATAAAAAGTGAGTGAATTTGTATCAGAAGCCGCTTTGTTCAAACCAGCACGAATCTCAGTAAATATTTACCCATGTAGCCCGAATGACATCAGCACTTAAAAACCAACATATGAATTATCTTTACACTAACACTGACACTCTAATGCTTTGTTCAACAACACTACGATGACTGTTACTCCCGCACTTTACAGAAAGCACCAATTAGTGGTGAAGTGCTTAACTCTTGCACTGCTGAGGTTTCGCACAACAATTTTTACACACAATAATTCCTAAATATAAAATCTAAACTGTGTGGCAGATATAGAAGAAGTGAATTTAACACCTCAATGTTTCAAAATGGCAGAACAACGCGGATTAACACATAACAAAAATTCAGTTTCGGTCAAATTCAAATGTCCAAAAACGTATCCAGTACCTTCAGCATCCTGCAGATGGCGATATTGCCTCATTTGCCAAATAAATTAATTACGGTTCAAAAAGATGCAGACATTTCAATCGTGATGTAACGAGTAGCGGTAAGTGTTCATTCAAATGTAGTTGAGTAAAGAGTACAGATACACAATCGCAAATCTAGTCGAGTAGAGTGTAAAATTTGCTTATATTTGTGATACTCAGCACAAAGTAGCCAAAATACTCAAGTAAAAAGTACACTTACTCAAGTACTTTACACCTCGGCATAGATGTAATGTGCAATTGTGCGTTTTTGGAAAGCTGATCACAACGTCCATGCGCGAACCAGATCCAAGGTGTTTCCTGTGCCAACTGTCTGAAATCTACAGCGCAGCACATTGTCAGCAAGCTAATTAAAAGCACAAAAATAATATAGCCAAACTCAAACTAGTCAACCTCACTTAATTAAACAATGTGCAGGAGAATTCCCGGGAGAAAAGCACTGGATAAACTCTACAACAACCCACCACACGCTGGAATCACTCGACCCACGGCAAACGGACGCGAGGAGGCATTGATTACACACTTCCTTTGTGATTTATATATCGCCTTTGTGGCTGTAGTGCCACTGATACTGCGCAAAGCGATAAATTGGCATTCCGCTATTGCAAACATCCTGTTTCACAGTCAGTGAATTTGGCTCGGCGTGTTGGCATGTAGCGTCGGGCGCGGAGCTGCTATCTCATTAGAGGATTTTGGACTACATTACCCATGTATCGGGAAATCTGATCACAAGGGAGGGAACACAGCCCACCACGCCAGACACTTTGGGCCCTGAAAAACACACTTCTGTGCCAATATTATTCCATTAAATTACTGATAAAGAACAGAACATGGCCACAATATGTGTAATACCGTATTTATGCAAGACGTGCTACAGTATAAGCTTTTATTGGCTCAGAAACAGAAATAAAGAAACATTAGACACTACGACAGTTTACGGGGACAAAATAACACTGGAAGTAGTAAGATTAAACTAAATACAATCAGTAATATTACAACAAACAGAAACTACAAACCACGACCGGGTAGCTTAGCTTAGCGCTAACAAACGGGTAAAATGTGTAATCACAGAAAGAGTCAAAACAGTTGAAAATGAGGAACACGGGCAAGGAGTAAAAAATCCAAGTCACAAACACAATCAAAACGCTCAGTTTGCTAAACAGCGGATAATAATGCTTCGCTACAATCCTTTTCACACGGAGTCGGACAGTTGCTCTATCATTCAAGTAAAACAATTTACTCAATTAATTCAAAATATCGTGAGTAACAAGTTAGGTTTGTTAAATTAAAAATAAAAAAAAAGTTTGTTTAGGAGAATATTAACATAATTGAACCAGAAATGTAAAAAACAAACAAAAAATTGTGGAGGGAATTTTTTATTCTGTGCCTGAAAAAAAAAGGCGTGCTTATATTTGCGTTTTTCTATTTCTGGGTCACAGCGAGCTCAAACCAATCCGAGTAAGGACACACCCACACCCTGGATTAATGGAACCATGATTGGATTAATGGCCAACCAATCGCAACCTGGTTGAGATGTGGTCCATTTAACATATTTATGCACATTGATGCGGTTATAAATATTTAAAAATCAGATTCATCCATCTCGATCATGAAATCTTCTTGATGCCGTACGCCAACTTTGAAAAGGAAAGGCAGGCTGGGCGGAAAATGATTAGATAATCAGCACTTAATGTGCAGCGCCATTTGTGAAAGAGTGAATATTCACTTACAAGACAAAAGAGAAAGACTTCGGTCTGTTCCTCAAACATCGTGCGGCTTCTGAAGACTCTGAAAACAGCACGCAAGTCAAACAAAGTCCTTTTGTGGGGATTTAATGGTGTTTTTTTGCATTCTGTTGGGAGCTTGACAGCAGCGTGACTGTCAGTGTATGGAAAAGGGCTTCATGAAAGTTTCTTTTGTTTTTCGCTGTGGAAAAAAAAGAAACCCGTACATTGGTTTAGAATGACATGAGGATGAGTAAATAATGACTAAACTTTCTCTCAGGCTGAAGTTTCTCCAGAACACTCAGCAGATAAATGTTTCAGCTAAATGTTGTGGATTTTTTAGAAGAATTTCCGCATCAGGAGCATTTGTGCCTCACACAAAAACGATGGTTGGATGGTGTCGCGAACCATCGATTGTAAAGTCACAATGATTCATTTGACGTTGATGGTGCATTCTTATTCGTTCTTGGAAGAGCCGGAAACTGTTGTTCTGATTAAATCTAATGTGGTGAGAGCGCTCAGATCCGCAATAAAGACCTTTAAAAGACCTTGACTGAAAATGGTTGACTGCCGTGCAAAGGCTCATGGGAGTTGACCTGCTGAGATTTCCGGGGGTTGAAGTTTATATATACTGTGTATATATATAATCACTAAAATAAACTAATTCTTGTATTTATGTACGATATAGAACATACTATTCTAATTTAATTGTAACCTTGTGATACAACGACAATAAAGGCATTCTATATCTACGTATTTATTTTATTATTACTGCACTGTTCACATCTGGTCACTTTTTATCTGGCACTTTCTGGATCACTGAGTCACTTTTTGGTATTTTGCTCACTTTTAGTTTTTTTTTTTTTGACTTTTTTTTTTATGAAATTTGATTGTATTTTTATCTTGATAAATTTGTATTTTTTCACATTTCATATTTAATCTTTTTATCTACTGTACCATATTATATTTTGTCCGGAAGGCATTTGTGGACTCTGTGGTGGTCTGGACCTTGTCAAAGCAGAGACAAGCAGATCTTTTCATGTCTGTGTTTTATGAACACACACACAACGTGTCTACCACCTACTCCAACAGTTGATGTGTTCTAGACGGAGCTGAAGAAAAACAAACATGTCTTGGAAAGGAATGAATGCCGTGGCTCGAGCAACGACGCTGAATAGGCTGAGAAACAAGGCGAGGACGGGAAAAAGACATCACAGTCTCTTAATTTTCATTCGCAGACACACAAATGACATCAGTTACATGCAATGACGGAACCTGCGCCCGGAAAACTGAAAAAAAAAGGAATGCTAATGCCAGCTTCTTGTTGTTGTTTTCCGTCCTGCTTCTATCGCTTTTGGCCATATTGCGCCGAACTAAAGATTCCTCCCGTGGAAAACGTGTCTCCTGCTGTTCCCTCCTGATTGAAATATGCCAATAAGCTCCAGCGTGTCGTCTTCGGGGAGAACTTGGTGCCTCCAGTTAAATCTCGGGAAGTCATTTCCCCCGATGCCAACCGGAGAAACTCGCAGTCCGTTTTGTTTCAAGAACTCTCTGGAAAAAACGCCTAATGACAGCCATCAAAAAGCCGAGCGCGGCCCCAAACAACCTAAAGACTGGTGTGCTCGACATTAACCTCCATCAGTGTAAGACATTGATGCATTTAAAAGGTTGTCTCGTGTTAAAAATAGCCCTGCTTTTAAAACAGCGAGCCCCGAGACCTGTGCAATCTGTTCCATTACGTTGACTTAACTCTCTCGTAGTAGAATAAATGCCTCGTGTAAAATCCCACTATCTGACTTGGAGATGTGATTTCTTTTCTGTACGACCAAGCTAAACACAATATGCTCGGCCTCACAGGATCGCATTAACAAAGTACACATGTATTATGCATTGTCTCGCT
>MU204278.1:4626197-4637415 GCA_017309775.1 Paedocypris sp. Pulau Singkep | reverse complement strand
ACGAGTATTGAAATAATTGGGCTTAATTCTGTGTTTCTGGTGGTCCAGCATGGGGTTGGGGAGCCAGTGGTTGGGGTTTGACTCCTGGAGAAGCATCAAGGTGGTTAAATGTGCCACTGTATTGCTGTGAAAGTCACTTTAGATCAGGGACGCTCACATAATTTTGGTTAGCGAATACTTTTTTGTAGGGGGGGCTAATAATTTTGTCTTCAACTATAGATGTTTGCTGTATATGGTTTGCTGAATGTACACTTCTGGTTTGACACAGCAGTAAACACACACTTCAGAATAAAATCCTTTTTCAGGTAGTAAAATGTCGGAGTTGATAGCAGACTTACTTTACCGTTGTGTTTCCTCACTCATTCTCCATGATTATTTGCTGTTTTTTTTCAGGCTCAGAGTTCAAACTCAAGTTTATTTATATAGCCCTTTTTAAAACGAGATTACGCTAGGTGGAATTAGTAAAACAAGAAGAAAGAAGTCTTTAAAGAAGAAAAATGTCAATTGTTCATCAGTGTTCAAAATTAGGAAAGTCAGTTAAAAAAGAAAAATGTCCATTGTTCATCTGTGTTCAGACTTTGGGCAAGACAGAGCTGCTGCCCACTGCTCCAGGTTTGTGAGTGTAACTTCACAAAAACAACTTTGATACGGCCCCTAGTGGCCATAGTGACAAACTCTCCCACTTTCACTTTCTTCTTTTCTCTTTATTTTCTGCAACACATCTTTCGCTCCTTCCTCATTCATGGACTCACGCCGTGGCGGGCGTGAAGGTGATCATTAGTTAGCAAAATAAGTCTGTGTAGAAGCAATCTGTTCCTCAACCTTCACTTCTGCTAGCGCGGTCTCATTTATTACACTTTGCAGGCAGTTAAAAACCAATAAGCCTCACAACAGAAAAGCATGTACAGTTCTGTTAAAGATCCTCATTGCCTTCCTTTTGGAAGCCCCGCTCAAGTCTGCCAAGCTCGGAAATAAAATCTAAGATTTAAACGCACATAAACTGCAGATCAGTTCATGCCTCTCTGGCTAAATGACTATTGCGGAATTTGAAGCAAATTGAATAAATCAGTAGATCAGAGTCGGGAGGAAATTTCAATTAGATGACAACTGCAAAAAAAAAAAAAAAAAAGATCTGGGAAGTTGCATACGCCACAAGGCAGACAAATCAAATTAATCCTGGGCGGCATATAAAGGAAGTCTTTTTTTCGTGTAATCATACTTAGATAAAGGTGGGCTTATATAAAAAGGTGAAAATTCAATTTTCGCACTGGGAGAGATGATCAGTGTCTGTGATCAGGTAGCACAAGAAAGGCCGTCTGCAGCTGTGTCGCCAAATAAAATGGCCTGAAAAATGAAATCCGAGCCGCTGCATTTCCCGAAGGGCACCGGCTTATTATAACTCAGATTCCTCTTTTAATTAAAGGTGCTCGAGAGCCGTGATTGGCAGGAGATTTTAATGCCACCTATACATTGCGAAATTGCTTCCCTGTGTGTGCGGACGGTCAGAGGTGGATTACCTGTATTACTGCATGAAAAGCACTGACAGCGGTCACTCTCCATTCCAGACCAGGGTCAGTTGGCTATTATAGCACACAATGCGCTTCCTCTATAGGGTATGCATGATTAAAGCAAACGCTGTGTTCCGTATCGACCAGGCGAAACCTGTACTGTACTATAAGCAAAAGTGCTCACAAACGCAGCACCAAAGAAACCCTTAATTATTAAGATTCATTTTTGTGTTATTTAAAAGCATTTCAAACATGATTATATTATGCATAATCCGAGTGCATCTCGTTAATGATCATGAAAACAATTGAAATGAAAAGAAATAAACACATGAAAAAAAATATTGTATATAAAGTCAACTCTGTATAGGATTTGGGCCGAATCCTAAAGTACCAAAACATCTCATAACGCAAATTTTCGTCACTTTTATGAGGCAAAAATACTGCTTCATTGGGGAAAATTTGAGGGAGAATGAGAAAAATTGTTCTCCTTTTGAAAATTGAGAAATTGATGAAAAAGTCCAGCACAGCTTTATTGTTGACTGTATTTTTATTTTTATCACAAAAGCTATTATTGGTTTCAGTCATTACATTTACAGTAATAATAATATAAAATAATAATAAGAATAATATAAAAATTATAATATATAAAATCATAGGAAACAATGTATTTTGGTATATAAACACATAAATGTATACAGTACATGTAAATATATATATATATATATATATATATATATATATATATATAATATATATAATGTATAGTGTAATTTAATTTACATCATATTTGTATACAAATTTATTTTATTTAGTTTTATCTGACTCGTTCCTGGTGTAAAGAAATAGCGGGCAAATCTTCAAAATCTTAAAAGAATTTAAAATCTTTCTCTTCATAATTGGTTTCAACTGTCCTCATTGTCATTGCTATTCACCGGGTGTGCGGAAGAACTCCGTGTTTATAATGTTTTACTCCACCAAATATAAAACTATCGATTCCAATTCCAACCGCCGCAATTAAAAAATCAAAAGGACAAAGTATTGCAATATCTCACCTCACGGAACTCCATCAATACCTCGCGTCAAGAATCAATTTTCCTCTGTTAAACGTTTAACACAAATTTATTTGAAGGGCAAGACTTGACCTTGGAAGCTGCTGGTTCTCACAGCTAAAACCGAATCACGCATCAAGTAGTCATAAAAATAAAGTCCACTTTGAATAAAGAATAATTACAGACGGAGAAACAGATTTGAGTCTCAATCCATTCAAACAAGAATAGCAGATCCTGATTGGTGACACCAACAGCCAATCAGAAACCACACGAGCCTCACCTCAAGCCTCCTGAGTGGCACCTCGCTCATTTAACATGATCGCTTGGGTTCTTTTCTGCCACTAATGAGCAGGAGAAATATTTCAATTCAGAGGACATCCATCACTCCTTCTACGAGCAGGTTTTCAGGCTTGTCAGCAGGTTAGCATGCATGGCTAGGCCAGAGTATTACAGTTGTGAATACATTCACCCAACCATGGCGAAATGGTTCTATAGAGCAAGGGTAAGTTGTTCATATCACACTCCAGATTTCAATTATTCTTCCGAGCTCACAATATCTCCAAAATTACTATTTGCCCCCTCCAACTCGCTCAGCACTATTGCGGATCATTAGCGGCAACAATATGACAGGGTTTTATTAATGGCTCTCCGTTCTGGCATTCACACTCAACAAGCATTGAACAAATAACAGCCACAATACATTACTCAGTGTGAAAAACGATCCGGACCGTTCCAGCGCTGCCACAAAACGCCATTTCTGTGCGATAGCAACCGCGCTAACTTTGTTAGCATCCTATTAGAACATTGGCGGTGGAGTTTGAAAACGCAGAGGATTACGCGCTCTTTTCATTTCCGTTAGCCCCTACAGAGAGCGACACGGCCGATTCAGAGGTCTAATCAATAAGGTACATTGCAAATGGCTGCGGGAAGCTGTTCACAGGCAAGAATAAAAGTCGTGGGTTGTGAAAGGGAGATAAAGGATGAGCTTTAATACCCCACAGAATCTTCTGGAAAGTCATTAGGTCAAAACTGTGTGGAGGATGATGTTTTTTTCACACACAGACACACACACACACACATATATTTTTCACACACACATATATAAGTTATACATACTGTATTTGTGCGTATATAAGCACCCCTTTTTTTTTTTTACAATTCTATACGCTCAAAAACATGAGCATATGAGGCCAATGAACGTATAAGTGCCCATTTTTTCACATTTTAAGTCAAGATAAATCCTTGCTGAATTAATTATTGCTGTGTAGCTATACATGTATAATGCTTCCGGAGGCTGACATATAAGCCTTTATTAATAACAGAATTAAACAAACATGAGCCACGCAGCGACACTTAGCGGTGGCTAAATAACACGGGAATAAATATACTAAATACATGAAATTGACAGACAACATACCAACAAGCGCCTGGTAGGTCAGCGCTAACAGCTACAGAAAAGTTCATAACCAGATCGAAAGTGTCAGGCCAGAAAGATAAGTGGAAAATAAAGAAACAGACAAAGAGTAAAAAAATCCAGGGAACGTACACAATCAAAACGTTCAGTCTGTTTCATAGGGAAAAACAATACTTCTGATACAGTGAATGCCGCCTTTAAGCAAATATAAGTACCTCTTTTTTCGAATTTTCGACACTCAAAAACGTGCCGAGTGCTTATAATCGCCAATTTCAAATATTTGCATACATATAAGCCCTATTTCTACGTATTTCAAGTCAGGAACAATCACAAATAAACGGAAACACGCCGTCTTTATGCATCGGCGCATGTGTGCGTCTTCATGTTTCAAGTTAAACAATGTTCCGTAGGCAGACGTGCTACTGTATAAGCTTTTATCGGCTCAATAACATTAGACACGCCACGACACTTAACAGAGACAAAATAACACTGGAAGTAAGATTAAACTAAATACAGTACAATAATTTATATTACAACAAACAGAGACTACAAACCACGACCAGGTTAGCTTAGCTTAGCACAGCCGGCTACAAACAAGTTTGATGTGTCATCGCAGAAAGAGTCAAAAATGAAGAACACGGGCAAGGAGTAAAAAAAGAAACAGACACAATCAAACCGCTTGGTCGCTGCACAGGGGATAAATGATCCTTCGCTATGACGTCGAATAAACAGAGAGCTTGAACCAGGCCTGAGCTTGAAACAATTGCTCTGCGCATGTGCAAAGTCTGACTGGAGCAAAGGATCTTGGGATTTGAAGTCCTGACCACTAGAATCTGCTTTTTGTTATCTATTGTAAGTAGTAAATTGAAAGTATAGTAAGTTACTATTGTAGTAAAACGAGATTAAATCGGTCACAAGATTGTTCAAGTCACAAGATAGGCTTGTTAAATAAAGAAAAAAATATATTTAAAATATGAACATAATTTACCCAGAAACGTTAATAATAAAAAAAAGGTTTATGTTGTACCTGAAAATATTCCCAGGGTGCTTATATTCGCTTATATTATGTCTGATAAAGACCAGCTAAGAATGGATGCCACGTCTCTAATATTAGCGTGAAAACGGTACATATACTGTATTTATATATATTATAACAATGCAGCTCTGGCTCTAGAGAAAACAGTGCTGGAGGCCGCCACTTGCACTCGGCAGATCTGAAAATGAAAGTTGCGCCACTATCAGCAAAGTGTCCCACCGGGCGCCAACCGGCTGGCACATGGAGGAGCAAAGAGGTGCCGCCTCGCACAAAGACATTTTGATTACAGCCACACTGTCAGACCGGATCCACGCATCAGGTTCTCCATTAGATAGAATAGAGCTGACAGACAGGATGTGCTAAATCATTCAGTCAGATTTCGCCACCTCGAGACAAGCTGTTGTGACAAGGCCAGTTTGGAAGCCTCCGTTGGGAAACGAGAACGCCGGTCTTTGAGTGTCACACGAGCCACTTGAAAGATTGCTTAAGTGAAACGAGCGTGCGAAAGAGAGGTTTGGAAAGTAAACTTTAGTGCAAACTAGTGCTGTCAAACGATTAAAATTTTTTTAACTAGTTAATCGCACTTCCCTGACCAAATTAATCGTGATTAATGGCGATTGAATGACTAAAGTTTGGAATAATCGATAATGAGGTGTAATATGTAAATGAATGTAAACTCAACACTAAATATACACTAGTTTAAATACTGCAATATAATTTAGTATAATTTTTGTTTAATTTGCAATGTATTTTTTTTGTTTAACCCTCCGAGGTCGAGTCACTCTTTATTCAAAATAAAACATACAAAAAAAGGCAATTTTGGACTTACATATACGTACGTGTTATACATCAATTTAAAGTTTGAAGTACCCATTTATTTAGGTTACACTCTTAATAAAAACAGGACTTTGTGTTTTTTGTAAAAATAAAATATCTAATCCCTATGAATCTACAGTGGTGGCTTGTTGAACAGAGATTTGAATCTGACGAACAAGTAACATATTTGCATTTGAAACGTCTAAATAAGGTAGAGACTCAGTTTTAACAAGTTCATTCAAGAACATTCAAACACCTCGGAAAGAGACGAGATCGATGAGACAAGAACGTGTCTGATCATAATGAGCCACACCTGGGTGCGTTAACTAGTTAACTTTGACAGAACTAGTGCAAACCATTTACTTCTCAGACGCAAAAGCGCCATCGTCATGACGAGGATGCCACACAACAACATGTAGGCGATATGTAACGGTAAAATGCATCAGAAGACGACAAAAGCAACAAGGCCTTCGGGAGAAGGATAATGCCGTCAGATATTCACTTACAGGTGAGCAAAATAGCCATTTCTGTGCGGCTTCAGTGAAGAGAATGTGACAGAACTCAACCTTTCACGAGTGTCTGAATGTGGCGTTACACACACAAACAAAAAAACAAGCACAACACACACACACACACACAAACTGTCTGTCCTTCTGTCTATCTTTCTTTCTACATAAATCGATCCATCCATCTCGAACACACAGATGTTAACTTACAGTACACACACAAACCTACGGAAACAAACTCTGTCTATGTTTATGTCTGTCACACACACATTCCCAAAAACACACACATACTCAGAAACTTTTCAACACACACAGACACACACACACACATTCCCAAAAACACACACATACTCAGAAACTTTTCAACACACACACACACACACATTCACAAAACTCTATCAATCAAACGAACACTCCATCAATCTATCTATTCATCTATCTATCCATTCATCCATCCGATATCTATATCAATAACATTCAAATACACACACACTACACACACATCTATCTATCTATCTATCTATCTATCTATCTATCTATCTATCTATCTATCTATCTATCTATCTATCTATCTACAGTATCTGTCTGTCTGTCTGTCTGTCTGTCTGTCTATCTATCTATCCATCATCCATCCATCCACCCATCCATCCATTTGTGTGTCTGTCTGTCTGTATCTGCCTGTTGTACATACACACACACACACACACACACACACACCAATAAACCTGCACAAACGACACGCACATATATAATCACTCTTTAAAAAGCCAGTTTGTCAACCAAACCGAATAAAACAAACAAAGAAAAGCAACAAATCCGGAACATGATGTTTACTGGTACCAAACACCAACCTGAACGTTAACCAGTCTGGAACGTAGGAACCAGATTGACGCTTGGAACCAGATCACGTAGCCAAGCAAAGTCACAGCTTGACCCCGCCACCCCGTGTCAGACAAGTCCACATGACAGCTGAGCAATCAAAAACACCAGTCGACCCGCGACTCCGGCCCCTCGCCTCCCTACACACACACTTCATTTGATAAAGTTCAGCTCCTTCCTGTCCTGTCAATCAGTGAGGAACGTGACGATGTGGCGAAAATAAAAAGCTTGGTTAATTCTAAGATAAGATTTTAAAACCATTACAATTGATGAACGATTATTTTTTGTCCTCTCCAATGAAAAATTGGCACATTTGGAAACAAAATTAATTATTTTCAATACAGTAGTGCCTCTATTAACGAATGACTGTCTTAACAGAATTTCCATATAACTAAAGTTTTTGTCGATTAAATATCATCTCTGCTAATGAAAATGTTTCCCAAAACGAACGGCGACAATATTAAGCAAATACATATTTTTCTTACCGCATGACTGACTGCCCCGTTATGTTACATGTTTTTTTATTACACATATTACCAATATTATATCAATTATAAAAACGTTTTGTCTGAATTTACGAATCCTCAGAACGAATTAGGGCTTTTACATGCAAAACGTGGTCCATAGAACGAAATTTCAACAAAACTGGCATCGACACAAATTAATTTTGTTAAGAGAGGTACCACTGTATTTTCTTATTAAAAGAATATAATGAGCAGATAGTATTTTAAGTAAAATAGGTAACAATATTTTCACCCGAACTGAAACTCGTTCTGATGAGAAGCTACAAATTTTGGGCTTCAATTTGTTCGGTCATCGTTCCTAAAGACAAAATGTGTTTTTTCTTTCTTCAAAAGGAGGCCGCGTATTTTTTTATGTATAAGCTGCTCTTGTTGCTCAGCGCTCGACTATTCGACTAACTAAATAATTTGCTCTTATTCGACTAGCGGAATAAAATAACGTTGACAGAGCGAGGTAACGTAAGGTGACTCCACACGTGGTAGTGTTTATTCAAGGGAAAGATTTTTAATTGACCTGGAAAAATGTAATCGATTATAATTTCTAAATGTCAAATGTCTGAAATTCTGAATTTTGATTGGTTGCTCAGCCCTTGCATGACGGCATTGGCTTAGACTTTCAATCCAATTCAAACTAGGCCTGAACAACCCAGTCTGTGCTTCTAGTGCACCACACGCTAAACATCGGGGGTACAGCGCGGGAAAAAGAGCATTAAAAACCACAACCTTATTTTTACTCTACAATGCATTGTGCTATTCACGCAATTCACGCAAATTCCCATCAAACCCGTGCACAAATGCACAAACATGACCAGGAAAATGATCAAACGCGAGCACTGCAATCTGTATGCGTCCATAACAAACCGCTTTTAAAGGAGTCGCAGTACAAAGTGTTTCTCAGTGCCATGGGAAGCCTGTGAATGACCCACCGGGTTTTATATTCCAAGGCAATCTGTCGCTTCCTACAATGGACTCCATTTACTAATCACCCTCAAAACATTCAATTCAGCCGTTTTATTGCGATTGAATTCGAGGGCTGCTTCATGATTAATCTCCCGCTGAAGAGTTGTTGGTTTCCGTAGAAACACAAAAAACAACACAAAGTGCGATCACGCTGACGTTTTTTTTTTTACTAAGCGGCTTTTCTTTCACCTGCGTTGGCTTGTCATGCCAAGGGGCTTCGACTTCTCCGTTTCACAGACGTTAATTGCCTCGAGGAGTGATAAACAGCAAGTGACAGGAACCAACGCCAAAATCAGGGGTCCCGGTGGAATGAAGCTACATAAATAAAAGCCATTTTAACACATGCAGGCGAAACGTGACGGGTTTATTAAACTCCTTTACGGACTTTTCGGCTAATTCTTGGGGTGAATGTGGGAAGGGACAAGTGACTCGTTTATTATTATACGCTTTTCACACCAGTTGCAGATAGATTTAACCCTAATAAATGATTAAATTGAGAAATAAACGCTTGCACAAGTAAAAGCGATTTTTTTCGCTTTTTAAAAAAAAAGAGATTTTTTATTCAATATAATTTTAACAGCTAAAATGCTTATTTAGCATTTCAAGGCTAAAAAGAGATCTTAAAAGTATAGCTAGGGAAATTAATTTAGCAATAAAATTAATAATTTAACTAAAATTAAAAAAAAAAAGCAGTTTTTGCCCGCAAACACAGTAGCAAATTTTATTATTTCCTTATATTATTTATATTCAGATTTGTGAAATGTTGTGCAAAACTAATTACAGGTTCAATGTTTGCATATTTAATGTTATAACCTCCAGTTTTTCATAATATGATAAAAACTGTGTTGATTAGAGGGAGAGAGCGAGAGAGAACTGGCATAAGACAGACAAAGAGAGTAAAAATAACAAATAGAAAAGAGAGAAAACAAGGAAGTGAGAGGTAAAGATAAAACAGAATGTTTGAGAGAGAGAGAACAGAAAGAGGGAGAGAAAGAGAGAGAGAGCGGGAGAAATAGATCTGAAAGAACGAGAGAGAAAGAGAAAGAGCGTGAGACTTGGACCCGTAAAAAAGAAAGACAGTGAGAGAAAGAAAGAGAACGAGTGGGAGACCGAGATCCGAAACAAAGAAAGACAGAGAGAGCGACAGAAAGAGGCAGATAGAGAAAGTGAGAGAGAGACAGGGAGAGAAAGAAAAGGAGACTGAAATCCAAAAGAAAGACAGAGAGAGTTGGAGAGAGAACGAGAGAGAAAGAAAGGGAGACCGAGATCCTAAAGAAAGACAGAGAGAGGGAGAGAGAGAGAAAAAAGGGGAGAACGAGATCCGAAAGAAAGAAAGAGACAGAGGGAGAGTGAGAGAGATCGAGATACGAAAGAGACAGAGAAGCAGAGTGTGTGAGAGAGAGAGAGAGAGAGAGAGAGAGAGAGAGAGAGAGAGAGAGAGAGAGAGAGTGTCTCATCTGAACTGCATCACGCTTTGCTGTTATGCCAATGATTTAAGACCCGCAAACCAGATTAAAGAGGAAACGTGGCAGCTGCCACCTGGCACGCGCCTCTCACGCCCATCATGCTTCTTCCACATTTATACATCAGCTCGACTAATTCTTCCTGCGCTCAGTTTGGAGCAAGACCTTCAGACGGATTAGAGGTGGTCTGATCAGCACGGAGAGAAGCTTCTATCCTACAGGCTTTTGACATTGAACTACATTAGGTCCTTCATTAATTATCATGACCCAATGATTGGCTCCAGATCCCCGTGACCCCGAAATAGAAAAAGGGTTTTGAAGATGACCAGCGTTCACGCAGTTGATTGTGACTTCTGGTTCTGCAGGTTGAGTTACACGGTGGTGATGAGATTATTTTGGCACAACATCTGCTTTAGTGTGTCATCTTTGTTCTAATTAGATCCATCCCTTTCTTTTTTTTTCTTTCGTACTGGAGAAGGGCATTCGCTCTCTCCGCATCTCTGATCTGTGGACGAGATAAAGCTCTCAGCCTCCCGGTCCCCGTCTGTCTCTTCCTGTGCTGGATAAGTAACAGACATCGGAAATGTTCTTCTGGAGACCCAATGCGCAGAACGGGATGGAAGGAAAACAGTTTGTAAGGTTTAGGAGGAGTTTAGAAGGTCTGTGTCATCAGAAGGTGGCGTGAAGGTTCCTGGTTTGGAGCTTGGTGAGGTTTGTGGATCTCAGCTTTCTCGAGTAATTCTGCCCCGCAGAGACGCAGTTCTTAGTGGTTTTGACCTTCACGTCTCCTTCGAGGAGAAGGGCTGAGGGTGGTGGAGCAGCATGAGCTTCAGGAACATCAACAACATCTACTAGTCCAGATGGCGAAGGGTTTCGGTTTATTGGTTGTAGTGCAGAAATGTGTGGTTACGAAGGTCTTAAACCAGGATATTGATGAGGAGATTTTTCAACAAAATAATAGTTCACATTACTCTCTCTCTCTCTCTCTCTCTCTCTCTCTCTCTCTCTCTCTCACCCTCTCTCTTTCTCTCTCTCTCTCCTTCACTCCCCACCCTCTTTCATTCTT
>MU204278.1:4532066-4617895 GCA_017309775.1 Paedocypris sp. Pulau Singkep | reverse complement strand
AGAGAGAGAGAGAGAGAGAGAGAGAGAGAGAGAAAGAGACGAGACAGAGAGAGAGAGAGAGAGAGAGATGAGATGGAGACAGGCAGAGAGAGAGAAAGAAAAACTAATGGAAAATATGAAGAAAGAGAGATAAAGAGAAAACAAAGATAAGAGAGACGAATGGAGAATAATTAGACCAATAAAAATTGTAAATTAAAGAAAGTATAAACTACAGATAATTAGAACAAAAACAGGTGATGGGAGAGACTGAATATGAGAGACTGAAAAAGAAGGATAGATTATGAAACAATGATATATTAAAATAAAGAAAGAATAATAAAGAAATAAAGAAAAGGGAAATTGGGATAGTTATTAGAAAGAAAAGAATATACGATATTTTAATTTTCTTAATAACAGTGATATCAAGTAAATAGAGAGAAAAAAAAAATAAAATGCAGGAATCGATGAATGGGAATAAATTAAACCAACATTTTTGTATTCTTGCCTTGGTCAAAGTCACTGTATTGTGTAGGGAAACATTCGCCATGTTCCTCAAAAAAAACATGTCCGAGCATCAATATATTTTCATTCACAATAATTTTCACCAAAACTGTACGATAAGCAAGTCAAACCAAAACAGTCCCTTAAACCCCACCAGGCCGTCTCATCACCCATCGTCCTTCCAGCATCCATCCTTTTCACTCCAGGAACTCACACTTTTGCCGTTTACTCTGGGTGGCCGTGATTTTTTTACCCTGAACTTCATATGGCCAAACCTCACGGGAGCCACACGTTCATGTGGAAGGAAACGGTGAATGAAAATGCAAATGTCACATTATGAAACCAACTCTTTGATGACGACAGTGTTGTTGCTCCATTTCATCAATAAATCAGAAAAGCGGCATCAAAGCTGGAATGTTTTAATACTTTATTGTGCTGGATGGCTGGAGTCGGTGTATAAGTAAAACAAGCAGGTGTGATTTGTCAATCAGTGCAGCTAGGGTTCGCAACATTTGCGGTTAGGGGTTTGAATCCAAGAGACGCGACCGTGTTTAGATACTGTATGTAAGTTCAATGCAGTGTGAGGATCAATAAGAGATGCTCAACCTGCGGCCCGCGAGCCGGAACAGCTACATGTTGCCGGTGTTTTATTTCAACATTTATATTCCTATTTAGTGATTTTAGTCTATTTGGAAGATAATATTAAGAATGTTAACTTTCAATACAATTCTACAGTTCTACAAACAATTCTGAATGTCAAATTCAGAAAATGACTAGATTTAAGAATTTCTAGATTTAAATTTTTCTTTAGAGTTTGAACTGTCAAATTCTAGAACTGTCACCAGTGAACTTTTTGTAAAATTTGGTAAATTGACAGCAACGTTTTGCAGGCGCATAGGTTTGTGATAAAATGTTCACCGTTATGAAGAGCAAAACCTCACATTCGTGTAGCATGAAATCATCTCGATTATTTGCCAAGAATCAAAGTGACAAATTTTGACCCAAACTAAAAAAACAACTGCAGACATGGCACTAAAAAAAATAATCATCGGAGATGTCACGAGTCATCCCGTGATCGATTTTTCACTTCTTTTCACAGGTTTCGGCATCTAGATTAACTTTAAACATCCATTTATATTTTTCACATGCGTGTTGGCCTGCAACAACCACAGCGATAGATTCGCCTCCCGTAATGCGAAGCATAAACAATCTAGTCTGTCAAGAGCGACACAAACAGAAAAATAAAGCCATACTGTAAGCAAATCAATATCTCAAAATAAATAATGAGGATGTAGCGCGGCGTTTACACTCCACTAATGACACACATCATCCAACCCCAGGAATTACACCGCAACCGACATGCCATATTGATTCAGACGGACATTACCTTGATTGATAGTATGAAGTCCATATAGTATCTCACTTAATAAATCAATAAACACACACGCTATACATGCATTATTGATCCGCCCAGACTTGAAAATGATGCTCATTGGTGGATGGGGAAACACTATGGATGCGTCTGGTGGCATTCAGGATGGTAATTCAGCATTTGGTGTTTCTCTGTTTGTGCTCCAGTGGTCCGAAGTGTTGGACGCTAAAGATCTCCACGGCCAGGACGCGTTCGGCCCACACACTCTGGCCTGGGCAGCCATGACCCCTCCGCAGCCCCAGCAGCTCGGAGGCTTTCATCCAACTGTCCTTTATGTGCAGCACTCAATTTTCTTGAGCATAGTCACAGCTGCGTCCGGGCGGCGATGGCGGGGGGCTTATACGCTTTCAAGTCCACTTACGAGGATTTCATTTTGTGTTTCTCCACCGCTCACCTTGCTACCCGATTCGTCATGTGACCAAACGGAGGCGCACGCGTGAGATTATAAGCGGATTCACGGGCCCAAGCGGACTTGTTTACACTAATGGCAAACGCAACATGCGCAAAGGGTTAATTTTATGAGCAAATGATTAATACGATTATACAAGTGTAGGTGACTGTAAAGTGTGTGTTGCTCATGTTGAACAACGTCAGATTTACTATCAATAATAAGGCAGAAGTTTGAGGCTCGTATTTCTGAGTTTGCATGTTTTTCGTGTAGCTGAGTGGGTTTCTTCCGGGTCTCCAGTTTCCTTCCACAGTTGAGAATTAACCCTCAACGGTTTCAATTTGTTTAAGTTAAGTGTAAAACATACTAAAAGTACTTGTCAGTTTTGGCCTCGCATACACGAGTTATACATCAATTGAAAGTTGGAAGTGTTGGAATATATTTGGAATATTTGGAATATTTGGAAAAGTTTGAATATATTTTTTTCTGACTGCAGAACATTGTGTGTTTTGCAAAAAAAATAAAATGTTTAAACAGGGAGCCTGTTCAGAATTGTGTCTGAAAAGGAACTGTAACTTAATAAATGCGTATCCCACACACATGAAACATATGTCTACATAAAGCTTAGAATTCCTATTTTTTAATGGTGTAAGTATAAATAAGCAGAAATATTGTCTGTTTGTGTAATCCTTAGTCTGTAAAATTTTCAACAGGTGTGAGAGTGTGGACGTGAGTGTCTGTGTGTCCTGATCTGTGATTGGTTGGAAAGCAATAAATGGGGTGCGTCCACCTTCAGGTCCATAATTACTTAGATTGGCCTTGGCTCCTCAGAAAAGGTTAAGCAGTTTACAAAATTTCAATATTTTTTTATAGAATATTAAAAGTTAATAATTTACATTATCAACAAAAGTATAGCATCATGTTTGTACGAATACATAATTCATGCAAATTACCATTACAAATAATTTTTTAAAACTACTTTGAATACACTTTGAAATTACAGTGTAGCATGTCAATATATATTACCAGAAACATAAAAAATGATTTAAATAAAATAATTATTTTATTTTTGTTACTACATTTGACCATGTACTTCTTAGCAATAAATACAAATTAAAATATATAACAAAAAAGCAATATTTGTGCACACATATACACATACACACACACACACACACAGAAGTCAGAAGCTTATCTTGTGTTTTCTATACTAAAGTGCTGAGGTACCGTACGACGTAATGGAGCTTCCCGTTAATACGGTCGCCCTCTTCTTAAAGGTCAGCAATTAAAAGAACTGCAGTCAGCCCACGTTACAGCATCTTAAACAGGGTCCAGCTCATATTGTTCCGACTCGGCGGAGGAAGAAGCGAAATTTCGCAACTGGTAATTACGTAATTGCATGTCACTGATGCAAAGCTCATTAGAAAGGTTATTCCGGCTTCCACTCGGCAAGTCGGACCGTCTTTGACACGAAACACACATGGAAATTAAACTAATTGGTCGTCTGGTGAAACAAAAGCAGGCGCTGGTTTAAATCGAATCACGCGAGGCTTTCCATTCGCCATAAGAGTCAACTCCACATACAGCATCGGAGTGTGTGTGGAGTCTGGATCTCCATTCCACACCGGCTCAGTCTCTCTCCTCACCTTTAGCCTTAATTAGCAACAGGAGAAGACGTGGAGAACGGCGAGGGCATGATGCAAATCCCTTGTACTAATAATTATTCTAGCGATGCTGTGTAGGGCTTTGGCCCTGTCAATAACCGTGATGCTCAGAACCAGCCGAAGCTCCACGGGGCCCGACACACGTGCCAACACGGACCCTCGGTGCCCTCCCGACACCACGGCCATGTTTAATCAGGACCCTCTGTGAATTTACACGCATTTGCGATTCAGTTTCGCAGCGAGGGGGCTTCAAAAACACTAATGTGGACGGGAGGAAAACAAGCTTCGGTCATAAAAGCAGTTGGCGATGGTTCGGGCCAGTAATGTAATCGGAAAAAGCCAGGACGCTGAATTATAAATGAGATGGGAGCTTTTCCTTGTCTTTCCCGGGAACGGCTTGAATGATTCGTCCCAAAGTCCTTGCGGGATTGTTAATCACGGGCCGAGACGACAGCGATTTGTTAAGTGAAACGCTCGAGTCAGGAAAATAAAAATGAATAAAGTATTGTTTTAACCTCCCTGACCCGAAGCAGGAGCATCTTGGGCTGATGCCACGTTCTGTCTGCTGGCACCAGGGATGAACTTAAGATGATTTAAGAGCTTTAAATTCCATAAAGGCCCGTGATGAAATTAAAACATGACATTTGCCACCTTCTTGCATCAGACTGTGTCATCTTTACACGATGGCTTGTGAGACCGTAATGAAATAATCATTTGCATTCAGTGTGCATAGTTAGACAGTCAAGTTGCCTTTTTTAATAGCTCCAGCAGAACTGATAAGACAAATCCGCGATTGCTATACATTGATATTTTCTTGAAACACTTCCGCCATCGCGCCGTGAGATGTTTGACTCAATACTGCCATCTACAGGCGACGACGCGCCACTGTCGTAAACCCCCCTCCCGCGTTTCATCACATTTATTACTTTGGAACTGAATGAGGAAAGTAATGTGCATTACTTCACGGCCTAGAAACGACGAGAAGACAGATATGCATGTGGAAATAAAGACGATATTTCAACCACACGGCGCGCTTGTGATATGCAGCCGAACAGCCATGAGATATAAGATACGGCCTGCTGCAATGCCACAGGAAAGAGTCGGCCATATCAATCAGATAGACATTTTCTGGTTATTAATTTCAGTTTTTGGCACTCAGGTCAAATATTCCACCGCTGAAGAAACGTCTGGATCCGCTCCAGGAATGAATACGCTTTGTTTTTGCAGAGCAATCGACGTTGTTTGTTCAGCGAATGATTTATTCGTGGCCATTTGCTTGCTCACTGATCGAAGTCTTTGTTGAACGATAATCATTGTTCCGTTTGTTTTGTTCATGTGTTGTACGGCTTCGATTACGCAACTGTGAAAAGTGCAAAGATGAAAGTTCAATTATGAATCTGAATACAAATCCCATTTCTTGACAAATGAGCTTAAAGACATCAAACAATTCAACTGATAGTCAAATGAAAAGTTTAGTTATTTATTTGCCTAAAACAAATGGTTTACACAGTTTTGTGTGTGTGTGTGTGTGTGTGTGTGTGTGTGTGTGTGTGTGTGTGTGTGTGTGTGTGTGTGTCCGACGCCAATTCAATCTCTTTTCAGTAAGACGTGTTATGTGCATTTACATGAACTGATTAGAATTCATTCTATATTTTGGTTCATCATGGAGTTTAAATTCACTGTTAAGTAGGTGAACAGACACAACAGACACAAATTCACTGTTAAGCCGTGTGACACAAACTGTTGAACAAAATGGAGAAAGTGTGAAAAAAAAAATTAAAATGTAATAGAATATAGTATTAATGAAAGCAGATACAGCATTAATAAATTCTTAATGTGTAACAAAACAAATAATACATTGTATATATGGTACGTAGTTGTATATACAGTATGCAAAGTTTGCAAATATAGTATATAGTGCCTATGCAGTATATAGATTTTCATAAAGTATCGTAACTTCAAAGAAAATCTGTAAAAATGACGTTTAAAAGAGTATTTACAAATATTTAAAAAACGCATTTCTCTGCAATGTACACACACAATTAACACAATAGCAATATACTGCACAAAAAAATCATGCAAGACTCCGACTCATTAAGTTGCAGCACGTCATAAGAACATTTTTATTTCTTAAAAACAACGACAAAGGCCCTCAGTCTCATACTTTAACCGCTCGTGTGCTTTCTCGGAAACGTAAACGTACAGTGCACATGTTCAATTATTCACGTGAGCCACACGTGTGAAATGAAATATTCCGTCTCTCATCTGACGGATCCGATGGCATCTCGTGTGAAGCGATGGCGCGGTACGGCACAGTCTCGGCAGCATCATTGGCTCCGGAAGCTCCAGTCATTTTGTTCTTCGCCGGAGCTCAATGACAGACGGCCCAATATGTCGTGCGGAGCGAAGCCCTTTATGAAAAGGAGCGGTGTCAGAGCAGGCTGCCCCGATTCCTCCTCTGCAGTGTAGTAATGATGCTTTATCTGTTCCCCGTGACAGGCCCGTTTCCCTCCCTGCTGGGTAATAAAGCTTGGCTGTGATCCAGAAGACCATCCCGGGCTGGAGATGCTGAAGGAACGGACAGAAGAAGCTCGACGGAATTGAAACGTAACCTGGAGGTATTTCTTCTGATCTGCACTTATGCATTCACAGGTGAGCAGACCCTCCGTCAGCCCCCCCGCACCATCGATTGGTCATGGATGAGCAGTTTAGCTGGAGGCTGAGACAGGTTTCCAAAGCACAATCAAGGACCGGTCATCAAGCCGGTGGGCAAGAGGAGAAATAGATGTTTAAAACGGCACAAATGAGATGGAAGCTGCCTCAAAGGGAAGGAGCTGCAGATGAGTGCGGGGCAGGGGTCGAGTCTGTCTGTAGACCCCCTCACCAATGACTAATGAGGCCTGGTATTCCACTGATTGAGATTAAGAGGCTCTGAACGGCGGGCCTGCGGGGTCGGCAATGTGGTGGGATTCTTTACCTCTCTGCATCCATCCATCCATCCATCCATTCAATCCTTCTGGACAGGTTTTTCTTTCTCCAAATGTCCCTGTTTGGTTCTTTATGTGGCTTAGATCAGTGGTCCTCAACCTTTTTGTTGTTGTGGACTGGTCAACGTTGATGATTCTTCCACGGCCCAGAGAGGGGGTTTTATATTTCATTTTTTTCATTTAGTATTTAGTATATATTATATAGTATATATAGCATTTAAACATGCATTCAAAAAAATTAAAACGTGATTTTTAACTATGGTTTAACTATGGTAACTATGGTATTTGAAGTCTCTTTTTAGATTAAAAAAAAATAAAATCTATATTTTGTTTTAAAACGTCAGACACCCTAACCCTAACCCGCAAAAAGCAAAAAACTTTCTTAATAAAGTTTGGTTTCCTAATATCGAAATGCATTTTATCACCTCAATGTTTAAAAATGCCAGAACAAAGTCAGTCTCTGTCAAACACAAATGTGCAAAAAGCCAATTCAAGTTCACATGATTTAGCCCACAAATTGCATCCAGTACCTTCAGCATCCTGCAGATGGCGATATCACCTTGTCTGCCCAAAAAATGAACAGCGATAGAAAAAGATACTGACTTGAAGTGCACAAAAAGAAACGGTTGGAGTCGGTAATGCAGAACAGAATAGAATAGAATGCCTTACTGTCCTTGTAGATGTGATAATGGTAAAATATACACACTGAATAACCAATATAAATATCTACAATATATTAAAATATGGTGCAAAATATAGAAGACAAGAAACGGTCTAAAACACAAGATACAAGAACAAGAAACAAGAACAAGAAAAAATATACATAGTGCAAAATGCAAATACAAATTACAGAGTGCAGTAACGAGTACAGATACTCAATCACATATGTAGTCAAGTACTGTAGAGAGTAAAAGTTGCTTATACTTTTGATACTCAGTATAAGCACAAAATAGCCAAAAAAAACTTGAGTAACATCACAAAGTCCATTTACTCAAGTACTTTACACCACTGCTCCATACTTGAATGTTACTGGACCGTGACAAAGCTACAAAAAATAGACACCAACACAGCAACATCTGAACTCAACCTCGAGTCTCAAAAAGATACACAATAGGGTAACAAATGAGCTCCACTACATTCTAAAGCAAACTAGGTGTTTGCTGCTAAACACACAGAGCAGATGTTGGAAAGAAGCATGAACGCTCTGTGGCTTCCTGAGCTGTGCGAGGCTGCAGACACCAGCTCACTCGTGAACCCTGATGCTCGGCGGTTACGCAGCAGTTTTATGGTTCAGCAAACTCCTAAAATCGAAGCACAGCTGGTCTGAAATCGACAGAGCTGCGCAAAGTGACTCTTTCGTGGCGGAGAAAAACACTTACACGAATGCACTTACTCGGGCGAGGAAAAAACACCAAGACGCCTTGTGATCAACCTCTCCAGATTCCACATAAGAACATTAAAAGCAAATTCATGTCACCAGCCGGTGCAAAAACCAGCGATGTGACCACCATCGGTCCGTTTACACGTCTCGGTCATCGGGATCAGAAACTCATTTTATTCAAGGCTTTTGCTGCCGGCTTGGTCAATACAAGGCGAGGATGGAAAATTCATTCCAATCCATTTTTGGAGGCTGGAATTATTATGTTTGCGGTTTCTAAACACTCCCTTCATCTTTGCTCGGCCTCGTGCCATCCGCAGGTCACACAATGATAAAAGGTGAGTTGACTTGCGTAGATCGCCCGAAAAAACGAGGTGAAATCCGGATGCTGACGGTCTGAGTTGGCTCTGGATCTGGGTCACCACTAGTTTGGGAAGTGAGAGCTTATTGCTTATTTTTGCCAACTTTTATTCATAAAAATATTTTGACTTTGTTTATTTTTGTATGTTTACTTGTTTATTTATTTATTTTTATTCATTTATTTATTTGCTTATAGAGGTGCATTTATATATTCTGGATTGTTTATATATATATATGTGTGTGTTAGTGTGTGTAATATGTATTTGCTTATTTATTTATTAAGATGCACTTTCCTCATTGTGGGACTAATAACAAAGACAAAGAATAACAAAATTATATATACACCAAATGAATAAACATTGAGCAAATAATCTGGCAATTAAAAAGGCAATTGCTTTTATCAAATGAACCAAAAGAACAGATACACGATTTTCAAAGTGAAAATTAGCAATATGGATTTCTTTTTCTAAATGAAGTTGTGTAAACAAACCAGTTCACTCTTTTTGAATAATCAAGCATTATACCAACACACTGCTGTAATACAGCATAATCATGCAAATGTATTGTCCATAAAAATGCATTTTGCATATATCAGTTTTGTATAGATTTGTAATGTAACATACATTTGAAAGAAAAGCATTCAGATTTTTCATGGTGTTTAGCTGCTGTTTATTTCCAGGGGTTTTAATACACGCTTGTCTGGGTGTATATCGATTCAGTGGCAGCTTCGTTAATATGCAAGTGGGGTATTAATTGTGCAAGAGCCTGGAAGCCAGGCTGGTATCAATTTGTTAGTTATGATAAAGCTCCACGATATCAAAAATGGTTGCACGCGGCAAAGCAAATGAGGCTGGGGAGATAAAAAACATAAAAGGAGGGAATGAAAAAGGAGGAAGAGAGAAAGGAAATTTGAGGAAAGTCAAACGGGGAACTTGATATAAGCTCTCTATAACTGTCTTCAGGTCTGTTGTTGCAGGGTTTATTTTAAACGCACACGGTGGGGAAATGTTATATCCGTGGAGTCTAGTTAGCATGAGTAGAACAGATCAATGACGGTGTACATCTTCTCACCTGAATTTTAAATGAACTGACACAGAAGATATCAGTTTCCTTTCACTTGGCACACAGGGTAGAAATGGAAAGCATCATTTTCCAAGTCTTGGAAAAGTGGCACTTAAAATAGCAAATAAATACAACGCCTCCCTCCGTTTGTTTAACAGCTTTTCTATTTCCGGGTCACAGGAAGCTGGAGCCAATCACAGCATCTCTACACTTAGAGGCGGGACAATTGCCTTGGATTAGTGTTCAACCAATCACAGAGCAGGACACACACACACATCACACTCTCAAATCTATGTTTTGATTTGACCTAAAGATACACATATTTTGTATTGTAATAAGCACATATTCGTGTTGCACTGGATAGAAAGTTGCTATAATTTCATTGTACATGTATATGACTTACATTGTATATGTGCACAGTGACAATAAAGGCTATTCTATTCTATTCTCTATTCTATTTTCAGACTGGGATGGAAACCGAAAACCCAGAGGAAACCCACGCAAACACTGGAAGAACATGAAAGACCCCAGCTGGGAATCAAACAGTGAGACCATCCCTCCTAAATATTATTTGAATGTGATTGTATTTATAAAAATACTATAAACATTTGTAATTTGTGTAGTCCAGTCGTTTTTAAATGTTTTATTCACATGCAAAAGGAGTATAAAATTGCCCGCGTATTTAGGCAATTATTTTTAAAAACGAATGGTGCACAATTTTGAAAAAAATAAAATACATTTACATATACCGTATATTTATAAATAATATAAAATGTTTTTTTTTTACATTTTGTCCTTTTTTTTTTGTTGATAAGTTGATATTTACACACACCGGAATATTAAGAAGATTAAATGGAAAAGAAGCTACAAAACAGATAAAGATTTCTCATGCATTGCCGAGTGAAAAACCTCCCAGACTTCTTATGGAATTGACAATGCGGATCGATGAGGCCAAATAGGGTAAAATTCCAGTGTATCTGTGTCAACCGGGGCTGTCAGAGCAGATTCGATATTCTGCTGATGAGGTTCGAGCCGGCGCTTTTGACCTGCTCTGCGAGAGCTTCTTAACATATCAACTTTTTTAGAAGACAGTTTCAACAACCAGAATCTCTTATTTCTATCTCGAGAAATAAGAAATTCCAAATTTTGTTTCAGCGCACGACCTTTGAAATGCTTCAAATTCAGCTCTGCAAAGCAAAGAAGACACTCGTTTCTTACCGACGCTCATCAGTATTATAGTTTTAAACAAGCAGATCTACAATCCAGGGTGAAAAAAGAAACCCAGCGTGGAACATCAGCACAACTGAAGTGATAGAATGGAACAGAATGATCAATAATACCAGAATAAAACTACCATTTGAAAAATACAGCTAGTGCATGCTGGGAATACACAAAAAAAGGTAGAAAAGCAATGCTTGGGCGTAATGTGTGTGTGTGTGTGTGTGTGTGTGTGTGTGACTGAGTGAGTGAGAGAGAGAGAGAGAGAGAGAGAGAGAGATGAATAAGATGAATTTAACCCTATACAGTATACTGTATATAGTATTGATAGTATATACTAAGGTATTTATAGTACATGTACAAATTATATTTATACACACACACGGGTATATATATATATATATATATATATATATATATATATATATATATATGTGTGTGTGTGTGTGTGTGTGTGTGTGTATGTGTGTATATATTATATAGTAATTAGTAAGTTATATTATATTAGTATAATTAGTATATTAGTAATATCTTAAATGATTAGTAATTTAATAATATATAATATATATTAGTATACATACTATTATGTAGAATAATTATAGTGTATATATATATATATATATATATATATATATATATATACACACACATATTACTACATGCATAAAGCACATACACAGTAGTACATACGTATATTTTATTAGTACTAATGGTATACATACACTACGATATCTATAGTTTATGTTATATTAATATATAACCACATACATGTTTTTTTCTGATTTGTCAAATTTCATAAACACTACAATAACCGTACATATATAAATGAGGTACTCCAATATATACTCCACTCTATTTGGGTCCAACTAAATATACAGTATTTACGTTTTAAAGGATTAGGACCAGAACAAACCAGCATGTGATGTTTGTCTTCATCCATTATTTATTGAGCAGGTTTTTAATATCCCTCAGCGAGCGTCTCTAAACAGCCGCGTCATCAGAAAGCCTCTGTTTACAGTTCATAAAGCCCGAGCCGCAGATTTACACGGCTGACAGCTTGTGGTCAAAGAGCGTCACCTGGATATTTCCTGTATGATCGATGGCGTGAGGCCCGACTGTGTCAGGTCGAATTCAGCCGTTAACGGGCAGCGCCATCCTCTCCTGTGCCACATGATGCCGCGTAATAAATGCGTTATGATTCCCCACACCGCTGAACATCAGGCGTGAGTGCATTTGTTCTCCTCATAAACTCTGGGTGAAGTGCGGCACTCCGGCTCCAGTCAGCTCCAGATTTAACCTGCTATTAAAAGCAGCAATGTCTGAAAGCGTTTAAGCGTGATATACTGGCAGAATCCTAACGTGGTCCCGCAGTCTTGAAAGAAAGACTCCTGCCCTGTGACTGGCATCTTACAAATGAACTGCAAACACCTCGGTGCCGGAATCCCACTTTAAACCCAAACCTCACACGGAACAGATCATCTAATCACTTCCTTTCAAACAGAGAGAGAATGTCTACGGTGGAAGTTAACCCAGCTTTAAACAATGCAGGATTCCCGGACTTGGAGAAACCTCCTGCACTTATGAAACTCTCTTCTTCGGAAGTAGATATGTGTTTTAGATAGATATTGATTGACTTTAGTTAAATTAATAGTCTAATTTCAATTCCATTGAAAGTTCAATTTCACTAACCTTGAACCGTAACCTTAGTTCTATGTTCTAAAGTTGATCAAACAAAATATACAAAATATGGCATGTGGCAAAAAGGAAGAAAGAAATGAAGAAAGAACAAAAGAAAGAATGTAAGAACTAAAAGTAAGTGCGAAAGAACTAAAAGAATGAAAGAAAAGTAAGAAAGAAAGAAAGAAAGAAAGAAAGATAAAAGAAAGGAAGGAAAGAAATGAATGAAAGAAATAAAGATAAAACTAAAGAAAGTAAGTACAAAATAAAGAATGTAAGAACATAAGAAAGTACAAAATAAAGAAAGAATGAAAGAAATAACAAAAGAAAGAACGAAAGACAGAATGAAATAAAAGCAAATAAAGTAAGAACAAAAGAAAGTAAGAAAGAAAAAAAAGAAAGAAAGAAAAAAAGAAACGAAAAAAAAAAAAAAAAACAGAAGAAAAGAAAGATGGCCACCAGGGATCAAATAAAATATAGAAAATGTAGTAGTTTATTTAGAAATGAAGAAAGAAACAAAGGAGGACTGATCAATATGGCCACTAGGGACCAGACAAAACGTTGAAAATACCGTAGTTTTTATATATATATATATATATACCAAAGAAAGAGAAGTTTGTAAATATGGTTTAAAACTGATAAAAAAAAAAACTGATATCAAAACCAGTACCTTATTTAACGACAATACACCAATTCCCTACTGCTGGATCACAACTGATCAAACTTCACTAACCAATAGCAATTTACCCAAATCACAACCACATTCTGAGGCTGTATAATTAATTATCATACAAAAAAAAATCCTGTAATTACCTGACAAAAGATCATCATTAATCATCCTTGCTTTCCAGGATTATGACGGATTATTTCAGACAAACTCTATTATTTTCCGTGATGGAACGCCGAGGTTTTAATGACTTAAAGGCAGTGAAATATCTTTCAGGCCGCGCTGATACGCACAGGCGACGTAATTTGTACATTATGATTTAAGGAAATCACTGTGAAGATCAATCCCACAAAAGTGTTTCATCCCATCCTCACAATTACAAGAGATTAAAATCATCCGAGCAGCGGCAGCACGACGATGGCAGCGCGTAAAAACTAGAGCAAGTATTTTACTGCTTTTACGTTCTATTTAATGAGGCTGCTTTTGACCCAGAGTTGTAAGGCAATGCAATTTTTAGAAAATTTACCAATATGCTAATACATTCTATGGAATGTTCTGCTCGGAGAAGTGGGTCCCTTATGATTAAGATGTGTATCCTTCCTCAGGTGAGAACGTCTCCTGGGATGTTTCATCTTCCTGATGCTTTTTAAGCTTCTCATCTCTAGGAAATGACAAAGCATCCATTTGCGAGCAGACGGCGCTCATGTATTTCTGGGACGGTTTTATGTCTTTGTGCACGTTCTGCTAGTTATGACGCTTTATCTAGTCTTCGTTTTTACTGTTTCTCCCCCCTTCATTATCAAAGAACCGAAAACACAACAGTGGAATTGAATTTTACAACTTGTGGTTGAGCTATTCCAAATATAAAATGAAAAAAAAAAATGTACACCACAAATTTAAATTATCTTGCTATATTGTGGGTCAAAAAGACTGGAAAAATCAAAAGTCCATTGTGGAGAGTTATTAAAACATTGTTCTTTGACATTCTTTCTTATCTATAGTTGCTATCTATAGTTATCATAATTTTGATGATATAGCCACGGGAAATATCAAGAAGCGTTCCACGATGAAATACTTATATTGAGAATATTGTGAAAATTTATTGAAAATCATGTGAGTAAATTGATGAATTCCTGACCAACGCAGGTCATTAGCATATTAGAATGTAGGTGGTGAATGGTAAAAAAAAATTAAAAATCTCAAATAAATACAAAACATATGATATATTATCATAAATAACAAAAATATGAAATGTCTTTTAATATAACATTAACAAAAATATGACATGGTATTAAAAATATGATAAATAACAAAAAAATGATATCCAGAGGTCTTTCAAATGCTTTGGCTTAAGAGTTTTGGCTTTGGAGTCCAAGTCTTGGCTTTAGATTTTGGCTTGTAAAGAATTATATGCCCACGTGGCTTCCAAACAACGTCCTTTCTTCTACCTAACTCCAGATGAAAGCAGGTCATTAGCATATTAGAATGCAGGTGGTGAATGGTAAAAAAAAAATCATCAAGTAAATCCAAACTGATATCTAGAGATCTTTCAAATGCTTTGGCTTATGAGTCCGAGTCTTAGCTTTGGATTTTGGCTTGTAAAGAATTATATGCTCACGTGGCTTCCAAACAACTTCCTTTCTTCTATCTTGGGTTTAGTGGCAGCCATCTTAAATATGTGGGACACACCTATTCTCTTTCAAAATAAAAGTCTGATCACAGGAAATAAATGAATTGAATGAATGGCAAACAAAGAAGAATTGATATCACAAAAATGTTATCAAACTAGATATAGCATCTATCTATCTATCCATCCATCCATATATAGAGAAATAGAGAAAAAATAGATGTAGGGTAAGAAAGCGAGACAGATCAGATTGTTTTAGAACAAGAGAAAACAAAGAGGAAAACAGTCTATTATAGCCACAATCTTGTTATTAACAGGCCCGTATATTCACATTTTACGATAATGTAATACGTGTAAGAGAGTGACGGCCCACCAGGTAGGGCGAATTAAAGTTTGAATGTGGGTTTTTAATGCCGAAAAGCCTTTAAATGAACCACCAATGCATTGTTTCATAATTAATAAGCTAATAAAAACCCCAGCGAGAACGTAAAGCTTCCACTCGACTCCCAGAGGTCATTAGCACCCCGGTAAATTCGCCGAATTCTCCTGAATAATTGTTTTCCCACCCCAAGGATTCATCAACGTCGGTGCGAGAGGAAGTGTGCGAGAGGAAGTGTGCGGCATCGCAGCTGTTGTTCAACATTCACTGGAGCCTGAAATGAACCGTGGTTTAAACCTGTAAATCCCATAGTGCCGAGTCGCCGCCCGTCTTTAAACACCGGACGCGTGAATGACACGAGGAAATGCATTTAGCTTCTAAAGGGAGAAGGAACAGAAAACAACTCCCCCTGATGTAGGACGCCGAGCGACAAAACAAATCACCATTAAATTGCTGAAATACACTTGCGCTCCATATTCCGCGACTTCCACACGCTTTGCGAACAAAGCCCGAGCTGCCACGATGCATTTATAGTGGTCTTGAAAGCCCCCAGACAGCGTTCACGCAACGAGTGACAAAAGCACCACCATCGCTTTTTTTCCCTTCCTTTTGTGGTCCGTGTCGTTTCTGACTGGTTTGGACATTTTGCTTCCACCTCGGTGGCACTTTCCCCACAGATGCTTTATGCAAAACAGAGCCTGAACGCCGACAATTGCGTCACGTCCTGATAGAACGAATTTACGGAAATTTACGTTTAAGGCGTTTTTAGAGTATTACAAAATTGTAATACTCTACTTGTTGCTGTTTGTAAAAAGTAATCTGTTACAGTACAATATTCACCACTTCTGTATTATGTTTAAGTTACTTTCACCAGATTAACTGCCTAACATAACTAAATGTACCTTTTACTTGTATTTTATTTTACATCCAGTAGAAGGCGATGTTGTGTAGCATAATCTAAGCTACTAACAACAATGAACGTAGTTTATAATTGGCAAAGTGTTAAAAGTACGGTAGACGTCCTTTTGGTAGACAAGCGATTTTCTGGCAATATCTGTGAATAACTCCACAGTTATATTCATATTAGACACATCAGGACTATGTAAACTTCAGTGCCATTTAATTCACTTTGAATGACTTACCACACAATATACTGTCATGCTTTCAGTCATTAAAGTGCAGAGGACATTGTCAATAAACGCATTATACATAAACACTTGTCTATTCACAAACAGGAAATATTAAACGTTTGATTTATTGTCTTGAGGGTGAAACGTTTGATGTAATGCAAGCGTTACTTAGCATGTAGCGAGTAATATTTTCCTGAAAATACAATTAGTAATGCGTTACACTACTGCAGTACGTTACAGCGAAAACGAATAGATTATTGTAATACATCATTATTGTAATTACATATATATTATTGTAATACAGTACTTTTATAACGCGTTACTCCCAACACTGTTCATTACTCAAGTAGAAGTATAGATAGAGTAAAAAAAAAAAAAAAAGAAGACTTCAGTGGAAGTAAAAGTATCAACTCAATCTTCTTACTCAAGTACTTGATGTGTAAAAGTAATTAGGTATTAAAATGTTGCCGTACGTAAGTACATTGAAACCTATTGCATTTTATTACAGTGCAAACTCTACACCATCTACAGTATGTGCGCTACCAAGCATGTGCGTAAAATATGATTACTAGTATTCTAATGGTGAAAGAAGTCACACTCCCGAATCTTGAAAGTATATAAAAAGGTAATTTATACAGCGCTTACTTCAGTCCCAACAGTACCAACTCAAAATAGCTGTAAATATCAATTTCGATCATCCATTTCAACATGGAAATAAAACTAACCGAAAAGCAATAGCAGTAACATGGCTATTTTTCAATAATGTAAAGAGTAGAATATACATTTGCATAAAAACTGAAAGAGTAAAAGTAAAAAAGTAGGCAACAAAATCACTCAAGAATAAGCCAAAATTCCACACAAAGTAACCAAGTATTTTTGATTGACGCGTCGGTCATTCCACGCTAGAAATAAACACAGCGCATGTGGAACCACGTTGTGTACACAGAAATCCTCGCACAACCAGACTACGATATTAACACCAACGTTCCATAGGCAGATCTTTGTTTTCCGACAAATCCCTGACAGGCTTGAGGTTTATGGAGTGGCTCACAGGACTTGGTTCTGTTCACGCCGGCAGATCAACGCTCGATCGTGTGAGACTTTAGTCTGCATTTGAAACCTGATTGCACGCTGCGAGACAGCGAGACAGGCAGGAAGTCGGAACACAACAGAAATGGAAGGACACTTAAAGCTGCGGCTCATCTATCATGCATTGAAATCACAGTCAGGCCATTCGAGACCCGGGATTTGCGTCTCATCGTAGTAGAAATGTACGTCGAGCGCAGGATCGAACCACAGTGACACTAATCCTCTCTCCAGCCCAATAACTCCAGATATTCAATATGCATGATGGGATCAAAGACCTGTAGAGACGCTTCCTCCATTGTGTGGATCTGCACGACTCAATCTGCTGCCGATTCGCTGAAACACCAAGTTTATTCATTATTTCTTGTCTGGGAATAGCACGTATAATATCAGGAAATTCTTCAAAGAACGCAAAGCGAAAAACCACACATGGTTTTTCTTTGCCGTGATGGCGTTGATGAAAAATACACTACACACACATATTTACCAGCATCCCTTTTTTTTTTGTAATGGATTAATTATATAAGACAAGAAACCGATGCTTCCTCAGTATATGACAGAAATCAAACTCTTTGTTGTTCCTTTTATCAAGTGTTCAAACATTCACCATCAGTTCATCATTTTAACCAGTAAAGGATATTAATGTTTGAACACACAAATTAAACTCGTTCATATTAATGCACAAATCTGCAACATTAATGTTAACAGTAACATTAATATCTTTTTTTAGCATCTCAGCACACACACACACACACACTCTTGAATAAATGAAAATATACACAGCCTTTTTGTTTCATGAAAAACGCAATCTACAATAATTGTGTATAAGCAATGACTAATACTAAAACTAACACTAGTACTAAAAAAATATACTACAGCATGACAAAAATGTGCCAAAAACAAATTGATTCATTACTCACGTATGAATTTAGATGACAGTCGATTCTTCATCCGTAGAGTTCCGCCTGACGTCGGTAAAATTTTTGCAGAAGCTTCAACAGTTCTTCTGAGTTCTTGGGAATTTTCAACCGTTCTTCCAGAAGCACATTTGTGAGGTTGAACACTGATTATGGACATTGGAGTCCGGCAGGTTCCATTAAGTTCATGTCTTCACGGACCTTGCGTTGTGGACTGGTGTCTAGTCATGTTGATGGAGGACAGTTTGATCTCACAAAGATGCCAGTATTGAATTGTACGAAATTAAATGTCTTTAAATATTCTACATCCTACAAGTTGGACAGACTCAAAGCTCCTTAAAACAACTGCAGAACGGGACACAATGCAGACTGGCAAGTATCCTCTACCAAACCCTGATTTATCCATCATCTTGACTTGGTAATTGAAGGCCACGTGAAGTTTGTAGGTGTTTAGTGAATGATTTCAGAAAGTTACAAGCATGTTCCTACTCTGTTCCTCAGCTTCTTTGGCTTGATTATATTCACCTGTTGCCATGCAAGTGATTGGTTACACCTGGGGCCAATTGATTGGGTGAGCAAATACTTTTGGCCATATATTTTATTTATATCAATATAATAAAAACGTTGCACAATATGAACACTATTATATCCTGTATAGTTAATGAATTTCATATGTATGTGTTCTACATAAAACTACAATTAAGCCTAAAACTTTATTTCAATGATTGTATAAGGAAATCCATATGCTATAGATATTTCTCATTTCCTTGATTTCAGACAAATTCATTTTATTAATGTGGCTTTGCTTCTAAAATAGAAACAAGGAAAAGTCAATATGTGAAAAAGCTATTCTGTTTGATTGTGACCTTAAACCTTGAAGTAAATGTCATTTTAATATCTAATAGAGTGAACTGTCAGTGACCCTGTAAAATCCCCATACCATGTGTAAATTAGTCTGTCATGTGGGTGTTCATCACATTCACAAAAAAAAATATTTTTTTTGTGGTTTGCTGGAGTGCACAAAAATGGATCCCAAATTGATTGCCAATAGAGAATGTTGTTACCTTAATCAATAATATTTACTTTGTGTGTGTGTGTGTGTGTGTGTGTGTGTGTGTGTGTGTGTGTGTGTGTGTGTTACTTAATATAAAATTGCATTGTATATTGAATATAAAAATCAAGAATTATATTGATTGTATGTCCAAAGTAATTTTATTTGTGAATTTGTTATTACATTTATAAACATTTTACCTGTATAATTGGGTTTGTATTATACGTTTATAATGATTATTTTACAGTAGAATATATCTCATATACTGTATCGTCAATGTAATAATACTGTTTGAAACTATGCTGTAAATGGAAAACAAATCTTACACTTACGTACTTAAAAAAACTGCATCTTAAAAAAAATTAAAACATGTAATAAATTAAAATGTACAATTTGGTATAAATATTTACAGGTTTACATAAAATTAACAGAATTAACAAGTACAGCCTTTGTGGGAGGTGAACATGCAAAAATTAACGCAAATAAAAAGCAAAGTTGAACATTGATAAACAATAATAAAAACAATGATAAAAATGATTTATTAATAAACATTCAAATTACAATCATCAATACCGGTATTTTTATATTTCATCATCACAACCATTGAGCTATCAATCATTTTTCTATACTGTGCAATAGAAAAAAGTCTTATTTCTGAGATTACTACTTAAAAATAACTGAACTCCGAACTGAACTCAGAAACTTGCCCTCAAAACAAGGCAAACGCTCCTTTGATGTTCCACGTGTTAATCATCACATAGACGCAAGCAGAGCGATTTAATGTCTGCCGAGTCCCGTAAGGTTTAAAATCAAGCTTTTCTTTACCTTTCTTTCTCAACCCTTTCCACATACATCCAGTCCGGATGTTTCTGAAGTGGGTCAGCTTTGCTCTCCGATGATGGAGAGTTAAAGCATCCATCATGGTGTCCACACACACAATCATACTCTCCTCGACAGCATGACCGCAAACAATTTGTCAGAATCCTGTAGCTAGAATGGCCAGGAAATGGAAATAAATTATTTGCGCTAATCAATTTTGCGCCTGTAGATCTCGGCCGAGCACATTCTTCAGCGTAAGTAGCGGGCGATTCATCTGTGTGGTGTTTGTGTAGATGTCCGACTGGTCTGACTACATTTAGCGCGAGTGTGTTCCCGCAAAAGTAAATCACGATTTCACAGCTCAGATTCGTTTGTAGCACTGATTGAGGAATTGAATTTTAATTCCCGCCATTCTTCATGCGCAAGAGCGTTTAGTCCGCGCCAACTGGAGTCTGAAACGCATTTGAAATGGGTTTATTATTCACCTCAGGTCACTGCTGTTTCCCGTCAGAACCGCACGTAGAGAAGCAGATTAGTTCCATCACATACTGGAGATGTTTTGAAAGAGTGTTTTCTGAAAGGCTAACTCTCACCGATCCTGGCTAAGTCGTACGCCACAGGAGAGTTGGCTTTAAAAAGCAAAAATGAAAATCTAGGAATATCTATTTAGGCCACTGATCCATTTCTGCTCCTCGTTCTTTCCCGTTAGTCGCGAGAAAACTTTTCCCACCGCGTGCTCTGACTGTTTACTTCCGCGTTAAGGGAGTCTGCATAATTCATTGGCTGTGATTAGTCTCATTGATTACGTTCCAATTGGAAGTTTTTGGACGCGTATGGAAAGGCCTTAAATCGGCCCAGAGTGTGTTGAGCACACATGCCGTTTCCTCCACTTTTGGCTTCAACCTTCTTCTGCCTTGTAAAAAAGTGACCTTAAATAACTATCAACCTTCCCTGACACTAACATGACATCGCTCGATGGAGAATTTCATTTTTTTCTCCGCCAATGAGCGATGGTTGAGTTTGGACAGCATGATCTGCCCAAAGCTTTTCAAAGTCGACACGTTCTCCAAAGCGTCACGAGCCGTCTGACAGGTTATCAAAATGTGTCAGAGATGATTTAATCCTCTCTTCACGAGCTTGTCCAAATACTAGAACATTATGTCAGGCTCTGTATCATGTTCTCCACCTTTTTCCCACCATCCAAATGTGCTTTTTTGTTTAATTCAGATGAATCCCTGTCACTCAGGTTGTAAATAGTCTTGTCAAAATTGAAACAAATGTATCATGTGTAAATTATAAAATCCCAGATTGGTTCTACCGTGCCTAGTAATGAAAACCGCATGAAAGGTAATTTGCAATTTGGCCACCCAGTGTTTTGTTTTTTTCAGAGTTATTAAATTACCGGTAGATTTTATTATAAAAAAATAATGTACAATAGAAAAGCAGATCATCCTAAATTAAGTTAAGCAGGAAATATGTAAACAAATAATTACTAGTAATAAACATGATTGCTGTTACGTTCATGGACTGGTACATGGTTCCCACAAGCCTTTGATTCCCTTTTTAATCATCTTTTCCATTGGTTCCACCTGTTCCTCATCAGTGTATTTAAGTCATCACCTGTGTTATTGTCCTCAGTCAGTTTGCACTATTGTTATGTTACTTGTGTATGTGTGAGTAGAGTTCCTGCTCTGCGCTGGGGTTGTAACAATTAATATGTAGGCAAATTTAATTACTAAATTGAATTATTTTCTTGTGGGATTTTAACCAATCTGATTCATTCTGCACCATTGATCATGAACATTTAATGCAACTAGTTTTTTTGTTGTTGTTTGATTATTTAATAGGGAAGGAATTTTGACACATTTTTAATTTGAAAAACTGTTCAACATGGGAAAAGAGTGCAGGGTGGAGCAGTGGAAGAAATAGATAGATAGAAAATAGAAAAATAAATAGATAGATGGAACACGTTTATTTTCTTGGTTTTCTATGAATATACTTTACTTGAGATAGATGGTTTTCAAATACGGTACAACATGGTGTAAACAATTATTTACACATTAATGACATCATAGATAGAACACCTAGAAGATCTTTCGCATAAGTTCAGAAACAGAATGTGTTCACCGGTTCATTATAAGATAACTATGCCTATTCTTTGATAAAGAGGTGTACGAAAATAGAAAATAGTTTCACAAAAACTCTTTTATAGCTGACTGATATGTGGAGAACAACAGCATGGTGACTCACTCTTCAGCCCACAAGCTTTATTATGTCTGTGTCGTTTTTTTTTCAGTCTATCCTAAAACTATTCCGTTTATCCTTAACATGTTGAGTTCATCATCATCATCATCTTCATCTACCACCTTCACTCAGACACATCACTCAGAGTTAAAATGAGTTCAAAATGAGTTTCTCAACCTGTGAAATTACCAGTTTGGTTGCAAATAAATATTACAGAATGTTATTTATTACGTTTGTAATTACGCTTGTAATGCCAACGCCATTGTGTTCCTGCAGATGTGCGTCGCCGGTGATTTCCCACGGGTAATAGAATATTAAAAGAAGGCAATAGGCCACATGCCGTAGATCAGACCGTTTCTCCAGGAGACCTTTGCGTTGCAGGGGATTTAAGATATGAGGAGAAGCAAAGGCTTTCATATATCAGAGGAAATCTCTCTCTGAGGTGGTGGACATCATGCTGAGGACGGCAGAACTGAACTATTTTTCATATCCGTCAAATATCACACTTCTCCGAAGCCCTAACTACAACCAGATCCTCGTAAATTAGAGTCAGTAATTCTCAAAAGTAGAATGTAGGGTTGAGCGATACCACAATTCTGAAATCGATACAATACCGATTAACTAGACGTCCAGTATTGACAATACCATTATCGATATCCATACGTTTCGCACCTAAAATTAAAATAATTTTTGCACATTGTTAATTCATATCTCTAAAGGAACAGCAACATAAATAACGCCCATGAAAAATGCTTTATGACCATGCTTTATGGCCAATAATGTCATAATAAATTAAATAAAAATATGAAGAAAAAAAACATATTTTAAATTATAAACGAATTTATGAAAAAAATGTTTACATTGAAAAATGGTAGTGCTCAAAAACCTGCATGAGCATAGTAGTAAAACATAACAAAACATTTCATATTGAACAGTAAAACATTATTTAGGACCAAGATGACATCAGTTATGTTTTGGATTTGTTTTCAGGAAAAGCAGCATGTTCACATTTTTAGATTTAAGGCAATTTCACATGTATTTGTTTTATGCCTTCACTGTATATGCGCATGCAAGTTCAAGTTAAAATTTTATTTCATTATATTCAACAACTACGTCCTGTAATGTAATCGGTAGCGAAAACATATGTAGATAAAAAAAAACTGTAAAGTCCAACTTTCGACTTTGCATTGATCTGGAACTACTGTAAGAAAAGTGCAATGTAAATTAACTTGAACTTTTTTAAAAAAGTCCTATTAAATTGCACATAATACTGCATAAAACACGCAACTCACTATTTAAACACGGGTAGCATGTTCTGCTAAGAAAATGTGAGCAATAACAAACATAAATAAGTAAACGTAAGGCATAACATACACATTCTAGATAGAATAGCATAGCGAGAGGTAGGAAAAATTTGATTTGAACAAAATTTGAACATCTGCCCGCCCCTGACAGAGACCCCGCCCCTCCCCTCTGAAGAATAATACTGACTCAGTGTGCTCTTCTGATTGGCTGACGGAATCATGTGACACGGAAGACCATTTGAAATACACTTCGTCTAATTTTCACTCATCCAAAACTCTCATAAGTGAAAACGTCGTTTAGTAGAGTTGGTATCGATTGAAACGTACGAAAGTATCGACTCCAAAATATCGACCAGCGGGTATCGAAGTGTTCCAAATACTTTCCAAAGGTATGGTTCAAATGAAGATTCCAAAGTATTCGATACTTCCATTCCTAGTAGAAAGGGCCATAACCATCTTGCAGTAGCTCCTGCAGTTAAGAGCCGGTGGTTCAGTTCTGTGAAGGTTTGCTAAAGGAGACATCCACACTGAAATGCCACCTGTCTTCTCAGATAAACAATGACGGACGATGTCAGGAAGAAGAAAGCCTGGTTGAGGGCGAGAAGCGTCTATCTGATTTAATATGCTGCAACAGGCCTGATTGCGACAGTAAACTGTGACTTTGCAAAGTTGGACAGAGAAGTGTCTTGCTGACAGAAGGAGTCGTTTGAATGATTTTAGTCCATCTCAGCCACTTTGTCACTTCCGTGTCAAATCTCTTTCGGGATGCGATGGTCTCTGCAGTTTCCTCAGTGGACATTCTCCAAAGGTTGTGCTGAGACACACGTAATGAGCTCCTGTGGGATTCCACAAGCTGCCCGTAATGTCTGTCTGTCGGCCTCTAATAGGGTCCCACCTTCTCATGTGGAATGGTTGAAACCCTTGACTCTCGCCGAGTGCTGTCTTCCCCGTGTAAAACCTCAGCCGTGCCACCGCGCTGCCTGGAGGATTCAGATGAAGAGACATCATTATGTGCAATCTTGTTCCATTAGTGCCTTCTTCAAAATAGATGGCTGCCAGACACAATCTCTGACATCACTGCTCCTGCCGGAACGTAAAGGGAAAGTTCGTGGAAAATTCAGAGAAACGCCGCCGCAGCTTTACGTGAAGTGTTGGCGGAATGCTGATGAAACACAATGCTGCTGGAGTCGCTTGCTGTTTATTTCTTGAGAATATAAAGTTGATGCTTTTTCTGATGCCGAGGGCTTTATATTATCATGCTGGCTGATTGGTTTTCAAGTATTGGTTTTCAATATTGACTTTGCGTTTGATGTCAAGTCGATGCTTGATTATTGGGTTTTGGTTTAAATTGAATATCTTTTTATCGAAGGACGTTGGTTCACGACTGTGTAGTGATATAATTAGGGGTTTGGTCTTTCTTGTGAATGTCAATGGTTGTGAACTGAGACAAACTTCACCATAGAGTTCAATTTAATTGCTAGTTCATGAATTCAGAGTTCCGTTTACTGTTCGAAAGCAGAATTAAGAGTGCAGATTTTTTTTTTAAGCGACACTCAATTACTTTTTTGTGCTGATTGTGCAGTGTAAATATGGATTAAGATTGTATCATTGTCCTGAACCAAACACAAACATCCAAAAAATTGTTTTTGCTAAACGTTCATGAAGCAAATAGTACATAAACTGATTTTCAATAGTATTACTGTGGCATTTACAGATGATACAGTAACATAATAGATATTTCAGTATTAGAATAAGACTAGCTGAAGGATTTAAATAAAGAAAGGCTTTATTGTTGAACATTTTTAAACACATTGGACGCTTATAAATGTTTAAAAATGTATATATTAGAATAAATAGAACACGTGTTTTTCAGTTTGTGTGTGTGTGTGCAAATTTGAAATGTGACATTAGCCACACAGTTTCTTGGATTGGCTACAATTCCCTGTGACCAAGAAATGAAAAAGCGATTCAGAATAACTGAAAGATAACTGGCTGCATTCAAATGTAACCACTAACCAAGACATAAAAACCATTGTGTTTATTCTAGTCTACTGTATGTGGGCCTTCGGTATGATCCATTATGAGCTCAGCACCATGAATCAATACAACTTCGGTGCTATAGGCGTTTTTTTTTCCGTTGACAAAATATTTAACAGATTTAAAGATATCCTAACTTAACAAATGTGGTTCTGCTTCTGGCCTGACAGATGTTTCTTATTGGCGAAACCCCTGGCATGTCACCGGGAGACGAAAACAGATAAGGCTGTGAAGAAAAAGGCCAAGTCGACTTTCTTATCCTGCAGCGAATTATAATGATCTGAAAGCTTGCTTAAAATGCAAATGCAGGGTTGGTCTTAAGCTTTCAAAGGTCAGAAATGAATGAGGTGCTTTTAGAAAACGTACAGTGGCTCGCTGTGCCTTGGGAGAATATACCTGATCATTAATTCAGGCTCACACGGAGTCATTACAGTCACTCCTGATGAAATCCAGGCCGCTCACTCTGATCTCTCCGCACTTCTCCCTTGATTAAAAACAAATTTAACAAAGTCATTGGAATCTATTACAATCGTGTCTTGCTGTCAACCACGTGGCATCCCCGCTGACGTTTACGTAGATTGTTATATTTTCAATTATGCTAATACAATCACCTCGTTTGGATAACGTTATTACGGCGGTGTGACATTAGACTACACTGTCATCTTATCGTGTTTGAGATTACATCTTAATTCCTTTACCAAATTAAAGAGGATGGCGGCTAAATTACCTTTTCAAACACAGCGGACGATCATTCTGTTTTTCTCCAGGCTTTAATAATTATTACGTTTCGATGGGACCCAAACGCAATGCGAATTCACGCACTGATGCACGAGTGATAATTCAGTAAAACAACAATCAGCAAGAATAAAGTGCAAAGACGGGGAAAAAAAGGGAAAGAAACGTGGCGCCCGTGCTGAAGCTGGTGGGCTGAGGTCAGGTCATTTAATAAATCATCTCTCATTAAAAATCGTGTCGACTAAGCAATACGGCTCTTGTAATTGGATTTCCATCCTCAGTTCTGAACAAAGCATTTGGGAAATGTGACAATGTGACACGGGAAACTTTTGTTAATTTTACATCATTTTAACAAGATTGGTGATTGAGCTTATTAAACAACAAACACTGACATTTATTTGTGGAAGTGTATGTGGTCCAGGATTAAATGAATGACTTTCAAATACTGTCGAGTCTAGTTAGGCTTTATTTTAAAGTTAATAGGGGGCAGCGGAGCGGCGTAATGGGTGGTAATAATTCCAAAACTCGATTTTGAGGCTCAGTTGAGGTCTGTCTCTTTGGGTATTTTTTTTTACTGTGTTTGAGTGGATTTCCTCTAGGTCTTTTTTCTAGGGAACGCATACAAACCCGGAGCAGTGGGCAGCCTTAAGCCATGGGGGGCATTTGGGGTCCATGTCTTGCCCAAAGATACAATGGACACAGACGAAACAGGATTGAAAAAACACAACATAATAAAAAACAAATTGGGTAAAAAAGACTTAAATGGAGTAAAATTATCTGCTAATGTGGTGAGAAAATTTTACTTGGTAAGACGAATTGAAACAAAAACCTATTTTCTTAAACAAGCAAGTATATCTTTCACTCTTAATTACAAGCTAGTTAATATTACGTTGTATGAAAAAAAGATTTAGGCTTGGCAAAAATTTATTTTTTGCAGTGCAACCTTTGGACTCAATTCCAATTTTCTACCACTGGTTGTATAGTGAAAGTGAGAAGTGTGTGTGTGTGTGTGTGTGTGATTGGTTAATCACCAATCTATAGTGTGTGTCCCGCGTTAAGGCCCAGAGATCTAGAACTTAAAAAGCGCTTGACAAAAGTGCATGAAATATATTGGAAAATTAATAAAGCAAACACAATCACTACTACAATGATACACTTATTCAAAAGAGAGGTTTTATAAATGCTATATTCCCTGTCCAGTGAAGCCAGAACCAGAGGTTGATTAAAGTGTGAATTACAGAAAACTCATTACAGAAGACACACACATAATATTTGTCCTCCAAGGCAGAAAACACACCATATTTTCTCAGCAGTTTAAACAAACACCCGCTGCTTTGTGTTCTATTACAGTGGATTGTTGCATCGTGAGCGTGTTGACATAACCACTACGTCTGACGCTAATATGAGGAGACGGATCACGACGCATTAATAACACTTACAACTTAGACAGCAGCGTCCACTCGGCCTGACACTCTCAAATTGCTGCAATAACGGACTCCGAAACCAACAGCTTTGGAGTATTTCCACTGTTTTTTGGCTCATTACAAACGCTGGATATTAAATTATCTAGTGTCAACCCAAATGTGAAAAATAAAATTGGATGAATTCAACAGGTTCGATTGTCATCTTCCTGGAACTCAGAGATCACATTACAGCAGCGATTACTGGCGTGCTGTGATTATGCAAAGATTCTACTGTACTTTACGGTAAATATGAATTTAATTGGGGTTTTTATGAGATAATTAAACAATTATTAAAACCTACTTATGGATTTTAGACTGATTTCATGAGTCGGAAAACTAAATATCCTATTTATTCTAACTGCATTGCAAATACTGTTTATGCTCGAAGACCTTCATTTCAAATATATAATTTACAGTTTTCCAATTAACTAGCGTTTAAACGTTAATTGTTAAAATGCTTGTATAGAGCCAAAGCCAAATAAGATTTGCAGAATCTGTTCTGACAGAAAATTCATTACAGAACAGAAATCAATTTTTTCCCTAAAGTACATGGGACATAAAGTGAGATTTGAAAAAATATTTAGAATTTTACTGTAATTTGCAGTAATTAATCAGTTCAACACACACACAATCTCTAAATTGTGCATATCTTGTGCATAATTTCTCTATAGAAAGTGAATTTGTACATCAAATGTACAAAATGTGAAACAAATAAAAGTCTTTTCAAAGTAGATTCAATATACTCTATATAATTTTATGAATAATTATTAATACATAATTAATACTGTATATAATCTATGAATAATTATGAATGCATGTATGGTAAAGTTTGTCTCTTTGCTTAGAACGACTCATTGTACGTGAATAATTTTAATAAACAAATCCGAACTAATTAATTTCAACGAATCACTCACAATGTCGCCGAAAAGGGGTTTGAGGACACAATTTCTTTTGTGTTGTTGTAGAGAGCTTGCCTTGGCTTTCTCATTCCCATTAAAAGTTGTACAACTTCATCAGTGTAATTATTCGCGGTAGGAGGGTTGTTATTATTCTTTTAATTAAAACCCAACACTCGCACAGAAATGGTTTGATTTAATGACTCACCCTTCAAACCTTCAGCCAATTACGTAACGTTTGTGAGCTGCAAATTGACAGCTTTTGTTTTTTTACATTCCAACACCAAATACTGTGAATCAAACGGACTTGAGATGTTTTCTTCAGCAGGTGGAATGAAGTGTATGTGGTGAGACCAACATCACTAAAACAAACAACACGCTTTTAACCTCAAACTACAATATTTAGCAACGCACTGCGATCCTAATTATGTCGAGGATATAAAAAAAAGATTTACTTACCAAGCCCAGAAGAATTTAAAACACTTTGAGTTTTAGTGACAAACACGTCCCAGTGGCATCAGCTAGAGGCAAAAATCCTGTGTAAATGGTGGTTAATTGGAAACCTGAGAATTTTATATTTACTACAAGTGTGTTTTAACTTAACTTTACCTGCTACGTGTAACAATATGTTTTCGAATAATTAAACGATTTAATTGTTTGAAGCACAGGCTGAGTCTTCAACGTTTAGCTATTTCTTGTAATCACTAATTTGTTTCTCTCTCGGAATTTTTTCTCTGAATGTTTAGTTGTCAGTCTTTACTGATTCATTTCTTTAGTGCTTTTTCCATATCTGTGTCTTTGAACAATAAGTGTTTTTGAACAATCCCACAGTTCTGAATTGTGTCTGAAACGTTTCGGATTGTTTATACTACCATTACACCAATATGTTGCTAAAACATTTGTGCTTTTTGAGACAAATGTTGTAATACATTGTTGTAAAGAAATTGAACTTTAACAGATGACATTTTCATTCATAAGAGTAATGTGAAATTTCACCGTTAAAAACATTTTAACAAACACTTTTTTGTCAATGACAAACTTGCCTTTGATGGGGGGTGAATTTGCATAAGGGGGAGTGTCTTTGGTCTCTCTAGGTGTGAATTCATGAATATTCATGGGCCGCCCACACACAGCAGTGTTGACACACACTTTACCGAATGTAAACTATTTTTATGTTTCTGTGAATGAGATAACACAAGTATGTTCACATATTTGTGAAGTAAACACTTTAGCCTACAAGACTAGGTCGATTAAAAGTCTATTCAGGACTATGCAGTATGGGTTTTATGACCTTATTTCAGATTATTTTTCATTATTATATTACAGATTATTTTTATATTTCAGATCATTTCCTTATTTTCTCTATAAACTTACAAAGCACGCATATTTTTTTTTTCTAAAAAATGCTAGCATATACATCCATTTTTCTCACTTATTATTGTAGCACAGCTTGTGCTGAATACAAAATCAGTACTTTTTGACAGTAGTATAAGTAGATAATAATTACAAATATCAGAGCATGTCAAAACACCTCAGAAGCCCAAAAGAAGCTCATGTTGTGTTTAAAAATGGTTTTTAAAGTTTGTGCCTAACAGGGTTAATAAATGAAAAAAATGGATGCTCAAAAAACTCATCGGAGGCCATTATTTTCTGTAGTCGCAGCAGGAGTTGTTGTTAAGAGTCTCAGTTATATATTCTTGCCACAAACACTGGACGGTTGAGATCCTGTCAGCACCCTGTCAGTCCCCGGTCGAAGCTCTCTGTCGGATTCCCTCTTTCCCGGCTGATATTTCCATATCAGCTCCTATCAGTTAATGAGACCCGGGCCGGGGTTCTGCACCTCGCCAGCCCTGCAGAATCAATCCGGTGGGCTGCTCGGAGATCTTCTGCACTATGAACACAGATTCAATCATCATCCAGTGGCATCCTGTATGGATTTCAGGTACAGATGCTTGTGCGACTCTGATTAGCTCAATAACTGGGCAGCAAATCGAATTTCAGTTCTTTTCTCGAATGAGAAATAAGAGTTGCCCGTCGGGTGCGGTAACCCCACAGCAGCAGGCGGCGTGTGAAGTGACCTCTCTATTATTTAACGCCGGCCATAACTGGATTATTCTCCCGCGTCTTTCCCGGCCATTTATGTGAAAGAGTAGATCCACGTGGATCGAATTTTGCGGTTTCTGCTCCTTGTGGATTGATTTTTAACTTAGAGTGTAGATATTCTTTTGTAAACATCGCACCTCTTGCCTAGAATTTCATGGCAGTCTCACTTTGTCTTCTGTTATATTTGTCACTGCCAGAGTTTGGGCTGTATTCCCGTTTGCAGTTAATTGTTTGCTTGTTGCTTTTCATTGAAACATAGTCGCTGAGGATGGTAAGACAATTAACCCTTCTATTGTGTTTGGGTCAAATTGGCCCAATTTCAAAGTTTTAAAAATATTTTTTAAATACTTTAAAGTATTTTTTCACTTTGAAACGTGCTTATGTGTATGTTACAAAGATACTGTTTGGATCAAATTGTCCCGTGTTAAAAGTAAAAAAAAATACTTACGGTTTTGTTTGACTTTGAAAATCTCCTGCTTGTCTTAGCTAGTATAATCTACATATAAACACGGTTCAGTTTACATAATTGTAACGTCCGCTACATGTTTTTGTTACAATGGTAATGTTGGGGTCAATTTGACCCTTCAGCAAAATAGAAGTTTCTGACTTAAATTCATAATGAATGAAAGGACCCATGAACATTATTTATGTTCCTCTGAAACGAACATAATAGGCGGTTTGATTATTATTATTATTATTATTCTTTTTTACTATAGATTGTTGTTTCTGTATATTGTGGAAATTCAGTTCTGATTTGGTTCTGAAAATGAATGGTGGTCTTCCAAAAATCTCACCTAGATGATCATTACTATATCAGAGTAGTAGAGGTTGTCTACACCAGTGATTCTCTGCTAGGCCTGGCTTTTGCTTTCACACAGGGTGTCTAAAGAGAATGTAAAAAGTAAAAAGCTAAGTTTACTTTCTAAAGTGAAGGAATTACCAAAAGATTATGTCCAGCTTCTGATGACCAGTAAATAGAAGAAGTGATTTGGTTTTGTTTGTTTATTCCTTTTTAATTTAAATATCTTCAATCAATACTTTTCATATGAGAAATGCCACCAGAAAAAAAATTAAAACAAAAAATGTTAAATAAATATTTAGTTTTTTTATGTACCGAATTAACATATTATGATACATGATTAAAATGCATTTGAGAATAGTTTTCTTTCCTTGGCTTGTCCTTAATGACGATGTTCCTGGCACCAAACCATTAGAGAACCACTGTTATTGACAACCGTTGAATCCAATGTCCTTCAATACAATTGCTGCTCCTATTAATACTAAACGAGATCACGTCAATGCTTTCAATGTTCCCGAGAAACCTTAGCCACGCCCCCTTAACCTTTAACTGTAAATAAGGAGGCGGGAACAATCAACCAGACAAGAAATGTGTTTAGTACAAATGAGTCGACTTGACAGAAAGACACGAGCTGCGAGAAAGAAGGAAAAAAAAAACCCCGGGCCTTGAACCAAAATTCCTCGCCGTGATTTTCAGAGCGCCGGGTCTCATCCTCCGTATTAGCCTGTCTGTCCTGGCAATCACTCCTCTGTTTGGCCATTTCTCTCCATCACCACCTCGTTACGAGCCGTCTGTATTTATATATGGTCCTGACGGCTTTGGCAGGTAATGAAAAGAATGCCGAGGTGCATTTGGTCTCCGTCTCGCGCCTCTCAGAGCAACTGGGCTTTTCTAATGAGGGATTGAGTGGGCGTAATAAGACAAGCCTGGTGTTCCTTCGACATGACCTGCCTCTCCACATCTCGCCATAATTTAGAAGAACTTCTGTGGGGCGTACCACCCGCACGCTCTGGGCAAGATACACACAGGTAAGCCTTGGGGGACTGCACATTGCAACCTCCGTGCAACCCATCACGTTGCCCAATCCGACATCCTACCTTGTTAAAAAATGAATTTCATCCAGGTTATCCACTGCTTTCCTCATCCACGTCCAATTAGAAGCGAATTACTAAAACGCGGGATGCAGTGGTGCTGATGATCCGTACCTGTGCGTTTGCCTAAAAATAGAAGTGGTGTTCGCTTGCTACTTTAATGTAAATTAGGCCATGCTAATTAACAGCAGCCAATTCTGAGAATTCATTGTGTCCCACTGAGCTAGAAAACATCAGGTTTTGTTCAACCAGGGGTAAAATGCATTAGCATTTCAGAGAGGGGAAGATAAATAAACTTCATTGGAGACTGTCAGGTTTTCATAACCTTGTGAGATCTTTTTTCCCCGACTTCTCTGGTGTGAAAATCCAAATGTGGGTTTCATTTGCAATCATGCGATTAGTGGGAAGAAGAATGCGATGGATTGTTCCTACCACCCATCAACTGATGTCCCACAGGAACTTGGGTTTAATTTTCTGGGTGAGGTCCAAGCTTTTTCTTCTCCCTTGAGCCTGTAGAGACGTCTTCCCCGGAGAGCGGACTCTCTTTACTTCAGCAGTGTGGCATTATTCTCTTATCCTTCTGTTTCTGGAACGTCGGTCGCTCCATCAATTCCCATGACAGGGAGAAAGTACAGGAACAATGGAGACGGGCTTTCAGAATTATTAGATGTTCTGATTATCCTAACAACAGCCATTAAAGTCTAGTCTTGCTCTGGACACATCACCAATGCTGACATGATACTACACGTTTTAGTTCACCTAATTGTCCCATTATCTGTGTATTACTGAAAGAGTAACAATATGACTTGTCGTCTTTTGGTGCATAATGTTTCCCATAGGAATTTTTATTATTTATTTCTATGGCATCAAAATCCATTTTATTGTGTTATTTGTATAATATCTGTTATTTTAAGCACTTTCTTCAGATTTTTCATTTCTGGGTCACAGGGATCCGATGCCAATCATAGCGACTCTGGTCAGAAATTATTAATGGCCAACCAATCACAGAATGAAAATGTCACTCTGGAATGAATGAGGTGATGACTGGGTTTCTAAGACAAGGTCTTTAATAACAAACTCAGAAGATCCAAAAGAAGATTACGGACAAAATACGCGGCACACAGACAAGGCTTCTCTCAAAACATCTCATGACCAAGTTTGACCGGCAGAATCTTATTCCTCCGGGACAGGTGGGGCTAATCACCAAGCTCCTTAGATTAGCCCCACCTGTTGCTGAGGATAACAATCTGCTCCTGCATAATTAGGACACCTGCCACTTTCATACTCAACCTCCAGCAGGAGCCGAGGAGCAGGATTGTAACAGAGACCAACACACACACACACACACACACACACACACACACACACACACACTACAGAGCTACCCACTGTACCATGTTCCACCATTTTATTCATAAAGCATGTCTACATTTGTGTCTGAATATAATTGTGTGTGTGTGTGTGTGTGTGTGTGTGTGTTTGTGTGTAGAAAAACAATTCCACCACATATTGAACGAAAATCCAATTTTTAAAGCATAAAGCACATTTCCATTGTGCCAGTGTCTGTTTGTTCAAAACACACACACACACACACACACACACACACACACACACACACACTTTTGCAGTAGGAAATGACTAAAATCCCATTGTTTTTTCTTAAGAAAGGGCAACAAAGAGCACAGAAAGATATATTTAAATTTAACAAAGGTTAAAAGACATTTCAGACTCATACTCCACAGAAAAACGCTCCAACATCTTCATTATTATGAGGCAGCTCATGCATCGAGACCTCAGGCGGAGATGACTAACACAAACCCAAGTCGAGTTCCAGCGAGTCTGATTAGTGCATTCGCCAAGCGAGTTGTGGAATGGATTGCTGACCCCTCTCCCCGAGATGCGCATCATCACTCACAGGCCGAGACCCCCTAACAAACACACCGTTTCTGAGCAGCAGTGCTCTCTGTTCCTCACAACATGGAGGAACCACGGGAGAGAGAAGAAGACGAAGTGCCCGAGGAGACGTGTGCCTTCATTGTCTTGCACAACCAGAGCGTCTATGTACGTCTGTACTTTTTCACAAGGCTGCATCTCCACGGGGGCTGACAACACAAGTACAAAAGTGTGTGCTTTGTCGCTGCACATCGGGGGACATGAATAGCAGATCAGTTTATATTATGGGATTGACGCGTGCATGTCAAACACTTTCAAGCGACACAGTAACAATGGGAAAAAAGACATGTAAATGATGCAGGGCCGATAAAGTAAAGTGAGTGAGTTTGTCTGTATGGCCACTAGGGGCTGTGTTGATATTGTGCTCTGCATTTAACCATCCAGTGAACACACACACACACAAACCCGGAGCAGTGGGCAGGGGGGCATGTTGGGGTCAAGGTCACTCTGTTAGGAAACCCACCGGACCAGGATTCAAACCTGTAAAGATTGAGTTGCAGGTCCAACTATCTACCGCTGGGCCACAACTGCCACAGTGTGTGTGTGTGTGTGTGTGTGTGTGTGTGTTACAAATATGTTTGTTACTGTTTATGAAGAAACTATCACATTAATTCACTAGGTTCTAGAGATGTAAATAGATTACCGGAAAACCTTACCTTTTTGTAAAGATTACTTCATTTCAAGTTACAAGTCACCAATTCCAAGAGGATTTGAGTAAACGTCCTATTATTATAGTATCCAATTTTTAAAGAACTGAAGTATCTGAATTGTGTATATCTGAATTGTGAAAAACAAGAAACTCTTTTTTATCAGTTTTTTTTTTCCAATATAGAAATTAATCAAAAAAATGGCAGAGCAAAATACACAAAAAAGTCAGTCTGTGTCAATCTCAAATTTACGTTGACGTGATTAAGCGGATAAATAGCATCCAGTAACCTTCAGCATCCTGCAGATGGCGATATCCCCTTCCTGATCTGTCCAAGAAAAAAACCGCAGAAGAAAAAGATACCAGTTGTGCATAATCACAATGTATAGAGTAAGCAAAAGTGTCCATTCAAATGTAGTGGAGTCAATACTCAATACTCAATACTCAATAGATACTCAATCACTAATGTAGTCAAGTAGAGAGTAAATGTTGTGGTTTATTTTTTACAGCCAGTACAAAGTAGGCAAAAATACTTAGTAAAGTGACAAGGTCCATTTACTCAAGTACATTACACCACTTGCTTCAACCTGTCATTGGTCAAAATGCAGATCAAAGCCTCTTGTAACCCGTGTGGTTTTTTTTCCACAAAATTCTGACTATCAATTGCAGAGGGAAAAAGAGATGTACAACATGTTGCAGCACAATGTTGTGTTAAAGAGAAATCAGCCACTCCAGTCAAAGGGAGTTTCAAAAGCTCGTGGCCATTTTCTTATTCCATTTGTTCAGCTAGTTTTGCTCATTTTCACAGGGGCGGTCGGCAGCCGAAGTCTTTTGTTTATGAATGCCACACTTGCCTCGCCATTATTCATTGTTAGATTGTCATGTGCAAGATGGTATTTAAATCTAATTTGCATATTCATAAATCAAAAATACCGTGCATGAAAACAAAGCTATCTTGGCTTTTCTCTTTGTTCTGCGGGAAAAAGGGACTTGCTGCGCAAATAATGCATTTTACGTACCAGTGGAAATATATAATTTTATCGCGCTTAGGGTAATTACTGTACAGGACAGTGAACAAAATTAAATACATATTCAGTCTGGAAAACAGGGTCAAGTTTCTCAGTGAAGCACCTTTTTAGTATCTGCAAATATTGCTCATTAAATATGTATTTTGTGCCTGAATAACAAGACTTCACTGTAATATACAGAGCAAACATTTCTGCTGGAATTTATGTTCCTGCCGCACATGTAAATTAGACATTAGAGATCTTTTTTCCTAAAATTTAATTTATTTTTCTATTAATTTATTTTAGAAAGAAAGTAAACAATACAAAGAAAACAAAACAGTAGGCTATGGTTTGGAGAGAACGGTTTGAAATTCAAACGGTTTCCCACATAACTAATGACTTACCAGATGTTTGTTAACCAACCAGTTCACAATGCGATCAACTTAAGATCGCTGGGTTTTGAAATTTTGAAGAAAAGTGCAAACGTGAAGAAAAACAGAAAAACTGTAAAAATGCTGTTGTTAAATTTAAATATTGTTTGAAACACTGTTTCATCGTTGTGACAGACTTATAATTAGCATTTCATTATCGACTTGTTTTAGCAAATAAACACGCTTTTAATTAGGTGATCAATTAAAATTCAAATTTCTTTAATTTGTTTTTTATAAAGTTTGGTTGCTATATGGACCACTGCTATATGAGCAAGGTGACATATTATTTGCTCTCTGTGTTTGGATGGAGGCAGTGGGTAAAGTGATGGATGGATGGAGGCAGTGGGTAAAGTGATGGATGGATGGATGGATGGATGGAGGCAGTGGGTAAAGGGATTGATGGATGGAGGCAGTGGGTAAAGTGATGGAAGGAAGGAGGCAGTGGGTAAAGTGATGGATGGATGGAGGCAGTGGGTAAAGTGATGGATGGATGGATGGAGGCAGTGGGTAAAGTGATAGATGGATGGATGGATGGAGGCAGTGGGTAAAGTGATGGATGGATGGAGGCAGTGGGTAAAGTGATGGATGGATGGATGGATGGAGGCAGTGGGTAAAGTGATGAATGGATGGAGGCAGTGGGTAAAGTGATGGAGTGATGTATAGAAGGTAAAGTGAAAAGGTAAAGTAAAGTGACAAATAGAAAGATGCCTGAATGAATGGATGAAAATAAAAAGCTGTAAGATGTACTTGGATGTAGGAATGGATTATTATGTAGATATAAAGTCTGTATTTATAGTACGTATATATTTGCTATAACAGTTGTGAATTTATAATCAGAACATCATAACAGAAACATTATTCATAATCATTTTAAAATCTAAAAATGAATGCATTAATGCATAACAATTGATGCAATCACAAAAATTACAAACAAAGCTGCCGTACTTCAGCTGGAACCACCGACTCTCAACTAGTCTGACTAATGCCATTCTCTTACTTTGGCATTCATTCATTTACACCATTATAGGCGCTGGAGTTATGGACGGTAAAGTAATAGGATTATCAGAGGGAAGCTGAGAATCGGGTGGACGTCCTGCAGAGCGCAGGGTTTGGAGAACACGATTGTAGCTCATCCCTACGGCCTCATTTGTCAAAGTCCGAATCCGCAATGAGGCAGAAAATGAGTCGTGTCAATGGAGGCAAAATTAGGAAGTAAAACAGGGGCCTGTGAAAGTCTGTGGCCTGAGCACCTGTCACGTGAATGTGGGATTATAGCGTCCAGGCTGATTCCGATAGGCACATTTCCAAAATCATAAATGACATATGAAAACTTCAAAAAACGTGTGTTAATTCAGAGCGACGTTTGAGATGCGAAGCCCTGAAATGTTATGAGGAACTCAAGAGCGACTATGAATTGTGTCATGTTGAATTGTCTTTGACTTTAATAGTCCATTTTTAGTTTTGGTTTTTCATTGTTTTTTTTTTTTATTTTTCAAAGAATTCCGATGTATTGGGAACTGTACAAATGTCAATAAAAGCTTTGAGCTCAGAAGGGTTCCAGCTACTTTGACTAGTGGTCTTTCACCAGTTTTAAAACTCACCTTTCGATTAATGAATGAAACACTTACTCACTTTGTAGGTTAATGCGTTTTGCTGAATATATCAATTTCACTCATCACATTAGATTAGGACCAGTCAGAAAACCAGTAGAAGACTTGGAAAACAGTCTAAATAAAAATGAAATTAGAAGCCAGTAATGAACCTTTTGAAAACTCCCAGTACAAGTCTTTTTTTTTTGTGAGTTTTTGAATTTTCAATCAAAAAACTTGTTTTCTTAACAATCCTATTAGGTTCGCTTCAGAGGAACATCAATAATGCTCGTGGGTCAATTTGACCCGGGGGACTTTTGTTATGCATATAAGTGTCGGAAACCTTCTCCAGAGTCCACCAGAAACAAAATGGCTGTCTTTCTCCAAATAAATCTGGAACCGATCCCGTTCCTTCATTCCAAAATGTCAACCAATTCAGTTCTACCGAGCAATTTAAAATCAACACTCTTCCTCTCCTAAATGATACACAAGGACAGTTAAAAAAATATAAATAATATTTTAATTACAATTTAAATTTGTTTGCTTTGTTGAGTTTTGGTCTGGAAAAAAATTGCGAAAACACTTGCTCAAAGGCCAAACTCAAGGTAAAGTGCTAATGCAAACACAAATCGCTCGAGCACAAATGGCATTTAAGCCTCTATTGTTCTCTAAATGTCTAAAAAGCAGATGCCTGACCTGAGAATTCGCATTTTAAATTCGTAAAGCTCGATCGAATGAGAGATATTTCAGACAGACACTGTAAAAGCACAAATCCAACCGGCGTAAGCTTTTCAAGCGCACTTAATTCCAAATGATACACCGGGTCGGACTGATGCAAAACACACCGTCCAATATTTAGCCAATCAGAGCTGGAGAAAGCATATTTTGTTTGTAAAAAGTACCCAACTCATTGGAGTTCCATCAATGCAGAAGTTCAGTCATTAAAAAGTGATTTTGTAATGAACAACGACAGACGGCTGAACTTTGCTCCACTAACATATCTGCTGGGAAGAAAATTAGACGGGAGAATGTCAAACATAACTAGTGAAACAAAGTAACAATGACTTTAAAAGAAACGCGTCTTATAAATTTCAACGCAACGGGGTAAATTTGGTAAAAGCCCAGCGTTTAGCTATTCTTGTATCCACGACGAGGCGATGGATTCTCCGACCTCTGGCATTTCACAGGTAGAGACGTGAAGTTATTCAATGAGGCTTGTCTTATTGTGACACATGTGTCTGGGAAGTGGCCAGTGTTTGCATAGAAAACTGCAGATTAGAAGCAAATGTTCCACAGCTTCCTGTGAGTTACTTCCACCAACCCGGGGGGCTTCACGTTATTTAGGTGACCCAAATCGTCGCAGTGTGTATGTACTTACTATACACTCTTTGACTCGCTGGTGCTAACGAGTGCAAATTTCACGTTGGAGCCATCATTGACAACTCAGTCACCTATGAAAACAACGTGTCAGCTTCTTGATTGCCTCAATATTGATGACCTTGAGCTAAAAGAGCACAGAGCGCATCTAATGATGGGGAAAAAATGCACTCAGCTTGGAATAATCACTGATCCATGAAGCCGCCGAGAGAGAAGGACATCTTACAGAAAATGTGTTTTGTAAAACACTCGAAAAGCCGAATGGAAGGGAAACCCAACGATGGCGGCTTTTGACAAATATTTTGCGTATTTTGCAAATCCATGCAGCATTCGGCTAAATGTAATTCAAATCACAGCATGAAAACAAATTTGTTTGAAAAATGACAAGGACGAACAATCCAAAGCCCGAGTTTGAGACCCGATCTGAGACTTTTGCACGCTGTTCCCATGTTTGTGTTGGTTTCTTCCCAGACTCCAGTTTCCATCTATAGTCCAAATCATATAAATATATATATATACACATACGTATAGAGTTAATTAGTTAGAGTTAGTTAGAGTCATAGTTAGTTAGTTAGTTTTATACAGTACAACAGTATAAAAACATATACCTAAATCGATTAATTTGTTCATTAATCAATTAAAATTCGGCCTTCAATTTTTTCTAACCCACAACACTATTTATTATAAAGACTCTATTTCAATTTTATTTGTTTACTTTTAAGTTCCTAATAACTATTTCAAAGCTAGGCAATTACTGCTTATAATTAGATTTTTCCATTGTCGGATTACATGGACTTAAATAAAAAAAAATACAAAAAACTTGATAAATTCAAAAATACACTTGAAATAAATAATTTGATAATAGATAATCACCAGGTGACAATTAGCAATTAACGGCTCCATTGCTTTTCTACAGCAGTGACCACTAGAGGAGACAATCTAAATGAGGAAAAAATCAATTTTTTCACATTTTCATAAAAAACAGTAAAATGTCTGCTCGAATTTCTATGAGAAGGGTTGTCTGGTGAGTTGCTTGAATGTGGCGTGGAAAATATTTGTGATTGAAATTTTAACACTTTCCTTTAAGGCACATTGTATCTCTGGTGATACGTTTAAAATAATAGAATTTTTTCTTCGTTTTCTTTATATTTTTATTAGAACTATTATGTTGAATCTTTATTATAAACTATTATGTTTAAGCTTTCCATCTGTACGCAGGTTATTTAAAATATATGTTTTAATGCGTTTCATATATATATATACATTAAAAATCACTCTAGCTATCAGGGGTGTAAATATTCTCATTTAAACCACAGAAATAACTTTTTAATTCCTGCTGAATAATAGCATTAATGGTTGTTGGCAACTCCTGTTCGATGTAAGAATTGGCATCCAAGAGGCACGTCAGGCTCGACTTGCATCAGTGAGAAATCCGTTAGATACGCTCCCATTTCCAGCGCAACAGTCCACTTCTTTCACCAGTCTCAGGGCCATTATGAAGAGGAAACTTGTTCAGATCGTCAGAGCTGTTGAGTTGCAGGAAATGACTGGCGCAATGCTTTGATTTTAATAAGATGCCCCACTTGACAGCTGCAAATGATGAGATTTGCATTTGGTTATGAATGGTCCGCGGATCATTAATTGGTGTCGGACGTGATGACATGATGCTATAAAATGCGACGGTTATTCCGTCCTCAGCGAGGCAGGAGAAGTTATGTCACCGGCTAATGCAAATTAGGCCTTTTTCCTCGTACAAATATATGTCTTTCAAGGTCTCTTGATTTAAGTCGAGCATACGGGAAAGCAGAACTCTCCTTTTTTTCAAGTTAAGACACGGCACTTAGTTGGAATCCCATCACACTGCCGGTGCAGCTCCGCGGAGACCTTCCATACTCACTTGCAAAAATGCATTGTGTGAACTAAGTCATTACACTTCAAATGCACAAAGCACTTTTGTTCACTTGCTAAATGTAAATGCCAGATTAAATCCCAGAGGACCGTGGGTGTGCCTGTAATGGCGAAAGATATGAAAATAAATTCAGCCCCCAACAATCCGATTTAATTCCACCGTCTCAGCCAAGCACCTAGCGTCCTCCTCACGAAATCTCCCTTCTGTTTTCTTAATCTCTTAATTCGCACTAAGCAAAGTTTTTGTACTTCATAATGCATACTAATGGTGGTTAGAAAAGCACTAGAAAAGTATAGCTGCAATCAGCTATGGTGGTTTTTGAGCATTGTTGTAAAGTACTTGAGTAAACGGCCTTTGTTACTTTACTTAAGTATTTCGGCTACTTTGTGCTTGTACTGAGTTATGATGGAGTATCTGTACTCTTTACTCTGCTACATTTAACATGCAATACATATAATGAACACTAACCTTTACTCTTTTTCTAGTGAGGCTAATTTTTGGGCAGACGAGGCAATATCGCCATCTGTAGGATGCTGAAGGTACTGGATGCTATTTATCAGGTAAATTACACAAACAGAAATTAGTGGTTGCACTTGTTTGCGCATTTAAGTTTGACTGAGACTGACTTTTTGTTCTTGCTTTACATTGAGAAGTTCAGCTTAATATCTACATTACGAAATAAAACCATATTGTTTTTCTCATATTGTTTTTGAGTGTTTTTGAGTGTCTCAAACACTCATATTGTTTTTCAAATTTCTTGGAGTTTTTTGAGCCTCAATTCAGACCAAGTAAAATGCTTAAGTTATTTTGAAATTGCATACTTTACGTCTTTTGCTCAAGTCTTCTTGGAATTGGTGACTTGTAACTTGTCATGGAGTCATTTTTACAGTAAGGTATGCATACTTTTACTCAAATATGGTTTTTAGGTACTTTTTACACCTCTGGGTTTTACACCTCTCATTATTTATCTCGAATCAGGAAAGCGAATTTTCGAATCATTTCTATTTCTTGGGTGTTGTTTTTGCATTTTGTTCGATAATTTGAGGTTCCATACTAAACAAATCTGAAAACATTACTTGATTTTGCTGTACTTGAGAAATTCTGTGTTAAAGTTTAAACAAATATGTGGCAACCAGAGGCCTACATTTGCATTTTATTTTTCAATATTTAACATTCGGAGCGGGTTCAGGAAGCACCTTGTGCGAAAGGTCAAGTTCGGAAGAAGAGAGCTGATGCTTCCCTCATTTATATGCAGCCATTTAAATATTCATTTCAATCAAGCAGCGTGTAAATGAGATTGGCAGAGGTGCTATCCTGAGGTGAACCATGTCGCTCTGATTGCAGATTGTATTTCTGTGGGAAAGCAAGAGTGCGAGGAGGAGGATGTGGGAGAGATGCTATAGGAGTGAAGCTGTAGGAATTGAGGAAATTGAGATGTTACGAAGCCCTGAAGGACACGTATTAGTGCAGCGTTGGGCTTGTTTGGAGATCAGATCAACCAGAGTTATTAATATGGTTTCTCCAGACTGGAGACAGGCTTAACCTCTGTAATAAACGTCTTCAAGTTTGAGGTTTGCTGAACCGATCATGTTCTAAAAATCAGAGTTCAATCTACTTTTGTAGATTTTTTGTAACGGGTTGTAATCAGAGACTAGATCAAGATGACTGGAATTTGGAATATCATTTATTTATTAAGTATAAACATATAAATAAATCAATTAATTAGTTTATTAATTAATTAAAAGTGGGCATTTAATTAGTCCAACTCCACAACGCTATTTGAATTGTTTCCTGTTAAGTTTATTTCAAGGCTATTCTTGTCTTTACTAAATGTAAAATATTATTTAGTTTTGAACATATACAATAACAAATCGAATAATTTTTTAATATTATTATTAGTATTCAAAGAATTTGTGTTATATTTGTGTTAAACCACAGAAATTATTTTCTCATCAATGCTGTGAAAAAGGATGGTTGTTGGCAACTGCTGTTTGATTTGGAGTATCAGTTAGTTAAGTATAAAATAAATATGAACCCACCTTTATTATATTGTAGTACCAGGTGGAAATAAAAACTTGAGTGTTGTCACAACGACTGTCACTAAAGCAAGGCAGGGTGGACTCACATGCACTTCAAGGACGAGATCAAAAGGAGCATGAAGGGTCAAGTTTTTCTTCCCAGGTTTAATCCAACAAAGCACATTAAGGTGAACATGAACAAGACTATGAGTCACAGGACACACTGTGACAAACAAGACAAAAAACCAAAGCTATTTAAATACATACACTAAGTGATAACACAAAACACTTGGAACCAGACACTAATTGATAAACGCAAAACACCTGGACAATGATGACAACACAGCCATACTCAGAGTTCGTGATGGCATTTCAAAGTAAAAGTGTCAAAATAAGAGTCCAAACACAAATAAATGCGTGCGTTTGTGACAAGTGTATTGTGAAATGTTTATCTAAAGTCTAAATTTTAATCCAGCATTTTTGCAAAAATATTTAGTAGTATTCTTTCCGGTACATATTGTAAAAATATTAGTTCCACATCTCACCCCTATGGAACTAATAAACAGTGGAGTAAAGTGCTTGAGTAAAGGGACTTTGTTACTTTACTTAAGTACACATTTGAGTTTGACTTAGGCAGACTTTTTGTTGCTTTTTTTAATCTACGCAGTTCTGCCACTTTGAAACATTTAGATGCTAAAGTTATATTTTTATTCTATAACTTTTAAAGTAAAGCCTTCACACTTTTACTCAACTCCTTTTCTTCAAAGGCCCTTCAGTTGATCCGGATTCAAACCTCCAACCTTCCTATTGCAAGTCCAACACTAATCATTAGGACACAACTGCATTTACATTTAGAGTTTTATGTATTTTAACATATAAGCATTTCTGGCAACAGCATTCTACTTGTTTTGAACACAAGATTGAGGGTTTAATTTCCAACTCGGAGATAATTGAAATCCCTTGGGATTAAAATTCCTGAACTGTTCTCTTTCGTCTCTTTCGTGTTTTCAAACGTCAGGATGATCAGATCACGTTGCTTGATCACGTATCAAATAGAACCGTCGAACATGTACGTGTCTGTACAGAGGCTAAACGAATAAAGTTCTCCGGCAGGAATATTCACAGGAATAAAGGCATGACGAGCCCTTTCAACTGAACACTGACATGACACGGGTCGACACCAGCAGATATGAAGATCAATTCTCCTCAAAAGCAGAACAGTTGCACCAATAGGCGTCACAGATAACCATGCCCCCCCCTCGGACCACCTTTCTGAGAACGCCAAAGACACGGGTCAAAATGGTTCAAGAGTTTTCTCCCTCCGTCTGTATTGGAAAGGGAAAATGGAGAGCTGAGAGGCTAAAAATAAAATATTTCCGAGCCAGACCCTGTCAGACCTTCTATAATTGTGATGAGCTGTAGGTGAGAGTGGTCTGCAGGGGGAAAACCTCTCCTCTTCCTGTCATGGCTGCCTTGTCTTTGCGTTTTCCATGCCTTTAGGACTTGCACCATCATTATGGCTTGTGATGAGCTGAACAGTGGCCATCTTTAGGCTTTAGGCTTTAGCAAACACTTGGGATGGGCCAGACACGACACATGGAATTGGGCCTTTTTTGGGTTATTGGGGTAAAATTTTTGTCATTTTGATTTTTGTTGACTAGCATTATTTTGTTTTATATTTTTTGTATTGTTGAGGAAAAACCTTTTCCCCGACTTTTCTTTGACTGGCACAATTTATTGGAAGCAAGTCATTCTTTGGACCTTCCAATGATGGACTCGCAACAGATTTTATAGAAAACAACTGGCTTTTGGAAAAACTATGGGAATTTTGGGACAATGATGTTATTGTTTGTAGCCGTGTCTCAGTTTGTGTCTCTTAATTTCAATCCTGATGCATCTACATTTATTTTATACAATTTCGCAATTTTTATTTTTTTTTATGCAATTATTTTTATTTTATAATCTATCCACCCATCAATTCATCCACTCACATCTTTGTTGAAGTGTCCAGAAATGTATCTATCTATCTATCTATCTATCTATCTATCTATCTATCTATCTATCTATCTATCTATCTATCTATCATCTGTCTGTATGTCTATCTGTCTTTCTATCTATCTATCTGTCTGTCTGTCTGTCTATCTATCTATCATCCATCAATCCATCCATCCATCCATCCATCCATCCATATCCAAAAGTCTTTGTACATTTGTACACTGCATGCATTCATGAGTATGAGTGTGTGTGTGTGTGTGTGTGTGTGTGTGTGTGTGTGTGTGTGTGTGTAAACATCACAAATCCCGTGTCATATGCATCCCCATCTTCAAAAACAAAGCAACAAAACAAATGTAACAGCTAGAAACGTTATCGTCTGGAGAACCATCTGCACACGCCCGTGGAAACGCTCAAAGTCCCTCATCCTGAGATCTGTGAACCGTCATCTCAGCGCCGCTTATGGAGACTGCCCTTTTAATTACGCCAACGTCCACTGCCAACGTTTGTTTACACTGCCTCGCAAACAGCAGGTTGACTGAATTTATGCAAATTTCAAGCAGACAAATTGCACGGTGCACAGCCTCCTCCGAGCCAAAGCTCCGGCCTTCTGTGACTGGCTCCTCTCTTAATCAAATCCAACACTGGAAACCCACTGTAATTTCCAAACTGTCCGGTAAAATCAAATTCAAAAAGTCATAGACGGAGCACAGAGAGCAGATCTAGAGAGCGCCTCACTGCCTTATAGTCACGGAAACTTCCCAATTACAGAAACTGTCCTCTTTGTTCATTATGACGCCCTACTGGACCAGAATTTGGAACATTTAATGTTCTGTCGAGAACATCTGAGACTTTGTGACATTTCAAACGGATTACAATATCAGTGTCACCAGAAGGAGCCGGACGCTTTTACTCTGCGCTCTCAATTCTTCTCGCATTGGCTATGTAAATACTATAGCTCCACACGGCTTTGTTTACATGCGACGGGAAGGCATGAAACTGAATACATTATAACCATTCTTCTTTCATTTAATGCTTTTGTTACGCATTTCATTAAACTAGCAGCTAAGAATCAGGCCGGCAGTTTGAAAAATGGACTGCACTAGTTGTTGTTTTTTTTTTTATTGTGCTATATGATTTACTGTGTATCTGAAATAACAAAGGATTTTTATGTTGGTTTTGAGATGTGTAAAATCAAACATTTGGGTAATTGCAACAGAGATGGATGGATAAAAATGTACACAGGCAGACAGACGGAAAGATAGACCAACAATTGGAAAGATATTAGGTGAACAAAACAGATAGAAATTTAGCGAAACAGAAGCACACAGAAAGGGACATGTTGCCACAGACAAATACATAGAAACGATTAAAATCAGACAGACAATTAAAAATGGATTATTGGACAAGAAGAACAGCTAGGTTGATGGATAAAAGACAGAAACAGAAAGATAGAAGCAGATAGATGGATTAATACAGTACAGGGGTTTCCATTAAATCGATCGTGATTGACTGTTCGATCGCAAAGGCATTGTGGGTAGATCTCATGGTATTAAATAAAATGGCGAAAAGGCTAAAAAATGGTTCTACCAAGCTTGTGAGTAAGAAAGACGAGTGTATGTGAGTTTAATCCATACGAATCGACCAAACTCTCTGATTTCCAACGGGCGTCTCTCTGTCAGCTATGTGTGTGTGTGTGTGTGTGTGTGTGTGGGCGGAGCTCCGTGCAGTTTTACTTAATAATTAATTAATGATTAGCCCGCCTACAAAATAATTTCAAAAAGTATTTCAAAAATGATATATATTTAATGTTGTGTTTTTATAGCCGGTAGATTGCTTTCACTTGATCATTTAATAAGTAGATCGCAAACCCATAATGTGTGGCCACCCTTGGATTAATAAAATGGACTGACTTACAGACAGAAAGACAGTGAGAAAGAGAGACAGAGAGATAGAATGAGAGAGAGAGAGAGAGAGAGAAAGAGCGACAGAATGATTAGCCATGACAGATGAACCAAGAACATCGACAGAAGGACAAAAAGACAGACAGATGAGAGTGATCAATAAGACAGAAAGAGGGAAATAGACGAATGATAAATGGATCAAAACGACAGACAGACAGATAAACACTGACAGAATTGTTTTTTTTGCAGTCTCACTTAGGACTAACACCACTTGTGCTTGGATAATGATTGACTCGTAGCCTCAGGTTTCTTCATAAGTTCAAACTCTCCCCAGCAACTCCAGCGTGCCGAGCTGCCCAGAACTGGCTCCCAGTCAAGGGCAATAATTATTAATGAGACCAGTTGTCAACAATTAAGGAGACGGAGGAGAACATTGAGAGAATAGTCACATTGTCAGTAGCCCCAGTGCATTCGCAGAACTAGAACTTCTACTTCCACCTGATCGGCATTTCAACCGAAGTCACGTTAGAAGTCATTTCCATTTAGATGGCTGGAGTTAAGGCACATTTGAGAAATGGACAAGGAACGGCAGGATGGATGTGGCTGACACGTGGGGATTGCGTGGACAGAAATATTCCAGTTATTCATGGGACTCGGGTTAATGCCGAGTTGGAAAGAGCATAACCACACGTCACGACGGGGAGAAGACATGATCGCTGCTGAATAAGATGGATCTGTTGCAATGCAGTTCACTTTCTCTTTGAGATTAACTGCTTTTGTCGGAGGTTTTGCAGTCAGGACGAACTGTCTTATGAGTCTCCGCCTGAAATCTAAAACGTCTGAGTGTCTAAGCTTTGGGATTTTGAAGTTGACTGCAATCGTTGAGTGTTTCCTAAAGCGTTAACAGTGGGCCAATATTGTACATCGTTGGCTTGTTCGAAAGGGATTAAGGCATGAATTTATAAAAAAAAAAAAGAACTGTTTGTTAACCCTCACTTTTAGGCAGAGGTGTAAAGTACTTGAGTAAATGGTCTTTGTTACTTTACTTTTGTATTTTTTGCTACTTTGTACTTGTACTGAGTATCAAAAATAGAATCAACATTTACTCTCAACTACATTTGTGATTGAATATCCGCGAGTAAAATACTTGTGTATTTTTTTTAGTTGGATACTTTGCTACTTCGACTCGAGTCTTTTTAAAATTGGTGACTTGTTACTTGTAATGGAGTAATTTTTACAATAAGTATCAGTACATTTACTCAAGTATGGCTGTCTGGTACTCTTTACACCTTTTACGGTTTGGAATGTTTTAAAAAAAGTAAAAAAAAAAAAACAACACAAACATGTTAAAAAGCATTTGCTACATTAATGCAGTAAGCATGTGATTCAATCCCATGTGAATGCGCTGACTCACCGTACCTGGATTTGCTCAACTTTATGCTGAGAATGAAACCATGAGGTTTGTGTTCCAGATGTATGGTACTTGAGTAAATGTACTTTCTTTACAATTTACCTAAATAGTTACTTGCGTATTTTTGGCTACTTTGTATTCAAGTATAATTTTCAAATACGCTTTACACCTCTGTTTAATCACCAGCTCAATTCGTCAATTTTTAACTGCTTTGTCCATTTCTGGGTCAGGGGGAACTGCAACCAATCACAGCAACTCAGGGCCTGAGGTTAAACACACCCTGAATTCACAAGCCAACCAATCACAGAGCACAAAAGACACACTCTCACTCACACCCATGATCAATTTTCCGATCTTAAGTCTTCAGACATCACCTCTACTGATACAGTAATGGAAAATCTCCAAACAACAATCTATAATTGCTAGAAATAATGCAGAAACCATGTTTAGCTCCGCCACAGTGTAAGTCAAGGACAAGCAGGAAGAATCTTTGACCTTTGGCCTCCTCAGAATAATTCAAGTGACCCCTAGTTGTTCCCGTCTTCATTAAATCCACCACGGCTTTTCGTAGAAAGACACAGGGTGACGTTATAGTCCCAGTTAACCTTGGTATTAGAGTGACGTGGCTTAGTTTAAACCACTCTTAATCCCGACTCCCAGTGTGTGTTTACATAAAGATGAAAGCATCTTCGCCGGAGGTGTTTCAAACCTTGTCCCTCTGCCCTCTCATCATCTCTCACACACTTCAACCTCTACTAAGCCATGTAAAGTAGCCTGATATCTCCATATAGGTTACATACTTCAGCCCACATACTAACACGGGTTTAGGATTGTCCTCTTTTTGTTATAAAAGTAGAAATGCCATTGCCATGCTGTTGCGGTTTCATGCCCCAGAGACGGGATTGCATTGGTGGAGCACTAGAATCCAGATGAGTTCAGACACAACACCATTAAAACCAGAGACTGAGAGTGTGAGCGTCTAAGTGATGCGCTTCTTAGTAGTTTAGGTACCGATTTAGTCCAGATCATTTAATAACATGGAGCCGGGTGAAAGTAAAAGTTTTGGACAACAGACATTTGCTCTGTCCACATTATTATTTGTGTTTGATTTTCTCAGTTGTGGATGAAGAACATGTGCTGATTTGATTCTCGAGTTGCAGATGCTAAATGGTTTGAGCTAAAATGAAGATTATTACTGTATATAATAAACACCAAACAAATAAAGGTCTGAATAAATATGCTCATACATCCTGTTTTTGTACATTTCCCGGTCAGCATTTCATGCAAGTCCAGTATAGATCATTTGTCTTTTAAACGTCCTCCACGAAAAGTTGACGCATTTAAAGTAAGTAAGTGAGTGAGTTTCTTCATGACCACTAGGGGTCGTATTAAAATTGTTTCATCCTCGTCACATTGTGATTTTGCACGGCAAGTCGGCATCTTTTTCTACCGCAGTTCATTTCTTGGGCGGAGAAATATTTATGACTAAAATCACGTGACCGTGCAAATTACTGTAGCAGTTGCACTTTTTTGGCACATTTGATATTGACTTCCTGTTCTTTTCTATCTATTTTGTTCTGCCTTTTTGAAACACTGATTTTCGTTTACATTTTTCACTGGTTTATAATTCATTTCTGTGATAGGAAATACTTCTTTGCGTTATGGAGCCTAAATTGAGACTAAAATACTCTTTTATAATTGAAACCTTTGCAGCAATTACTCAAGTCTCCTTGGAATTGTTGATTTGTAACAAAGTAATATTTACAGTAATGTTTATGTCAATGCTTTGGCAATTTTTATGATTGATAATTATTTACACAATTAAACGAATTAAACACTGGGACTTGATATAACTGCAGGTGAGGGAAAAGTACAATATTTGCTTTCAAAACGCAGAGAGAAAATACCAAGTGTCCATAAAAAAAGCACTCAAGTAAAGTGCATGTGCTAAATAGGTCTGCGTTCATACAAAAGTAAATCTACCCGGGTTTTTAATGCTTCCTTCGCCACTAATGCTGCTAAACAGTTAAGAACAATCCAAGGCCATGTTTCCCACAATTTATACCGCAGTAATGCTCTCCTCAGGGGGGCTTCGACCTGCTCGGTGGGTGCAAACGGCTGCATTAACACCATAATCAGGACAAAACAATAAATAAAAGCTTAGTTTTTAAAGAGTGGGAATTGGACACAAGGCCCTTGGGACTGAAAAGTGCCTTCAATTCATTAGCGAGAAGTAAGTTGGCGCTCCAGCGGAGAATGCAGTCACTATGATGTCAGACTATTGGGACCATTGGAATACTGGTGATCTTATGATCCCATGCTCCATAAAGTAGGGTGACCAAACATCCTCTTCTTCCCAGACATGTACTGTTTTTACATCTTGTCCGGGGAGTCTGGACGGATTTAATAAATTCACGAAAATGGTCCGGGTTTCACTCTTTTTCATAACGCAGGTTCAGAACCATTCCGCATGTAGGTAAATTGACTGGCATATAGTGTTGACTATATGATATATAATTGACCGTGTATAGTCTTGTATAGTCAAGTCTCATTTCAGGTGCTGGAGACTGTAATTCTAAGCTCACATTATAAACATCTCAAAGCTTTGCATCTTTGTGAAACTCTATTCTTCTTATCAAAGAGATATTGTTGAAGTTGTTTTTTTTGTAACAGAAGAGTTGATATTTGGATCATGCTTCTATAATATTATTTATGGAACTATTTAAAAAGAGTCCAAGACATGTTTTTTTGTCTTAGACTTCTACATATGAACTTTTATTGTATTGCATGAGTTCATTTTGCACAACTGAAGCATATTAATGCTTCAATTTTATATATTTTTTTATATTAAAGATAAAACAATAATATAATTTTAGACTTTTTTAATATAATTTTAATTTTAATATGATTTTTAATATTTTTGAAAAAATAATAATAATAAAAAATGTTATTATTTATATAACTTATTTTAATATGATTACATTTTTTAAATAATATTAAGATTAAAATAAAGTTTTTTTTTTTTTTTTTTTTTTTTTCAAAAGTCTACAATACTATTATTTTGTTACAAGTGTTCAGCGATTTAAATGTATTTTATTACAGGAGTTAATGTTGCACCATTGAACCATATTAAAGCATGTTCATCACCCTCAGAGAAGCCTGTCTGAAGTGTCTCTAGGCGGCGCCGATTGTCCTCTTTGTTGGAAATCAAAATATGGTCCCCCTACATAAAGCTCTCGTGTGACACATTCCCATCAAAACCATCCGGCCTGAACTGGCACGCTCAACTTGGACCTGCGTGAAAAACCTATTTTTGCATCCTCTGCCGCACTGAAGTCGACCTGACAGCAAAGTGAAGCTCGTAGGTGTGGAGCAATAGGACCCTTGTCGATCTCCTCCGTGCCAGTTCTGGAATCCCTGTCGAGCGTTTCCTGTAAAATCAATAACCCTGGCTGTCCAACGGGAGCGTGATGGACGGCTGCTCTATTCTCCTCGCATGCAAAAACTCTGTCAGAGGCTTGGGGCTATTTCTTAGCTCTCCATTCGTCCCGAGAACATGTGTAAGGATAATGCAGCTTTATGAATAATTGAAGCATATTTAACGCGTACGGAAGTGACTGATGATGTGGAGGAGAAAGCTATGACCTACCATTGTTTATTTATTTTTTTGTTGTTAAATCTAGGTTTTTTTCGGCAAGTGACATTGTTTTCATGCGTAAACTCTTAGAATAGAATAGAACTGGACTTTGTGTATTAACGTTATAAGTATGTGATGTAGCAAATTCCGAAAGTTTAGGGTTAGGGTTAGCTTGCTGTTTTGGTCATAGTTCATAGTCTAAACACCGATTAACAATGGACATTTACATTTTAATGACTCTTTTTTTCATTGAAAATTCTAAATTAAAAATCTTAATTCCGCGTAGCGACTTATTGTTGGTCTGAAATAAATAAATAAATAAATAAACTTGAACTTGAACTTGAACTTACAAAAGTCTTTTTTTTCAGCAAACAGTGGAATTCTTGTTCAAATCATAGACCTGATTGATTTCTTTCTGTGTGGAGTTAGTTCTGTCCTTATTTGAATGGGTCTCCAGGGTCTCAGCTTTCAGAATTGGAGTCTGGAAAAGTGTCCATAGGTGGGATTGTGAATGAATGTGTGTGTGTGTCTTGCTCTGTGATTGGTTGATCACTATTCGAGGGCGTGTCTCACATTCAGACACTGAGCTGGGATTGACTCCAGATCCAGAGATTATTCGATGTACAGAAAATTAATAGATTGATAAATGGCTTTATCTCATTTGCATTACGATAGTTCTTATTAAGTAAACTTTATTTATATAGCACTTTTCTAAAATCACATAAAACACAAAGTGCTTTACAAGGTGTAAAGACAATAAAATCAACTAAATAAAGCCCAACAGTATCTACAGCAAAAACATAAAAAATCTTAAAAATAGTAAAAACCTGATTTTGAAATGCTACTACATCAATAACCGATGATGTGAAGCATTTCGTTCATTCATTGACAATAGAGAATGTAAAATACTCTGTCTTGATGCCAATTTTTTCAGTGTAAATATCTATATATTTACATGTTGCCGCTTTATCCAACTAAAAACCAGTTGCCTAATCAAGACGAAGCCATGACTGACATGCGACCAATCAGTTTGCTGTAGTTTTAACAAGCCAAATGATACGGTCTGAAATTGGACGGTTAGCTTCAGCCGTCAGACTAGCTTGGAGATGCTTTAACTACATAATTATATGGTCCAAAAAATGTCCTTTTTATGACCAACTGCCAATCCATTGCCAATGGCAACACCAACGTCATAGGACCTACTTGGAGAAAAAGCAAAACATCCACTCCAACGTGCAATTCACAAAATCAGTCAAAAGCATCAAGTGCGACACAATGACTGTTTACTATTCCAAACGGCGAACAAAACGTCTGCCGCGTTATAATTTGTGCGGTGGATTTTCTATAATCATGCGTGGGAGAAACTCTCCGGCCTTTGTGGCACATCACGTATACTTAAATACAGCAAAAAGTGACGCTTTCCGACTGGCCACTTCTGCAGCAACAAATTAAAATGGAGTTTGTGAGCAATACGCATCACTGTGGGCGGTGAAAATAAAGTGTGAAGCAGAAGAAGGAAAAAAAACACCTATAAATCACGACGATTGGCATTCCCACGAGGAGTTTACGAGAAGAGAATAAATAGGTGCTAGGTGCATTCGCCCGCCGCGTTCCTCCTGTTGTGTGTCTTTGTTCTCCCTGCTCGCACTTTCACGCTCAGATTCAGGAAAATCGTATGGATTCCAGAAAAGAGCCTTCAATTCACACACCTGGCTCCCAATTCAAAGGCTTCCTGCGAATACACACAGGAACAAAGAGCTTCCGACACACACTTCCGCTGGAAAAGAGAGCCCAGGAGGAAACTCATCCCGCTAAATATAATCAGGAACGTGAAAAGACTTTCCCGTGCATTTCTGTACAATTATACGCACCTATCGTTATTTATAGCGTTATTAATCACATCTGTAAATAGGACAACAAACATCACATAAATATACGGATGCTGGAGGAAAACAGGAAAGCTGAGTGTACGAGAGCACAATTACACACAGCTCGGACAGAAATGCGTTTTAGTGCTGCTGCAGTGCCACAATCCGACTATTGGACTTTCCAGTCAGCTTCAGGAAACCAGAACTGAAGGCGAGAAGCCGAGAGAAGGCCGTGTCTGCCACCAGGTGGTCAAAGCAGATCCTGGCGGAGTCATTTACTATTCAACCTGCCTCTGAATGCAGTTCTGCTCTGCCATTAACTCACAGCCGCAAGCTACGTGGAGGAGAAAAACTAGGATGGAGTCGGAGCAAGAACACAGCTCAAAGCAACGGCCAGCGTGCGAGGAACACGTCGGTTGCATGTTAGATGCCCGGAAACGATGAGAAAAAAAAAAAGCAAAAAAAAGTTCGTAGCCAAGCGAATTCTATATGTGGTGAAGAGGAGGGGGTCCGCATCAGTTCAGTAGGGTCTCGAGACGGAGCGAGGCTTCCTGCAGCTCGGTCGATAGAGGTGGTGTTCGCAACAAGGTCGCGGATTTGAAAAATCCACGTGACAAAATAAGAATAAGAAAATAAAAAACAAAATGAGAAAAAAAAAATACTTGCCAATGGGGTGAGAAAACTTGGTAAGACGGCTTGAAACAAGACAAAAAATTTTGTTACATGGTAGATTCGTTTCCGCATTTCAGTTCTTGTTCTCATCGGCTTAAATATAAAAGTAGCTAGTTTATTACATTGAGAAACATTGTGTTCTTAATCTCACTCTTAATACAAACATAGTTAATTTATTGTCTAATTTCAATATTTTTTTAGCTTGTGAAGAATTTATTTTTGCAGTGTGGTGTGATGCAACACAAGCTGCTTTATTCCTTTAAATCAGTTAAAATGTGGCTTAAACTGAAATTCAAGTTCAGGTTCAGTGCATTTGTAAAGCGCTTTTACACACAGAGAGAGAGAGAGAGAGAGAGAGAGAGAGAGAGAGAGAGACAGACAGACAGACAGACAGACAGATGAAAGATATGGAAGTACTTTTTTTTTTTACTCTTTCCTGAAGTTGATATTGCTAACTTTACCTCTATTAACCGACCCATGTGGAACCAGGAAGCTTATGCAGTCAGGTAAAAGTCTGAAAACATTTCAGCCAAAGAATTTTTCGGCAGTTTTTCATTTCTGGTATCATGGAGCAGAACTCACTGCTTAGCATGTTCAAGTCCTCCAAAAAAAAATCCAAAATCACTGTTATGATCATTTAAAAGCCGGCCATTCCAAAAATGTTGAAAAATACTGAATGTTATCGCTCCTGTAAGACGAAAGCTTCTAATTCTTTATGCCTCAAATAATGTATACTGCAAAAAAAAGCTGCATAATATGTTCCTCTGGCTTATCTGAAGGATTGGGTCAATGAGCTAAATCTGAATCAAACCAGCGTTGTGGATCACATCACCAAATTTATCGCCACACGGTGATCCAAGATAGATGTGAGCGTAAAAATAATGAGTTTAATTTCAATTCCTACCTCACATGATCGAAATGTACAACTCGGGCTAGGAGAACAGGAGAATTGCCATTAAGTGCAGTACGATATATTTGGCATTATGGACTAGACTATGGCACCTGCGTGGATCTTTTGTGCCTGTTTTCCAGTGGTGTAAAGTACTTAAGTAAATTGACTTCCAATTACTTTACTTGAGTAATTGTGGCTTAATTTCTCAAGGTTCATTTCTTGGGCCTAGTGTATATAATGAAATAAAACTTCATTAACAGCTCATTGTTTTTTACTTTTCTTGGGGATTAGAGCCTAACTTTAGTAAAAGTTAAAAAAACTCTTTTAAAATTGGATACTTAACAACGTTTACTCAAGTCTTCTTGGATTTGAGGACTTGTAACTTGTAAAGAGTCATTTTTACTGTAAAGTACTTTTACTCAAGTATGGATTCAAGTACTCTTTACACCTCTGCTGTTTTCTCTTTAAATGCATTGAAAGCAACCAATTTTTTGCATTTCATGAAAGAAAGAGTGGAAGAGCCTCACACGCACTTAGATCGAAAGAGGTTTAGGACTTATCGAACTTAAGTGAACCGCAAGAACCTAGACATCACTTACCGATAAAGACTCGAGGAATATTGCTTTCAGGATTCAGAGGAGATTAAAATGTCCGTTCTGGAATATTACAGTCCTTTTGCATTGTGTCCCTTAATGGAGGGGAAGATGGGAAAACGCTGAGCCAGCATTCCTCCGGCACCAGCAGATGTCAACACTCATTTCTCCTTCACTCCTACCATCGCTCCCATTCTAATTAAGCTGTGCACGTTTAAGCATCCCTGTCATACAGAAGCGCTTACACGGGCGAAACACACCAGCATCCTCACCAGGACTTAGTGTATAAAGTGGTTTGATTAGTCACTCATGGCGGCTGCGCTTTAATTAAAGTCACCTCGCAATTAGCGCCACTTTTAAGTGCATCTTTGTCATCTTCGATTCATTAGGCGGGTTAATAAAGATGGTTTTGCCACCGGCGCGTTGATCCATACAAACATACGGCTCGGAGCGAGTGCGGCTCGAGGCATCAGTCTGCAAACGGGACGGGACAACAAAAGTGTTATGGATGTTGTGCGATTAGCAGAGCACGGCCTATTAAATCCCTTAACCGCTTGCTAAACTGACAGAGCGCTTTGCCTACATGACCCGAGCGGGGGGAGAATGGCAGGCCTGATCACTGTGAGCACGGTCCACGGGGCGCCGGAACTTTTGACAAAAGCATGAATCACTGCATTTAATGGTGAGTGATTACGCCACACAGAGACTGACAGCGTCAAGAACTGTAAAGCACATGGCTAATCCAAAAAGGGATGATAGTTCTACGACGTCTGAAGAACATTTTATACGTGACATAGTACATCATTAATAATGAATATCTCAGTCCCGACATTTTTTTTTTTTTTGCGACTCTGTGATTGCTGAATTCCATCCACAATCGATCCATTTTTTACAGTTTGTCAGAATGTAACAAGCAAACTGTATAGTTCTTTGCACTAGGGTAGGTGAAGCTGTAAGTTAAACACAATTGGTTTAAAAAAAGAAAAGATTTTTGTGTTGTTAGAAGTTGTGCATTTAACATACATATGTGACACACCAGCACATTGCAGGACCAAGGACAGCGCCAGCAGAGACTGCAGGACCAGGGTTCACAGCCACAGGTGTGAGCATGGGGATGGATGGATGGATGGTTGGATGGACAGATGGATGGATGGATGGATGGATGGATGGATGGATGAATGGATGGACAGATGGATGGATGGATGGATGGATGGATGGATGGATGAATGAATGGATGGATGAATGATGGATGGATGAATGGATGGATGGATGGATGAATGGACATAAATAGACATAGACGATGACTTTCAAAGTGTCGCCAGTTCCTACCATCCAAGAAGGAAACTTGACATTAAAAACTCTCAATCTATTCCCATGAATCCATTACAAGATCTTCATTATCTACAGCAACCAGAGGACAATCACTGAGCGACGCTTGAACTAAAACTACAGAAGTCACTGGAGGACTTGACATCCTAATTCCCAAAGCATGTCAGGAGTTGAATAGATTTCATGGCTCGGACAGCAGTGTTTCTTCCAAATGGGCGTTTGCATTGTCTCTCAGCAATTACTGAAGCCCACAGTGGTGCGTGCTCATCTGCTTTTATGTCTTCTTCTCTCTGATGTGCTGTTGGGTTCTTCCTTTCACTCACATTCATCCCACACGGCTGCCGGCTTTCCAGATCAGCCCTATTCCCATTCCACCACTTAAACATAATCAAAGGCATTAGGCAAATCCGTGAAAGACCTCTTATTCACAGGCCATAATCACAGCCTAGCCTCTTTTTTTTTTTCTTTTTTTTTTTTTTAGCATATGACACTTTTTTTTTCCTGAAAGCCTCTGCGTAATCAAAGGCTTCTGATTCAGCCACAATCCATTTTTATTCTGTTCCCGCTGAACGTTCTTAAAAGTGAAGGTTCTTGTTCACCTGACAGTTCTCGCCACTTTTTGTCCAATCTTAGATACAGTCGTGCGCTTTCTGAATATCGGCTAATGGATGGGGTCTTTCGTGGGAATGGCCGTGGGTTCGGCGCTCGTGGTTTATGGCGTGTGTTCTGTATGGTTGGGTCACTCCGGCAGCGAGGGCATCAATCACAGCTTGTTGTGTGGAAGCTGAACAAGCTTCAGCTCATTTATCACATCTGTATGCTTCCGCTTGGACAAACTTTAAAGCTTGACTTTCTTTATATAATATTTAATGCTGACATTTGGTTCTAACTACAGTTGAAGTGTGACTTTGTGTGTCTGTGTCTATGTGCCCCGTTTTCTTCAGAGTTGTTGTCCAGCTCCACGTGACCCAGAAATGGAAAAGCAACTTACAGGTTGCATGGTATTTGAAAGATTTTTTATGAATTTTAAATGCCACTACTAACTTTATCCAGTAGAGGGCGTAAAGTGTAGAAACGTTTTAGTCAATCTACAAAAGACATAAATTAGATTTAATTATGGTCCTGCTTCCTTTTTTAATCTAAACGTCTAGACATTTTCACAAAATGGCATAGCAATAAAGTTCTAATGACTCTGTAGCCTTAGGTGGTCTTAACTTCTGCTGGGATTTCTATTTGCATAATGGACACTACATAAATGAAGAAATGTCACTTGATTGAGACAAGGCAATAACTTTCACAATATAGTAAAAAAATAAGTGTCATACTCGATCCTATCTACAAAAATAAACTTATATATTATATAGGGGTTAAATAGGGTCAAATAGGGTTTTTTGACCACTATTTGCGAGTATTTTACAAAAGTAAAAAATAATAAATCAATCCATTTACAAAATCTACCATACATCTTAACGTTGAGAGGTTGATTAATAAACATATTTTTAATTAATCCTTTTAATCATATTAAACATCTAAAAATAAAAAAAAAATGCTAAATTACAAACATTCAGGAAAAAAAGTAACTTTGACGTGTTTGTGACTTGATACATTATGACACACAACTGAAACGGACATAAAAAAAAAATGAATAAAAATTCTTGACGCAACTGACTCCAAATTCTACATAAACCTTGTAGTAGTTTAGTTGCCATTTAAATAAAATAGTTTCATTTTAGCATTTAGATGGAATATTTACTGGAAGCAGCTCTATTAGCCGGGATTCTCTGCTGTAATGTTGACAGTAATATCTCTGCGCTTCAGCCTCACTGGCTTGATGATAAATAGCATGGCGAACAAGCACGTGTAGTAGAAGCCTGACAGGTTAATGACTGTGTGTTTAGGTGATAAGTGTTTGTTTACCGTGTGACATCAGCAGCATTTCCTCAGCGTCTGTTCAGTAACAAACACCAGAACTCTGTCAGACTCCTCAGCTCAGCCCAGGAAGTGGAACCCAAAGTAATTGGGATGAAGGATTCTGATATTGATTTTCATCTGAAGCTAATTCACAAACGTTGGATATGATTTATGGCATGACTACTTATGAAATATAATGTAAAGTATTTGATTGCTGTTTAAGTTCCACGTTTCTATTGATGTGTTAGAACTCTCTTGCAGAAATATAGAACGAACTTTAGCAGACTTGATGCAAAAACTTTGTCCTAAACCTTTTTTGCAATGGCAATATTTTTAATAAATATTACATTCATTAATTAACACGTTTGACTTGTGTTTCCCCAAGCTCTTATTGTGATGATTAAGACCTAGTTTCGTGCAAATATGGCTTTATTTCTCGCAATTCTGGGGGGAAAAAACAAGACATTTTATGTGCGTTCACAGATTATAAATTCATATATGTTGAGTCCCTTTCAGAACACACCAGCGCCCTCTATCGAACGCAAAATCACCTCAAGCACCGACGCTTTACAGAGTTTAATTCAACCCTGAAAGGTGAAACACAAATTCACAATTATAAATTACTAGATTTCATAGATTAGATTTGGCTTTTTTACTTTACTGCTAATGACATAAACAAATGGATTTGCGACTCTTTGGCTCCGCCTTTTCTGCTGGGCTGATTGCTCTAGAATCCGGAAGCACCTGTGCTGATTCGTTAGCTGGTGACTTTTAACTTTTAATGTGTTTATTCTATTCTGTTTTTCTTCAATTCCTACTATATACTAATTAATATTCATCAAAGGTTGATGCATTTCCAAAAGAGAATTTGCCCAAGGGGATGAATATTGCCATCACCTCACTTAAAAAAATAAAAATAAATAAATAAATAAATAAATAAACAAACGATTAAAGAATGAAAGAATTGCAGAAAGAAATGATTCTGATTCTGACTATACGCCCCTGATGGCGAGTGCTGTCCGTGGTGCTGAAACGGCCACAAAGCTGACGTCATTAGCCATTCACATACAGTTTTAAAGAAAACAACACGCTGTTAAATAATAATTTATAGGCTCGTTATTTGATTTAAAAAGCACTGCCGAATCAACTAATAAAATACATTACGTGAAGTTCAGAAATCTCTGCAGTGGTCATTTCTCAATTTCCCTCCGGTTTAATTAGAAACCGCTTCTCAATGGGCAGTAAAACAGACTTCACTCTTTCCATTTCACGTCTCAGCACGAGAGAGAACGAATAATCAATACTAATGGATGTGCTTCTCTCTTCCCCAGCTCAAGATTTCAACTTTCAGCTCAATCTGTTTTTGCTGATTCTTTTTTTTTTGAGAATTTCATCATCTCCTGCTGTTCTCAAAATTGAAACAAATGGATGAAACTAAACATGAAATCCCGATAATTATCCTGAAATGGCCAAACGACACAAATAAAATGTGCTTATATACACAACCATACACAGTGCATCTGTATGAAATGTTTGCGACTGAGAATATACAAAACAATGTACAGAATGGAAAAAAAATTTCAAATAAACAGAAGAGAAAAATAAAATGAGAGTAGGAATACAATACAAAGGAAAAGTTCCAAAAGTGAGTGATTTTCTTCCAGTCCTAGAATAACATCAGTTTGTAATGTGAACCATCTTGGGCCTTCAAACCCATCGATTCCATGCTGGTGTCAGAGCCCAGCGAATAAATTACACCTTTAACAGAGACTCTTTTATCCTGAGCTCGACTTCATTCTCGTCACGGAGACACGGAGCTCAGAATCAGCTCGCGTTTTCCACCAACAAAAGCTTTGTTTTCATCTGCACGACAGCGCGATGCTGTTCCCAACAACTCACATTTAGCAAAAAGCAATGTTCAGCTTTCTGATTAAGACAGATGCCTGTGCTCAGACTCACTGCTCCGGGTTAATAAAGCTATTGACCCACACAACTGAAGGAAAAGGCTCCTGGGGACTAACACGCTGAATTAGTTTACCTGAGCATTTACCTTTATATTTGCTTCACTGAAACATAAACAATATCATTACAGTACAATGTTGGTGTTGGTTGTAAGCACCAAAAATGAGTCAACATGTTCCTAAAACAAACAAAAAAATTACGTATATTTGAATGAATGAAATACACCAAGTCATGCACTAAAGAGCAATGGCAATTTTAAAACATGTTTAATACGTTGACTCATTGATTCCAATGTCGATTGCCTGCTTGTATTTAACTGTAGGAAAATAATAATAATAATAAATACAAATAAATAACAATAATAATAATAGTAATAATAATACTATTATACTAATAATACTAATAATCCTTCTTTGTCAGATCATTACCAAAAACGGCCGCCAGACGGCAGTGTTACGCCAAAATCCACAAATTAGTTATGCCTCACAGACACGCGCAGGTTTAACAGCTTGTAGTTTAACAGGGCACGAGGTTTCCCTTATTACCGAAAAAAGTATAAAATGTAAACAAAATGTCAACAAAAAGTCAGGTTGAGTTATCAACCTACAGCAAATACACACACTAAAAAAAGAAGCCATCTCTGTAAAGTTTCTATCACTCGTTTTTCAAAATCGCAATCTTGAGATTACAAACACATCTAAACTGTTATATCGTAAGGGATTTTTTTTTTTATTAAAGATAAGTCATATGTGATCTCCGCAGAAAAACAATTATGTGGGTTTATGCTTCCTGAACAGCTTCTTTGAAGGTGTAATAGCGCCGCCTGTTGGCAGAAAATTGGCGGAAATCTTTTATAATATTTAAATCAATAACTGCATGGTTTGACAAACACATACATCAAAATGTAAATACGTATAAACCAGAATCTTGTTGGAGTTATAATTTTTGGGTTTACCACACTATTTTTCTATTTGACACATCACTGTCTAACCAAATGAAGTGTGATAATGCTGTTAACAATCCTGCGGGGTTGAGAAATAAAGGCATGAAAAGGAAAAACAGCCGTGTCTTTCTTTCAATGAAATAGTTTCAGGCTACTGCCCCGTATCCATGCCAACATTATATCTTCTATTGTGGGTTGCTAAGCAGTAACTCATCATAAAGGATCTATTTAATGTGGAAAAACACTGGGAACTCTAGTTACATTTCAATGTTGAAAATGATATTACATTTTACTTTAAAAGATTTTACCAATAATCCTCAACTGCGACAAATAAATGCATTTGGAAGAGGAAAGTCGAGATATTATAGAGCAAGTGACGTGCATGAAATAACAAAGCAGAATTGTGATAATGATTTTTATTTATTCATGCTGAAGATCTACAGGACATTTTCAGCCATACATTGTTGAGTATGATTGTTCTGTAAGACTACAGTTACACACAGAACACACTTCAGATTAGTAGTACGTCTCTTTCTCCAGCCAACCTGTAAACCACAAAAAATGCTGGTTAATTTTAACATATTTAAGACTTTTTTTAAACTAATTAAATTCTAATAAAAGGCAAATTTATAATCTAATGAATTGTCCAGAAGTGAATATTGCGGATTACCTCCAGGATTCCGTCTGAGGATGAGTTTCCGCATCTCATCATAAATGAAGATGAGGAGAGAATACGGTAAAGCACAGAACCACCAGTTGAGTCTGTGGGAACGGTTTAGAACATTAAGTCACCGAAATTAAATAAAAGTGAAACATAAAGACACAAATAAAGCGTGAGAGTTTGGCCTACTTGAGTGGGTACATTCTGAGAGCCACGTCCATGCCAGGACAGTACGAGAGGAACGCTGCCAGGGCCGTCTCCTCAAACAGGCCAAAGATCAGGATTTTATTTCTGTTGTCATGGGAAGTAAAAAGTAAAAGTTAAAAGTAAAATACAAGTCAAGAGTGGCAGTTTTTCCGGAGTTTATTTCTTGTCCCGGACTCACTTCATTCCCTGCTGGAAGACAGAGTTACGCCTGGTCTTGCAAATAATCAGATCGGCCCATTGTACAATCACAATGCTGGCGAAGAAGGCGGTGTGACAGGTGAACTCCACAATCTTCCTCTGCTCATACGTCTGAAACCAAAAAAAAGAATGTTTTATTTGTAAAATGTAATATTAAGCAATCAGGTCACAAATTGTTTATGACGTGGAACATTTATGACATAAAGATTTGTAACAACATGTAACATCCGTGTCAAATTTGTGTAGCATCCATTGTAGATTCATTGTGATATAGCAGTTGTAACATGTGAGACTCGTGAGATGTAACAGATAAAACACTCATGACATGTAACTTTCAGGAGACTTGTTACTCGTGACATTTGTAACATAACAATCATGTCACATCATGTGTAGCACGTGACATTCATGACATTTGTAACACTCATAATGCATAATGTTCATGAGATGTAACACTCGTGACATGTTACACTCACTGGCGACACATTTGTAACATGTATCAATCATGAAATGCCATGTAACACTCAAGACATCACGCACATAGCATTTCTAACGTGTAGCAACCATTACATGTAACATTTGTCATTTAAAACATGTACAATTAATGAATTCTAAAATGCATCACGCGAAAATAATTCCTGACTTGAATTATTCATAACATGTTATAAATATAATGCATAACATTTAAACATGTAACAATGCATAACATGTAAAAATTCATACATTCATTGCGTGGAGATTGTCTCCAGTGCTTCGTGGACAAAATTGGGTATGAGTTTTAAAAAATGAACAAAAACATGCAAAGGCATATACCGTATTTATGCAAATATGAGCACCCGCAAATATCAGCACCCCCTGATTTTTCAGGCACAAAATTAAAATTCCCCCAAAAATTTTTTACTTTTTGTTTAACAAACCTAACTTGTGACTTGTATCATTTTGATATTGTTTTACTTGAATGATAGATAACAAAAAGTCGATTCTAGGTCAGTTTATCCGAAAGATTATTATCCCCTGTTTATCAGACTGAGCGTTTTGATTGTGTCTGTTTCTTGGATTTTTTTACTTCTTGCCCATGTTCCTCATTTTTGACTGTTATGACTCTTTCTGTGATGACACATTGGAGCCGTTTGTTAGCGCTTAGCTAAGCTACCCGGATGTGGCTTGTAGGTTCTGTTTGTTGTAATAATAATGATTATATTTGGTTTAATTCTACCTTTTCCAGTGTTATTTTGTCCCAGTTAAGTGTCACGGCTTGTCTAATGTTCCTTTGTTTCTGTCATTGAGCCAAACAAAGCTTATACTGTAGCACGCCTGACCATTGTTTAACATTAAACATAAAGACGCACACATGCGCCGATGTTTATTTGTGATTGATCCTGACTTGAAATACAGAAAAATGGGGGCTTTTTATTACGTGCATAATTGAAATCGGCGATTATAAGCACACCCCACGTTTTTGAGTGTCGGAAATTTGAAAAAAAAGGGATGCTTATATTCCCGTAAATACTGCATTGCTATGTTGGTTCATAAATACATAAAAGAATACACACCCACTGCTGGCCATAACTGTCCTCCAGATCATTAACATGCTTGTCATCCCAGCGCACACGGATTCCAAGCAGACGAGCCGGCAGAAAGCCATTTTCCGCAAGGATGACAAAGTACGTGAAGAACCCGGCCAAAGCCTGAATCATACCTGCAGAAAATCCCCAGCATCCTCGTCACTTCACCATCACTTAATAGACACTCATTTATGACACCGACCTATTTGTCCATACGCAATGCTGATCAGTCTTTCATTGACCAGTTTGTCTGTTTTGGGGTTTCGCGGCTGCCTCTTCATGATGTCACTCTCAGCGGCTTCATAGGCCAGAGAAATGGCGGGAAGCTTCGAAACGAGGTAGAATAATCATCAGGGAAGTGAAGAAAAACGACAACATTTGAAAATAGCAAAAACCAGAGGTGTAAGGTACTTGAGTAAATGAACTTTGTTACTTTACATAAGTATGTTTTTGGCTACTTCGTACTTGTACTGAGTATCAAAAATATAAGCAACTTTTACTCAATTACTCGCAATTCTGATTGAGTTACTGTGCTTATCACTCCACTATATTTGAATTGGCATTTACTGTTACTCGTTACATTTTGATTATGTGCGACAAACCATAGTTTATTATAATTGCGGTTTATTTTCTTGTGCGAACGAGGCGATTGTGCCATCTATAGTCTGCTGAAGATACTGGAAGCTAATTGTGAATTAGAAACCACACGAACGTGAATAAGAGGCGTGAATGTATGTGACTTTAATGTTAAGTTAAACTCTACAGATCTTCCCTGACTTTACAGTGGTGTTGTAATGTTACCAAGGCTAACATGGCAAAAACCACTGTGACATATTTTAGCTTAATTTTTTCGGTGCAATGTGAATAAACGTAATGTCTTTTGTAGGCAAATGACTTCAGTAAGAATCACATCAAAGTCAACACGGAATGTTTTTTTTCATTGTTATTTTTGTTCTTTATCTATTTAGTATTTTTGAAACATAGAAATGTTAAATTTCATTTCTGTTATTGAAAATACATTTTTTTCACTTTTCTTTGTTTTATTTTAGCGTAAATTCAGTATGAGTAAAACACTTAAGTTGTTTTAAAAATTGATACTTTGCTACTTTGACTCAAGTCTTTTTTACAGTGGTGACTTTTTACTTGTATTGGAGTAACTTATACACCACGTATCCGTACTTTTACTCAAGTATGGTTGTCTGGTACTGTACACAACTCTGGTAAATACTGTCTTCAATACTGACCATGTCGGTTCCCAGGTCGATACACAGTATGGTGACGGTTCCTAGAGGCAAGGGGATGTTGGCGATGATGAAGAGCAGGAAGGGTGTGATCTCAGGGATGTTGCTGGTCAAGGTGTAGGCGATGGATTTTTTCAAGTTGTCAAAGATCAGACGACCTGTGGGGAAGAGGAAACGCTGAGGAACCAACTCAAAGCCTAGGAGAAGATGCTGGGTGGTGGTCCTCCGTACCCTCCTCCACGCCCGTGACAATGGAGGCAAAGTTGTCGTCCAGAAGGATCATGTCTGCTGCCTGTTTGGACACGTCTGAACCAGCGATGCCCATTGCCACGCCAATATCTGCTTTCTTCAGAGCTGGAGAATCGTTCACACCATCGCCGGTTACGGCCACGATGGCTCCCTTAGAGCAGAAGCAAAACAGTGTCAACTTACTGGAACACCTTGTGCTGATGGATTGGCAAACTCTCGTTTTTAATTCTTACTTAAGGTCTTAGTTGGATGGCTCTTGAAATCTTTTTAAATAAAAATGAGGATTAAGAATTCCAAAGTTAGAACCACTGCAGCTACTACCTTGGATTTTTCTACTTTAATTTGCAGTATTTTCCCACAATTCAGATTTTACATTGAGCAAATTTAATTCTACATTGCATTACAATTTTACATTGCTAATGATCATTTTCACCTGACAATTATGACTTTACATCTCACATTTTTGACTTTACATCACACAATACTGACTTCACATCTCACAATTTTGACTTTATCTTACAATTTTGACTTTACATCTCACAATTTTGACTTTACATCTCATAATTCTGAGTTTATATCTCACAATTTTGGCTTTACATCTCACAATTTTGACTTTACGTCTCAGAATACTGACTTTACATCTCACAATTCTGACTTAATATCTCACTATTCTGACTTTATATCTCACGATTTTGACTTTACGTCTCAAAATACTGACTTTACATCTCACTATTCTGACTTTACAGCTCAATATTTTGACATTACAGCTCACTATTTTTACTTTACATCTCATGATTTTTTTGTTTGTTTTTGTTTTGCATCTCTGTGTTTGTTTGTTTATTATGATGTGTGCAGTGCGTTATGGTGATGTTTGTTTATTTATTTGTTTGGATTTGTTGTTGCTGTTGTGACGTGAAATTTCCCCGCTGTGGGACTAATAAAGGATTTTTCAATTCAATTCAATGATTCTGACATTACATCTCACAATTTTGACTTTATATCTGACAATCTTTGCTTTTGACAATCTCATATGATTTTGACCTAACAGGAACATATAAAATATACTTTGTGTGTGTGCGTGTGTGTGTGTGTGTGTGTGTGTGTGCTTGTGTGTGTAGGTGTGTGTGCGCGTGTGTGTGTGCGTGTGTGTGTGCGTGTGTGTGTAGGTGCGTGTGTGGATGTGTGTGTGTGTGTGTGAGTTTTTACCTGTCGCTGGCATCCTTCAACAATAATGAGCTTTTGTTGAGGTGAAGTTCTGGCGAACACGATCTCTGTGTGATATTTTAAAATATCATCTAGCTGTTCACAGCTCAGGTCTTTGAGGTCTCCACCATGTACCACACACGCCTTTGCATCTCTGGGAAAAATAACACATGCATTGACTCACATTTACATTAATATCATACATTAATATAAGAATATACGTAAACTTCTACTTAAAGACAAAACGCCAGCAATACCTGGGATTAACTTCATTGACAGGGATGTTCAAGCGAGCAGCTATGTCTTCCACGGTCTCGTTGCCCTCGGAGATGATGCCGACACCCTTCGCTATGGCTTTAGCAGTGATTGGATGGTCTCCAGTAACCATGATAACCTAAATGTCCAGATATACGTTCAATGTAAAAAAAAAAAAAAACACTGACTTAGAGTAAAATGATGTATGATTTTTTGGTCATAGATTTCTTGTCACTTTCTTTGTTTACTTTGCTATGTCATGTGGGAAAAAAAGATGGAAGAATGAACTATTGACGCCACTACTAAGGCAAGCATACTGTACTCCTACTGTAATTCTAAATTTTAATTTGTTATTTTGGAATTATTTTCATTTATAATAATGTGTAACACAGAAGCATTGGGCCACTTTTTGGGCAAAGCGGGTCCATTTACTGAAACAATATTTAATACAAGTGACTATTGTTTTCTACACTGTATTTTAATAATGTTTTATGAAACTTCTATTTATATATTTATGATATTTTGGCTTGGTTTGATTGTCTTGTGCTCTTTAGTACGATTTATTTTTTCCCCCTAATAATATAATACAACACCCAAGATGTCAGTACATTATGTGCATAAAATCTATTAATTTATTTTTCATACTGCTGGGAATGTTTTTTTTACACTATTTTTGTGATGATTGTACTGGATTTAACACATAAGTATTTTCAATGGAGAAAATTGGTTTGATTAGTAAATCATTAGCAAAAATGGCCGAGGTACTAATGTATTAATCTGATGCTTTTGCTTTTGTTCTGGTACCTTTATTCCAGCACTTCTGCATTTGCCCACAGCGTCGGGCACTGCCGCACGAGGAGGGTCGATCATCGACATCAGACCCACGAAACAGAGGTTTTCAGTGGGGAAGTTGACGTCCTCAGTGTCAAACTGGAAATCTTCTGGAAACTGTTCATCAGGAAGGTGGAAATGACAGAATCCTGTCGAATGAGGATGTGATAAGTACAAAAGCTCAGTAAAGGTGAAATTTGCTCATTCTTTCATACCCAACACTCTTTCTCCAAGACCCCCGAGCTCCAAATAAGCATTCTGAAAGGATTCTTTCATTTCATCATCCAGTGGTTGTTCCTTCCCATGAATTAGGATGGTGGAACAGCGGTCCAGGATTCTCTCCGGTGCTCCTTTCATCACAAGTAAGTGTTTCGTCTCTGAGCCACCATTTGGATTTTTGTGCACCGAAACCTACCCCCCCCCCCCCACCAAAAAAAATCAAGGCATTTTATTTATATTTTTATATTGTTGTAGCAACAGATTATCAAAAGTAACAAACAATTATACAAAGTCCTAGCTTTCAGTTTGTACATTACGTTCATAAAATCCATGAATTGTTTTTTCACATTGCTGGGGAAATATTGGCTTTCATTTTTTCTTATATTTGTATACAATTTTGGGTAAAAAAAAACAATTTTTATTTATTTATTTGTTTTTTTTTTTCCCATTTTTTTGGGCATTTGTAAGTTTGCATACAACATTTTCTTTCACATCAAATGTCTTTTTAAGGAGAAACATGCTAAAAAAAATCATATTATAAACCTCTATAAATCCTACACATAAATATTTGTGTTAAGCTTCAATAAAATGAAAGAAATCCGGTACCTGGTATTTATTGGTGGAATTGAAAGGAATCTCGGCCTCTTTTGAGAATTTCTCTCTCATGTCTTTCACTGATCCACAGCAAAGCTCGATGCATTTCAGCAGCGCCGACTCAGACGCATCGCCAGCCACGTCTCTCTAGAAAAAAGTCTTGTTGTGGTTATTGTGTTTAATTCTTGTACTTTATTTTAATTATTGGAATGTAGGTGTGAGTGTAAAGAGGTGGACAAAGTATTGATTCAGTATTGAAAGTATTGTTTCACCCTGATTTCTACGTCAAGTAAAATTAAAGAAGTGATTAGCTTTAAAATTACTTGAGAATATTGAGTAAACGTGCAAAAATTACACGTTTGACACATTTAACGCACTGTTCCTCCTTTTATTTTATAATGGGGTAGTAGCCAAACATCTTTTATTGTCCTTTAATATATTTTATGGATTTTTGATGGTTGTAAAACACTACTAGACTCAGCACCAAGGTCGCTTTTAACGTAATTTTTAATCTTTATTTCAGACTACTTATAATGTGTTTTTTACATTAATGGAAGGTTTTTATGATCTTATTTCATAAACCTGTGCCAGAGCGACTTTTTAGAGTTTTGTTATATCACATTTCACATTCTCACCCTATCTACTGAAAAAATTGACAACGTGGCATGCAGCTTAAATTCACAATTTAAATGAAAAATAATTTTTCCAAACAATTATATATCCACACACAATATTTCCAATTCCCTCCGGTCAACAGAAAAGTATACGCACAGGTTTGAGAAGTAAACGACTTCACTACTGTCCACCTCTGAGCACAACATGAAGCTGGCATGTTGGAAAAACGTGGAGGAATATAAGTGTGAACCTTCAGGATCGGAACGTCGGACTGTTCGGCCAGAAACACGGCTCTGTTGCAGAGTCCGGCGACCCGGGCCAGAGACGTCCAAGTGGCCGAGCTGCGGTCAAAGCTGGTCCCGCTCTGGTTCTCCGTGGTGTCGGCTTCATGAATCTGGTTATCAAACCACATGTGGGCCACAGTCATGCGGTTCTGAGTTAAAGTGCCGGTTTTATCGGAGCAGATGGTTGATGTTGAGCCCAACGTTTCAACAGCCTCGAGATTCTTAACCAAACAGTTCTTCTTAGCCATTCGTTTGGCTGTAAGAGTGAGACAAACCTGAGGAATAAGAGATGAAGATTGAGTATTGTGCAAACGTGAGCAGGAAATATAGCTGCAAGCGATTATGGGGTTCAAGCCTTAAATTCTCATTATTCGCAAATTTGCATTAAATACTCATGTTTTTTTTATCATTTAAAAGAAAATTAGTATGATATGATGGCAGTGTTGATTTTGACTCAAAATTTTTATTTAGTTTTAGTCATAGTCTTTCGACTAAAACTCAGTTTAGTTCCAATTTAGTCATCATAATTATTTTTAGTTTTAGTCAAATTTTAGTTGACTAAATTACAGTGTAGACTTAGTCAACAAAAATATAGGTGCTATATATTCTAAATGTTTACTAAAGTTGCTAGGTCTAAAAAAATTGGAATAAGCCGGAGTTTTTATTTAGTTCTTGTTTTGTTTTCGTCAGGGGAAAAAGTGTCGAAGACAATAACGAAAATATTTCATAAAAACAATTAACACTGTATGATGGTTAACATTATTTAATAACAATAATTATTATTTTATTTTATTATAATTATTTAAATGAGTTAAACTCACCGTGACTGTGGCGAGAAGACCTTCAGGAACATTGGCAACGATGATGCCAATGAGAAAGATAACGGCTTCTAACCAGGAGTAACCGAGAATAAGAGACAGGACAAGGAAGGAGAAGCCCAAGAAGACAGCCACGCCCGTGATGATGTGGATGAAATGCTCAATCTCGATGGAAATTGGAGTCCGGCCAACTTCCAGACCGGATGCCAGGGTGGCGATTCGGCCCATAACCGTGCGGTCCCCGGTGCTGATCACAATGCCACGCGCCGTACCTGCCAAACAATAAGATCGTCAGAAATAATGCACAACGTGAGTGAGTTTGTCAATATGGCCACTAGGGGCCGTATTAAAATTGTGCTTTACATTCAACCATCCAGTGAAGCTACAGAAATGCTTACATTTAAAAGAGAATGAAATAGAAATGTGTTAAATGCAATGGAAATACAGTAATTTGAATATTACCAATAACTATATTAGAAATGCAAGAAATACATTCAAGTATTTAATAAAAATATTGCATATGTCAAATACATATTCCAATATGGAACAAATCTTGTTCATGTAGTAAGTTCCAAATATTAATGCAAAAATATAGCATATTGCATAGATACACACTTAAACACCTACCGTATTTACGCAAAAATAAGCAGCCACGAATACAAGCATCCCCCTGATTTTTCAGCAAAAATCTTATTAACGTTTTTGGTTCAATCACGTTAATATTCTCTTGAAAATACAGTACTATTTTTTTTTTTACATTTAACAAATCTAACTTGTTACTCGTATCATTTTGAAATTGTTTTACTTGAGTAACAGATAACAAAGAGTCAACTCTAGTGGTTAGGACTTCATTTCCCAAGATCCTTCGCTTCAGTCAGACTCGGCACATGCACAGAGCAATTGTTTCAAGCTCAGGACTTTTTCGAGCTCTCCTGTTTATCTGACGCCATAGCGAAAGATTATTATCCCCTGTGCAGCAACCAAGCGTTTTGATTGTGTCTGTTCCTTGTTTTTTTTTTTACTTCTTGCCCGTGTTCTTCATTTTCGTTTTTTTTCGACTCTTTCTGCGATGACACATTGGACCCGTTTGTAGGCAGTTGCGCTAAGCTAAGTTAAGCTATCCGGTCGTTTTTCGTAGTCCAGTTCCAGTGTTATTTTGTCTCTGTTAAGTGTGGCGACGTGTCTAATGTTTCGTTATTTCTGTTGTTTCTATATATTTGAAGTGTGCAATTGTAAGCACCCGCAAAAGTTGTCAAAAATTCGAAAACATTGATGCTTATATTCGTGTAAATACGGTATATGCTTAGCTTAAATAGATGTAGAATGCTATGCAAAATCGTTTAAGTGAGAAAATAAAAACCTTCTACACAGTTGGTGGAGAAAAAAGCAATATTCCTAGTCTCGAGTGGATTGTCGTTGGAATAATCCGGCGAACGAGTCTGTGGCTCCGATTCTCCAGTGAGAGACGAGTTGTCCACCTTAAAACACACAGATTAGCGCCATTACACATCTAACCTTCAGACAAACGAAGAGACGATCACGAGGCTTTAAAAGTGAAAACCTTGCATCCGTGAGCAGCGATGATCCTCAGATCAGCAGGAATCCTGTCTCCACCTTTCACCTCCACCAGATCACCCACCACAACCTCTTCTGCGTTAATGTTCTTCCTCTCTCCTCCACGGACCACCAGGGCTTGCTGGAAAGGAAAGCATCTGATCAATTGCGTCCAACGGATGGCTCGACTGAGATCTACCTGCGGAACCAAGTTCTTGAACGAGTCCATGATTTTCGAGCTTTTGGCTTCTTGATAGTAGGAGAAACAGCCAGTGATGATGACGACGGCAGAAAGCACCACGCCTAAATAAAGCTGGATGGATTCCACCGAGCATTTCAGATTCAGGCTTCTTTTGCGCATCTGTGTTTTGTCTTACGTTGTCGTTTGCTGGTTCGTCATCAATGGCCGCCTGGATTCCGTAAGCAACGAAGCAGAGTAAAGCCCCAGTCCACAGCAACATGGAGAAGCCACCAAACATCTGCTTGCAAAACTTGACCCATTCTGGGGTGGTCGGGGGTGGAGTGAGGGCGTTGGGTCCATCTCGGGCGAGAGTCTCCTCGGCCTGGGTGTTTGTGAGACCCTGTTGGAATTACAGAAGATCATAAGTCCCGATGAATGAATGAGAGCTTGTGATCTTCACACAGAAAAGCCAAACAGGGCCTTCAACTTGGACTTCAAGTCTTGGGTTTCCACAGTGCAAGAGCATTCAGGAGAGTTAAAGTTTGAAAGATTGCCCATATTTTGTGAGTTGGAGTAAGAGAGTGTGTGTGTATGTGTGTCCCTCTCTGATTGGTCGGCCACCAATCCATTGCTTGTCCCGCCTCCATGAGACCCCAAGGTGGAAAAAGTGGGTCAGAAAATGGACGGGTTAAACATGGATTGTGTTTACTTACTCGACTCAAGTCAGTTCCATATTTACGATGAAGCTCGTCCAATGTCAGTTTGTGATCGTTCTGAAACACAAATCGAGATACTTTCCCTTCTGCTTAGCAAAACAAACAAAAAAACAAGACGTAGCAAAAAAAAATTAAAAATGGACGTACCAAATCCACTTCCTTCTTGAGATCATCCATATTCTTTTCCTTCTTTTTGTTTTTGTTCTTTTTCTTCTTGCCTTGCTCAGACGTCGCTGCCAGCTCATACTGGTCCCTCACATCCTAGAATATATTACAATTATTAAAAAAAAAACATACACATGTTGAAATGTATAACGTACATAAGAAAACAGTCTCGGGCTTGTCTCTACATCACACACTTACACACACTTTTACGTTGGCACGCTGTATACTGTACACACAGTATGAATTTGTCAATATGTGTCAAGCTTTAATCTATTATTTATTGCGCTCACACAAACAAGTCAAGTCACCGATGTCAAAGGTGTAGAATGATGATGAGTTGTGTAGCAAAGAGATGATGATGATGATTATGATGATGATGGTGATTATTGATTAAGATAGTGTTTAGCTGTCTACTCTTTCCATTTTCTAAATTTCATGACTTCAACTGTCCTAGGAATGCCAATATAAAAGATATTTGTGCCTAATTGAAACACATTTATAGAAATAAGGCACTTTGCACTTGTACTTGAGTGTTAAAGTCACAGTGTGGACTGCTTTTTGGAGAACGGTCCAGACCTCCAAGCATCCAAGCTGTCAGTGTGTTTAGAACATAAAGGGATCAGCATTCTCTCTACACAATCTACTACAAGAAAAAAAAATGGGCTTAATAATGTTCGGTGGCACTCAGCCCAACTCATCTCGGAACATGAAGCAGCCATGCCATCTTGGCCCTGGTCCAAAAATAAAAAAATAAAAAAGCCACAGCACCTCCGTCTCTTATTCTCCGTGCTTTTCATTTTCGAGAGAACATGAGGAGGTAAAGGTGGGAGCGTCGTGACTCTGTCTCGATGTGATAGAAGTGTTAGTGATACACCTCTGCAAACGCACAAGCCATAATCAAGCGCTCATGTTTTATTCATCCGTCCAGTCAACCAAAGTTCAATGCAATTGTTCCCCGGAGGAAACCTGTTGTACCACCTTTGTGATTGTGGCACAGCATCTGGTGGAACTCAAAGAGTAGATGATTTAAACCTAAACCTGTTTTTGTAATGTATACACCGTGTAGCTGATTATGTATTTATTTTTTTGGCTGATTATGTATATGAGAGTTTTGATATTATATGGAAGGAAAAAAATGCATGTTGAATGTATATAAATGCAGAGATTGTAGGAAAACACAACTAAAAAGTGTTCAAGGAATGTGGTTTGTAGCATTTTGTTGACTTATTGTAAAATAAGAGTGTATTTGGGGCTGATCGGGTCTGGTGGAGTGAGATAAAGCATGCGGTGTCCCACAGGGGTGGAGTAAACACTCCCGTCCTCACACAACAACAGTGCTGGTGGAAAACTAGTCAGAATTCTCTATAATACAATAAATAATAATTTACTATAACTCTTCATAATCAAATCTCGTGACCATGGTTACAAGAGTTAAATGTGTGTTTAACAAAATCAGAAAAAAAGACGTAAAAAGTGCATCAGAAATGACAAGTTTAAAGATATATATATATTTTTTAAGAGAGTTAAAAATAAATTCAAATATGCTAATTTAACTCTATATTAATCTAGTTTATTTTTTTTTTTGCATTTTCTAACTGTTACCTAAATGTTTAGTTTACTAATTCTCAGCGCCTTACTGTAGCTGTTCTTATTAAATATACTTTTGATTTTGTTTGTTTTGGTTATACTTTTTCCAAGCTATGAGCTAAAATTTGTAGACTAAATGGTAAATAGTATTAATAAATTAAAATAAATAATAAAATGTCATTTTCAAATGTCACTTGTTCACAAAAGCAAACTTTCATGCTGCTATATACAAACTATAAAAAACCACAGTCACAAATTAAACAGAAGAATTTGCTTTCTTGACAGACTTTTTCTAGACTGACAACTAGAAAATAAAAAACACTCGACACACAACCACATTGGATGAAACATGTCAAATTAACTTTTCCCTTGTGAATAACAAAGTCAAACAGAACTCTTAAGACAATAAGAACCATTCAAATTAAGAACGTTCCAATACAAAAGTTATGTTTCTTACCCCAACACCCATTTTCACTGAGTGATTCACTGTCCAACTCCTTCAAAAAGGTGACGATCTTGTCTGATGTGTGGAACACAGCATCAGATCTTCAGTGTGTCTGCTGCTCCTCAACTCAAAGAGAATCACGGGTTGTGTGAAGAATCGGCAGCCAATGGGGAGAGAGCAAACTCTGCGTGGCCCCTGCGTGCGCGTGTGTGTGTGTGTGCGTGAAAGAGAGATTGCGAGAGAGAAGAGGGGGGTGGGGATGAACGCAAGAGAGAGAAGAGGGAAGAGAGAGTGAAAAGGAGACAGAATTAAAGCGAAAGAGAGAGAGAGTGAAAGAGAGAGAGACAGATGGAGAAAGAAAGAAAGAAAGAAAGAAAGAAAGAAAGAAAGAAAGAAAGAAAGAAAGAAAGAAAGAAAGAAAGAAAGAAAGAAAGAAATTAGGGATCAATCAGGTCAACTAAAAATGTGACTTGGAATTAAAACCCCCCGTCATGGTTTTAAAGCGAATCATTGGCTTATTTCTTGTACAAAAGAACCATAAAGAGACAAGATTCAGCAGATTGTGAAAGTTAACTCAAGTTAAAATTGGAACAAATGTGTATAAATAGTGCAGATGTGTAAAAAATGGTTCGCAATAAAAAGGTGAGAAAAAGAACGTTTGTGTGATAAAATGGTGGGAGATCTTCAACCTAGAGTCTTTTACATCAGAACACGTCATTTCAGAAAGTCCAAAAAAAATGAATACTACCTTTGTTTTAATTTATTTAGGGTTAGGGGTATTTTTTTGGTATTTGGTATTACTTATGGTATTGACTTCATAATTTTTGTGGAAAGTGAGAAAGATAATGTACAGATGTCATGATGGAAGAAACCACCAGTAGGGAAAATATGGGAATATAAACTATGGAAATATTAAAAAAGGCATTAAATAATAAATCAATAAAATAAAACTATTAAAAAACATGTATTTTAACAAAAACAAAAGTGTAGTTCACCAACTAACTCCTAACTAGGATTAGCGACGACAAAGAATACGCTGCTAAAAGCTGAAATATTCCTAATATCAAGATCTGAAAACTAGAGAAATGGGTTGCCGAGAAAGTTCATGTTAACGTGATAATACTATATTACGCAATATTGCATTTGTTAGCTTTATGTCTAAACACGGTTGCACTTTAAATCCGTTGCTCTTTACATGGAGATTTAAAGACTTTTATTCAAGAGCTTTCCTCGTAATCTGTGTCAGATTGCGCTCTTCTGTCACCAAACATTCCTAATGCTGAGGAAAATCCGTCATTTCCAGGAGAAGCAGCTGTGGGTGATGATCCAGGTTTTTTCAATTCCACTTGATGAAGTGTTTTTATTTTGCGCTTCTGTCTGAGATTATTAACGTTTCCATCCCCCGAGGCTCCGTTTTTTGTGTTTTATCGCTTTACGTCAGTCAGGACACCGACGCTTCCTCAGACAAATGCATTGTGATTCTCCACTTTCAGTCTCTTTCATCCGATCACACATCCATTAAAGGTATTTCACTCATTGGGTGATATCAAAGAGCCTCGTCGGCCTCTCTTGATCTCGTTCTGTTCCTCTCTTTATTTTAGATGTCCAAAAACAGCAGACCAAATAGAGCGTGTCCATCTCTGAAATGGGTCGGCTCTTCCATCTCCTTCCCTTTGTCTACAAACACAAGCCTGGCACCAGATAACACCATCCAACACCAGACCTGGACCTGATGGCCACCACCATGTGCTCACTATTGATGGACCAGCTATATTTCCCAATCCAATTTTTTTGTTTTCATGCTGGAGAAAAACTGAAGAAATTTCTTCTGTACAAAGACAGATTTTATTTATCCCAAGATTGAAAAATATCCCAAGAATGAAGCTGAATGGAACTCCAAAACATACTAAATTAAATTAGGTAATATAAGTAATCTGTTTTTAGTCTAATATTTCAAAAAGATCTTTTCTCATTACTCTTTTCTCATTTATTTCGAAATTGTGCCTTTGTATTCTTTGACTTTGTATTTATAAATTCCAGATGGAATAAAAAGAACCTCACTAATTGAATTTTGAATACTTTGGAATTTTGAGGCAATGCAGAGTAACTTAATACATCTTAAATAAATAAAAAAATAAAATTATAATTATAACAAAGTACAAAACTAATTATTAGATTAAATACAAAAATGGCGAATGTAAAAATGAAAAAGAAAACCAAACACAATAAGAACAATGCACAAAGAATATTAACAAAAGAGAAAATAAATACTAGTTAACTGTGCACCTAATAAAAAAAAAAGGCTAGTGAGGAAAAACAATTTTTTCAATTGAGCGTGTTTAGAAGAAATCTTTGCAAAAACAGACTATGAGCAAAGCTTCAGTTCCATCAGTGGAGTTTGCTTTTTACATCATAAGTCTTGGGTTCAATTCCCATTTTGCTGTTTCAATGCACAACAATGCAAATTGCTTTCAATTGAAGCATCGGCTAAACGATAAGCATCGGCCAAATGATATTTACACGAGTACGAGGTAATTTTTAGCTGTTGATTTCAAATAAAAACTCTAATAACTTTACTGTCATAACCACTCTGGGTTTCTGCCTGTCTCTGCAGATTTCTTACTGTCGGTTCACATTAGTCTCGATGGCAGACACTGTATCTTCATGTCATTGCTGTCGTCCCACTGGTCATTCTCATCCACTCGTCCGCTCACAGCTAAACTCGTTGTTACTCGATCAGTGAGTCTGTCCTTGCTGTTCGTATTCGTCTCAGACTCTGTCAATCAATCATGTCCAACAACTCAAACGTCTTCGGTTGTTTCATCTGTTGCTAACTTATCCTTCAACTCTGACAATAAAATGTAAATAGTGCTATAATTGTTTAGCTACCAAACATCAAGAATCTTTACCATCATAACAATTAAATAAAAATGCGGTTCAAATTGTTAATTGTTAAAAAATGTTTTAAAATATAAAGCATCTACTTAATGTTTTTAGACATGTAGAATGAATGATAGGCTTTATTTATCCCACTAGGGGAAATTTCCGAAAGATATGGTCAAGATGATGAAGGTAAAAATGTCATGGATCACACACAAAACCACGAGGAACCTTGAAGTAAATGGGCTACGGCAGCAGAATACCACACCAGGTGCCTCACCTGTCAGATAAAAGCTGGAAACTGGGGATACAATCACACAGGCTCACAAAAAATGAACATGATTGGAAAGATTGTAAAAATATTCCCTGGACTGATGAGTCCCGATATCTGAAAAATACCAAAATAATTGTTTAATATACAATTAATTTGTTAATTGAGCGTGCGCTGACCAAAACTACATTTCCCAAAATGCCTTTCAACTACGGTAGCCGCGACAGTGTTTCCACTACTTCTCTTTCGGCTTTTCACTGTTTGATGTAATTTTTCTTTATTCTTTTGGACAGTTTGATCTTTCATTAATGGAGTTATGAGGGTTTTCATAAGCTGACAAAATGTAAACGAATTTATGTTAGAGCAACAATCACACTTAGCTTTTCTACGCAACTGCAATCGTCACTCGAATAGGTTATAATAAAAATGAGTTATCTAACATTAAGGAGTAGTTACATTGATTTTACATTACAATTGATTACATTTAGCTACATTTATAAGTTACATCCGGCCCTTTGAGTTTGACACACCTGGTAATAAAACCAGACAAACTATTTAAATACATTTCTACACAAAGTTGTAAGAGAAGTATTGCTGTTCCTCTACACTGGATGGGTTAAAAGCACAGCACCAATTTCAATATGGTTTGCCATACTGCCAATCTCACTTTACTTTACTTTTACTTCTGCCGGCCTCTATGCAGACTGACTACTAATGCTGGAGAGCTTTTCACGTCTAGCGTGTTTATGGCAAAGGGGCAACGCCATCCATATGACAGAGAGCCCTGGGAAAGCGTCCCGCGCCGAAACCCTCATGGCATCTTCCAACAGGATGTCAAGCACGATTGTTCCTTTACAAACCCTGTGAGAAAGAAAGTGAGTGAGAAAGAGGGTCTCTAGCCCCCCGCGGGACTGTTCCCTCGTCCATTCATCCAGGCTGTAAGAGGCCTTCTCTGTTTGTGAACATGCCCCAAGGAGCCATCAGATAGCTCAAGACAAGCTGATGGATTCGGATGTTCGGATTCCATAGGTGTTATCAGCCACCAGTCTCATCAAAGTTATTGAGATATGCAAGAAGAGGAAAGATTGCAAGGAAGGAGCGAGAGACGGAGAGGATGAGGGTCTCCCAGGTTACTGAGAGATGCGGGTGGGCGCCTGGCACTGGAACACAGAGCTGATTGTTTCTTATAATTCACACAGAGGAATGTATAAAAAAAGCAGGATTGAGACGCATGGCACATATGGAGGAGGTAAAGAGATGGAGATGCTTTACATTACTAGCCAAACCACCACACGGCAGATTTATTATTACATTTTACAATATTATTACATTTATTATTTAAATGTTATGAACAAATTTGCACAAGTGTGTAAAAAAAAATACACTTTGTTTTTACTACATAATGATATACCCTATTTCAGCGAAGCTAACAGATATGGCAGTAGATGAAATTAAAAAAAAATTAAGAATTCATTAATTTATTTAATAAAATTTTCCATAATTTTTCTTTTCTTATTCACTAACGATCACATATTGTGGTGTTTACTAGTAGTTTTAGATTTCGTTTTTGTTCTGAGATTTTACGTAATCTGTTTTAAATTATTATTATGCATATAAATCACAAGGAAAGATAAAACACACACACACACACACACACACACACACACACACGACTGCGGGACAGCTTTTCCCCCCTGGACTGAACATTTAAGCACTTAAATTTAATTAATCTAAACTGTACGTATTATTAATATTATTATCTTTTGCCTTATTTTGTATTTTGCACTTGTCTTGAGTTTGCACCAAAGCTTTTCACTCACCACAGCTCACACGCTGTGATGGTGTGACAATAAAAGTGATTCGAATTGATTCGATTTGACATATGTCAAATACACAGAGAGAAAGTTTGCAGCGCCCCCTGCTGGACGAATGTAACAGGCGTACGATACAATATTCTATAACTAATTGACATGAATTTTTTGTTCTCTTTAAATACTTATCCTGTCAAATTTTTGAAACACATTTTTCAATTCTAATTTACAAAAGGCGTGGCAGCCTAAGCAGTGCATTGTGGGACCTGTAGTTTGTGACGGTATGATCATATCACCATTAGAAAGTAGAAAGTGAGGTGATGGTTAAAGAAATTATCATTAATACTAAAAATGATAACATATCCATATTAAAGCATCTCTGGAGTATAACAGTATTAGTGTGTGTTTGTAAGCCAATCACTCGAAGCCTAGAGTCTTTCACATTCACATTTACTGGAGCAAATCTACGATACAAAAAACTGCAAGTAGCGTTTGGGCCGAATCAAAAGCTGCTTACGGACATTAGTCTATCAGCCAGAAACCTCTAATGGACGTATGTGGCGGGGTTGTCCAGGAAAGTCTTGATCTTCTTGGCCAGGTCGTCCAGCTCGTTGGTGTTGCTGTACTTCAGGAGATTGTGCGAGCGTATGAAGTAATGTCGGAGGTAGCGCTGGCTGGCACACTTGTAAAGCTTCTGCACCAGGCGTAACACACACTCCCGGAAGTCTCTCCAGTCTCGGCTGCAGGGAAACTTCTCACACGTCCAGAACAGCAGCGTCTGAAATTAAAGGCATTGGAAATGGTTAATGGATAGATCACGTATGAGGAACATTTGACTCCTCGTTGCATGAAAAAGTCACACTAAGACTCCATAAACTCATAATCTCAATGCCTAGACGTCTTCAAACGTATCTGAGAAGAAGCTACACCATGATAAACATATGGTAATGAACATATATAAACATAAAAAAAATTGAAAGAACTGTTTTATTCTTGTAAACGCACTTAATTGCATATCATTTTAATAGTAGATATTTGTGCTTTTTTTTTTTTTTTTAATATTTTATGAATCTATACTTTTTATATTACTCAAGTTCTAAAAACATCCATAAAATATTGGCTGTTGCATTTTTATTTCCATTTATTTACTTTTCCCCCACTATTAAACAGAGACTGTAGTTTCTACATTTTTACATTTTTATTCATTTGTTTTTATTGAATGTATTTCATTAAATATGAATTTTATTATTTAACTGTTTCCATTGCATGCTTTTATGTAATACTCAATAATATAACTTTACATTACGTCTACATAGGTCTATTCTGTACTGTAGATATATTCAGAACAGCTGTGCAAAAAAATTCACTCAATTGAAGTGAAATGATTTTATTATACATAATTAATTAAAAATGTAAATATTTTTTTCAGACTCACAAGTGGTCCATAAGGACAAACAGTACAAACAAAAAATAATTTACATAAAATAATAATAATAATCATAATAAAAACATTATTCAAATTATTCCAATTTATAATTGTAATACTAAATTAAATGTGCACTTTTATGGTGTGTGTGTGTGTGTGTGTGTGTGTGTGTATACACATACAATGGTCATAGATTTTTAGTTTACGTCGCCAAAATTGAGACAATAGATGTATTCAACTTAACATTAAAAACAAACAAATAAAAAAATAAATAAATAAACACAGTAAACGGCAGGTGGCACCACACTGGTTTACCTGCAGATGTTGGGCAGTGATGACAGGTTTGCTTCCGGGACACCAGACGTCCTCCTTGAGCTGTCGGACCACCCGATAGCTCTTCCTGCGGCAGCCCCCGTCCTCATCTATAGAGCTCAGCAGCACCTGCTCCGCCCGCGAGAACGACAGCAGCCAGTGGTAGTTTGACGTGGCCATTAGATTAAACCCGAAAGACTGCGGGACAATTCAAGCACTTTACTTAATCATTTGCATATATTATTCGCAATTGTAAATTAATACAATAGAAACTCTTTTAATATTTATTAATTAATACATTTAATTACTTATAATTGATATATTTAACTTCTTTATTTCGTATATATGTATATATATGAAATACATACTGTACATATATATATATATATATATATATATATATATATATATATATACATATACTATACTGTATATATGAAGCTGAAGCCCGCCTACCTTGATGCAGCGGGCGCGGTCTGCCGAGGGCCACCTCCTGAAGAGGCGTGGCCAGCGGGCTCTCTTGGGCCAGTAGTTCATCAGTTCCACTGTAGGAACCAGTTCCACCTCAATTTGTCCTTCTGATGTTTCCACAGCCGCTCGCACCACAGAGCCCACGGACTCCTGCACACTCACCTTACCTGTCCAGCCACAGGAGAAGATACAGAAGAGGAGAAGGATGGATGGATCCAGTGGTGATAGATCCCGAGCATTGCACTATGGTTTAAGGCTGCCCACTGCTCCGGGTTTGTGTGTATTCACTTCACTTCACTTCACTTCACTTCACTATTTATCTGTCTGTCTGTCTGTCTGTCTGTCTGTCTGCCACTATTAATCATTTCTATTTATATTTATATTCAGATTTCATGAAAAAGAATAATATTTTCTATTTATATTTCACAATTCTATCTATCCATCAGTCCGTCCGTCTGTCTGTCTATCTGTCTGTCTGTCTGTCTGTCTGCCACTATTAATCATTTCTATTTATATTTATATTCAGATTTCATGAAAAAGAATAATATTTTCTATTTATATTTCACAATTCTATCTATCCATCAGTCCGTCCGTCTGTCTGTCTATCTGTCTGTCTGTCTGTCTGTGTATCTGTCTGTCTGTGTATCTGTCTGTCTGTGTATCTGTCTGTCTGTCACTCTTAATAAATTCTATTTTATATTTTTATTCATATTTCATAAAAAAGAATAATAATTTCTATTCATATTTCACAAATCTATTTATTTCTATTTTATATACCGGTAACTTTATAAACCGGTAACAATAATTTACAATTATATTCATATTTCTATCTATCTATGTATCACTATTAATAATTCCTACATTAAGTACATTTATTTACATTTGTATTTTTTACAAGGTAAAAACCAGGTAATGTAACTCATCAGTCCGCAGGTCTTTATGGCCGTTTCCAGATGCTCCTTGAAGACGTTCACCACCTTTGCTGGCACAATATCCCCCTCGATGGTCACACGGGCATCGTGCCAGTCCTGACTGGGGCTGAGGAAGCTCTCCAGCTCCAGCCACTGGCTCAGCTTCTCTGGCTCCCGGACCGGTGAGAGGAGACGAGAGCCACTCAGAGTGTAGTAGCGCCACTGCCGCGCCCGCCGGCCTTTATAACCCATCAGACCCTGCAGCGGCACCGAGATCAGGAACAGAGACGGAGTCAGAACCTGAGAGCAGAGCAGAAGACAACACACGCGTGAGGAGGAAACGATGAACAGCTGATGATTCCTAGTGATCACCCACACACAGATGAGGATAATACATAGACAAGAAATAGAATGATTATAATACACTCTTAGAATGGATGGATGGATAGAATAACATAAAATACATTTTTAATAAATAAATAAATAGATAGTAACATTTAAATTGGTGTATAGATGCAGAGTCTTAGGATAGATGCATAGACAAGGACAAATCATGGATGGATGGATGGATGGATGGTTAGATTAGATAGAAAGATAGATGCAAGAATTAATTTATGAATGGATGACAGGATGGATGTATGCAAGTGTATGTATGTATGTATGGCTGGATGGATGGAGTCATGGATAGGTGGATAAATAGATATTATTTATTAATAAATAAATAAATAAATATTAACATGTAAATTGGTGTATGGATGCATAGTCTTAGAATAGATGCATAGACAAGGACAAATCATGAGTGGATGGATGGATGTATAGATGAATGAATGAATGGATGGATGGATGGATGGATAGATAGATAGATGCTTGAATTAATTTATGGATGGATGGATGGATGGATAGATAGATAAACAGTTTGGCCTATAGACAGACAGACAGACAGACAGACAGACAGACAGACAGACAGACAGACAGACAGACAGACAGACAGACAGACAGACAGACAGACAGACAGACAGACAGACAGACAGACAGACAGACAGACAGACAGACAGACAGACAGACAGATAGATAGATAGATAGATAGATAGATAGATAGATAGATAGATAGATAGATAGATAGA